>CM076569.1:805657813-806129450 GCA_034641835.2 Pinus albicaulis | reverse complement strand
TGAAGAAGAGGAAGAAGAGAAAAATACCTCCACTACAAAGAAGGCTCCACCAATTCACATTCAAAATAAGCACCGATAAAGTCAAATTATTGGAAAGAAAGAGCTTGGAGTGAAAACAAGGAGGAAATTATTGGATAGATTCAATCAAGAACATTGTGCACTATTGTCTCAAATAGAGCCCAAAAGTTTCAATGAGGAAAAATAAGATCAAAATTGGTTCAAAGAAATGAATGAATAATTAGATTATATTGAGAAGAGCAATACATGGGAGCTTGTGCCAATTCAAAGGCCATTTTTATAGATTAAAAAAAAAGAAATGTTTAATCCATAAATGACTAGTTTATAGAGATTGAAAAATCATGGGGAAAAAAGGGCAATTTTTTCTCAAATGGATGGAATGATGGAAAGTCTCTTACCATGATTGATTTCCTTTTTTATTTTCACACAAGGATCCTTGTTTTTTAGATCAATAAATGAATCTAACTGGGATTAATATTGCAAACTTGCTATTCTAGCTGTGAAATGTGATTGTCATCAAGTCGGTGGCATGGAGAACGTCTGCTTTAGGTTATCACCGATAACACAACTTCTTATGTTGTTGTTGCTAAGAAGTTGGGTGGAAAACCCAACCACTACTACAACTCCATGCATTCCAACTACCTAAACTTTCGCATATTTGGTGTCTCACTATTTGGATTTCACATTGAAGTCCATGAATATGTATTTTTTAATTATTTTTTAATATTTTTTGTTGTTTTTAGTAAATTTGTTCGCAAAGCTAGTCTATATAGACCACTTTCTTGTTTTGGTTTGGTAGAACCCTCACTCAGTTGGATTTTGGTTGTGCTTTTCAAAAAAATTGGTCTCACCATACCAAAAGCCAATAAGCCTATTGGACCTACCAATCATGGATGGGAACCCAATTATTGTTATCCCTAAAATTCGTTGTGGATGATTGGGGCCTAACACCCTAAGGGTTGAAGCGGTGATCCACCACCCAATGTTGTTTTATATTTATCCCAGACCTCAGAGCCATTATAGCTTTCACATACTATAGGTTTTGAAGTGGATTTGGTAAATATTGTTATTGCTTTCAAGGGGTGTTGATAGCCATTTACTCGGAAATTCTCTTTAAGCCCAATCAATTTTGAGAGGGAGTATTGAAATTTGGAGTAGCTTTGGGATGAAATCCCAAGAGAAGCCACCAAACTACCCTAAGGAGAAACCATCTTGACCCAAAGAGAATTTATTTGGATAAAGGAAAATTATGTTGTCAATGTGTTCAAATCAACTTGGTATTCCTCCTATCATTTAATGTGGCATAAAATTTATTTGGGTGAGCAATCATCAAGGTGAATATATTTAAATATTCTTGAGGGCAAATTAAAAGAGGCTTTTCTTTACATAACCCAACCTCACAAATGAAGGGTCACATTGGACAACAAAGGGCACCCCTTGATTCCTCCATCTATTTAGAGCAAATACAAGGCCTCTGGAGCTCATTGAAATCATATTAACTACATCGTACAAAAGTTAAAAAGGGCTTCGAGTAGGGTAGCCAGGATTGAGAGCTCCTAGCCGAAAGTGCGAAAAGGAGAGTTTTCGGTGTCTATGTGTGTATGCCTCCGATCGCCAAGTAAGGAAGCTAGAGGCTAGCCAATCTTGTTTGGATTATTTTTGGGCATATTTGTGTGACACGCACTCTCCGTGAATAGGCTGCATATAGAAGGAATGAAGTCCAACTAATTGATATACAAATTCCAATTGGGGAGGTAATGACCAACATGGAAGCAGAACTAGCAGGAGGATGCTTTAGTTTGGGATCCTCCATGGTCTCATGGATGAGCAGAATGCAGGACACCGTCGTTTTAAGTAGTGCTACATGTTTAACACGTTAAGGCGCCTCATGAAGTAAGCAAAGAAGCAACCCAGTTAAGGAAGTTGTTATCCTCGACCTATTTGAAGGACTCGATGGACCCTACAAAGGATTACTTCCTATGGACAAAACTAGTCAGACACGTCTGTCCGAAGATCCTAATATTTCATGGAAAGACAAAGCATGATAAACAACAGGTATCACTATGTTCAGAGAGCTAGTACAAAATGGTGTGCTATAACTTCACTACATTTCCAGTAGATGAATAAGGTAGCTGTACATATCGACGAAATCACTCCAAACACGAAGCTTGCGGTATTTAAGACACAAAACACTTTGTGCGAAAAAAATGGGTTACAAAGCGTTTCCTCCTTTTTGTGCTTCCATAAATGCAACATTAGTGTGGTTAACCTACCATACCACTCGACATTCCTCGCACTATCAAGTAATACTTTCTATTTTTTGTTTTTCTCTTCACTAGAACTCGTGGGTACTCTATTAGAGGCATTTATTTTCCCCGCTCTACTCTAGCCATAAAATTCTCACTTAGGTACCACATATATTCTCTCAAGCACAGCATGTATCCCCATTTCTAGGCTAATAGGGTAATCTTAAGATTTAATTTGTCCAAAAAATAGTTCTTTTATCCAATCTGATTGCTACGCTCTTTCTTGCCCTTTTCGCATGCAAGAAGAATCGAGTACAAAACTTCCTCGATATAGTAGCATCGATCTTCAAGAAAAATATGCGAGTTACTTCTTTTGAGGTACTTTCCAAATTTCATGTCTTCCTTTGGTTTAAGTAAAATTGTGCCTTTTCATGGGGTTATTGAGTTATGAAATATGTAGCTATAGACTACTACAGTAGCATTCGTAATTTGTATTATTCTAATCGACCCTAACTATCACATCTTTAACTGTGGACTTTGCAAGCAGTGCTACTCTAGGGAGGCACATATGGGATTGCTATTAAACACTCATCGCAACCCTCCGGTATTTTGTCCTGCATTGTGTTTGTGGCACTTTGAAAATTTGAAAAGCCCTAAGGAGGGCTACCAAAGCGCCTGTAGTGAGAAACCTACGCTAGATCTCAGTAAAAGCATAAATTTCTTTCAATGGTTAGACGAAGGCTTACCTAGATCCCTCGAATGCGCTATGACGTGTCCAAATTACAAAATGACAATAGCTCGTCCAACAAAAATGATAACAACTCCACCGATAAAACATGACAACAATAGCGTGGATGAAAAATGCTACAGTAATGTTGGGTGAATTAAAAAATTTTGGATTTTATTACACAATCAAACTCCTCGGAGGAGAGTTTTACAACTCTGGACGAGAGCTAAACAAACTCTCTGCCCGAGAGTTTTTTTAACTCTCATCCGAGAGTTCGGCCGAGATTTTATGTCAATAAAACTCTTGGATGTAGAAAATCTCATAACTCTCGCCCGAGAGAATTTTAACTCCTAAGTTAAACCCAATCAAACTCTCGGGTGAAATATTTAAAATCTTCCTCGGACAAGAGTTTTAAAAACTCTACGTCGAGAACATAGCTTGACTATTTTTCTCAACGAGAAATTAAAAAATCTCCTCCCAAATTCTATCCATCTCCGCCAAAAAGTGTTTCCCAACATCGTGCATCTCACCCATCATGTAGCTAGCACATGAGTACATGCATAGGACCTTTTTGAATCCAAACCAACAATTTTGAAGCATGAAGAAACTACATTACCATTTTTTCCGCTTAGCCTTTCAATGTGGCCCTATCGGATTAGTGTTTCCTTTGACGTGACCCTATCGAAATAATGTCTCCTCTCATGCAACCCTAGCAAATCACTGTCTCAACACTTGAATGGGTGGGGTTTATGTTGACAAAGAGTTGTATGGGAAGTCTCTGTCGATGACTCTATGGTGATTCAAATCGTAGATAGATGACTCTAGTGATTCAAATCGCGATAGATGTTATGATTCAAATCACAAAATATAGATGGTATGGTTGCGTGAAGGAGAATGAGAGTGGGAGTTCGATTCAAATCGCAGACATGATGATCCGGTTGTGGGGGGAAGGATAATAGAGTGGGAAAGAAAATGAAATAAGCCTATAATACTAATCTGTGAAATGCAAGAAGCATAATTTTAGAAACGTTGAAGACCGACGGAACCCCGTGTAATTACCAAGGCTTTTACTCGCTTGCAACCCTATAAATAGAGCCAATAATCATAGTTTATCCATTCAAATGAAAAATAAAACTAACATAGTAACCCTAATTATTTTGAATAATGATAGTAAGTTGAACTGAACCATTAAAACACCACCAAACAAAACTTAATGTATTGCTCGATGTTGCGTAAAACCACTCTCAACTATTACAACCAGACTTGTCACCACACAAAAAATTTCATATTATACCTCAAACATTTTAATTTTATACCTTATGCCACTTAAACTCATGATGTAATGTCACATTTCTTTCCACCATGTCACACTTTTATTAAATGTTGTCACAAGATTCAAGCCCATGGTTATACCATAATTCCATTAATGTATTATCACACTCTCTCGACAACAACAAGTATCACCTTACCCTATAACTATATACAATATATCATTTTGTCATGTAGTCAAAAATTTACTATTTACTATATAGTTATGTAATTATAAATATTTTTCCCTTATTTCCGTTTTTGTTGTTGGACCAATAACATATGATACTTTATGAGATAACCAAGCATTATTTTCCCTTTCCAAATGTGCCAAAGCATACTAGATCTATATCACACGTTTTATGTTCAAAATTTATTCATATTTGGAACTTGAAATTATGTAAAAACATCCAAACAATCTTTTACATCATGATAACAATATTTCTAGTACGCATCTTTGAAAAAAATGGTTTATGTGTCAAATAATAATGTAAACTATAAAAATAAATTCAATCATTCACAATACTTCAAATAATTGGATCTCACCTACTTTTGAGTCAAGAAAATTACAAGGATATCAAACTTTGCAATCTTTAACACAAGTGAGCTATATATGGGTCAATAGGTTAACTAGAGTTTTTACTATGTTTTCGAGCATATCATGAATATCCCCCATCATTCTCACAATATTACTCTTGATCAAGGATGGAAAAAGAAATCAACCGTGTTCATATTTCTAGAGAAAATATTTCCAATCTCCTCTGATTTTTATTAGAGTCACCATTCAAAAAATTATTCGCACTCTCTTTTTATTTTCTTCCTAGTTGGAATTGATTGGTTTTCTTAATAGAGGTCTATATTCAATAAGGTGACCACCACCCTTATAAATTAAAAAATATATATAATAAACCGACATCATAAAAGGAAGCTAACATATAGGTTTTTCATAAACATTTCTCATAATGTCATCAAGAGATGCGTGATATACATTTTCATATGAGGAACAAAGTGGTCAATCCCATAAGATAGATGGGTTATTTATTGCACTCTCGATGCACTAGTTAATGTATGGAGGCATCATGACAATTCTTTATGAAGATGTGGTCCAAATTCACTCTCGTAAGAACATCAAGGGATGGTGGTGCTCTTTGTCAATTGTAGCAAATATTAGTTATTGGTAGTAGAAAATATTATAGGGAATGGGTTAAAGATATGAAAGCTGATTCATTACATATATTTGATTTTCCCACTATGGAACAAATCATTCTATAAATGGTCAAAAGCGTAAGGGAATTCCACCTAGGGTCGTTAAATAAATTTTAGAACCTTCTTAGGTTAAAAACCATTCATTCGGGACCTTTTTGCAAAAAACAACCATGGTGTTTTGAGACATCCATAGGCTATCGATATACTTCATGACAATTTTTTCAATCCAAAAATGTAAATGAAAAAAAAATTAGTTAGGCAATGAATAGCCATGCAACTCAATCCATGGGGTCCTAAGGTCCGTATGGCCTAGGATTTGAGACAAACTTTAGTGGGGTATGATACAAAAAATACCATAACAATCCCTAACATTGTTGTTTTTCCTATTATCAACATGAATATCAACTTGATATCTTGAATATCAAGATGAGTTTAGGGGGATTTCATTACCTTGTGTATTTCCTTTGGTATACTATTCCATGGGTCCTTGGGAGGAAATCTATTTTTAAACTCCTCATGCCAATCTCTCCTTGTGAAATTTCTAGAATGATAGATACATGTGAATGGATGGTCATTTAATTAAACCCATGCATCCTTGTGATAAGTGTGAAAGGCCACAACCTCAAGCTCATATAATCTCCACTAAATTTATACAATGTACATGTTTTGGTGAGGAAAAACTTCTAATATAACCCTATATATTTTCATAACTTGAAATCATACTAGAACTTAATTTCTTTCATTCATTGACTATTTGATTGAGAATCATTGTGATATAAAATTACATATTTCATAAAAAATAAAGACATAATGTTTTTAATATTAAATGGTTAATATCATCCTTTCTCACTTTTATTTCCAAAAAGTTAAAAAAATAAAGCCTTTAAATGTATTGAAAAAAGCATGAGTGAAATAGATTTAGAGTGAACGTAACATCTATATCGATATTATCCTTCCGTATTCTCTTGATCTTCATCCAAATCATCGACATCTATACCAACATCTAATTTAGAAACGATGTTGAAATTATTGACCATGTGATCATCATCATCAATTATGTCATTTTAAATAATATCCTCATCGACATCGTCATCAATAATTGTTGCCCTGCCTCCCACGTCCGGCTCATCTTCTATATCTTCTTCGACCGTCAATGCATCTTCTTGCTCATCTCGCCATCGCATCATCTTATTCTTGATCAATATCATGTTATTATTCCTCTACAAAGTATACTCTACTATTATTCCTCTTGGATCATATCTAATATCAAATGACCATCCGTTCTCACCGGGAACCTCGAGTAAAATACTTGTTCACATTGGCTTGGAAAAACATATGCGATCTTTTCCCTCGCTTCAAATTGTGATGTTTTAACCATTGGAAATCCATTGTCATGCTAAATAAGAGTTCTATCATCACCACATACATTCATTCGTAGCCTATACCATTTGACATCGAACAAAACTAATTTGAAGGAATAAAAGTTACACTCAACTATATCATCTAAAAACCCATAATTTCTATTTTCATATTCTCGAGGATGTCTCGTCACTCTTGGAGGAAACATTAGTGACCTGGAATACTACAGCTTATCCCACTATCGAAGTTTTCCTATTATCATCCAACAACTATAATGCTAAATTTACGACCATTACACCACATAGCCTTGTGGTGTTTCAACGGCAATATGCCAAACATGAAAAATATGCATTAATTCTCAATTAAAAATTAATCATACAATTTACATAGCTTTAAAATTATCCGAAAAAATCAAACTTGTTTTCACATTATAAATATAATATAAAATAAGAAATGAATAAAATAGGTGAATTAATTGCTTACCTTTCTATCTTTCAAAACCATATGCTAAACCAATTTCCCCTGTCTGTAACATTTCCATCTCCACTACGATAAGATTCTCTAACCAATTCAGATACAGTAGTTTCCATGATAACCTATCTTCATTACGTTCTTTACATCTTTCAATCCATTCACTCATCCACTCAAGATTGTTTGCAATGTATAAAAAGTAGTGCCTCATAATCTTGAGCACCTGCATAAAAAAACAATAATTCACCGATATTAAATATAACTTATAACCATGGTAAATTATATTAATTAATAAACGATGAAATAATAAGACTTAAATTAATATGATCATATACATGATGTAAAAAATGAAACATTATATGTATTATATATAATAAATCTCTTACCTCTCACTTTCTTTATTCTACCTTTTCCCAACAGAATGCTCCACTTCAAATTTTTTGATGGATTTCACATCCCAAATGCAATCCATAGCATCCATAGTCTGAACAACTAATATAGGAAGATAATGACTAATATACACCATGGATTCATATACCACATATCCCTCCACCATATAACCTCGTGTCATGCTTTTTGTCTAACCAAAGCATTCAAGAACTTTAGGTGCCTCTCCACCATCCACATTGACTCAGTGTGTATTGGTCCACACATTTCAATCTCCTCAACTTGGTGTATCAAGTAATGTTCTTTTGCATTGAAAAATGTTGGAGGTAGATACTTTTTCATTTCACACATTATGCCAAGTATCTCTCTTCCAATACTTTATTTCATCCTCGATGGATTTCTTGCAATGAAAACCATATGCAAATCATTACGCAAGGTTATTTCAATGAAACTTAATATATATTACATTACAAGTAAATTAACACATCATGTCATTAAGTACAAAAATAAATTGTAGCAATATTTTGCATATAAATCAAAACTACTTATGTCATGTATTTACAAAGACCACATATAACTTGTTTGACATTGTTGTTGAAGTCATTTGGGAGAGATACATGTAGACTATACTATAAAAATAAAAATGAATCATTATTGGTTTCCAAAATAAAACAAAAAAAGGAAAAATTTAAAAGATGTATTCAAGCAATAATATACAAAAAAATGTATACCCAAAAAAATTACCTTAACTGAAGGTATGCCAATCATGTGTTTTCACCCCACCGAAGTCATCTTTCTTCATTAAGATATTATTTATGTTTGAAGAAAAACTTGTTGGAAATTTAATTCTTCTAATGACCTCTTTTACATCATTGCTTTTGTTGTTCTATTAATAACTATGGAATATTATTATAATTTCGACCTCCATTGTTATTTGATCCATCGATCACACTTTTAATTGCATGATTCTATTTCTCAATGTCGAGACAATCTTTTTTCAATTTTATCTCTATCATGTGCACCATCTATGATTCACCATAACGTTTCTGTCACATTCTTCCCGATATGCATTGTATCAAACAAATGAGCTATTTTTTAGGTCCTCATAGTAGGGCAACTCTCATTTAATTGAGAAGGATAACATTTCATTCCGTGGAAGTACAATATTAGTACCTTCACGATGATGACCTTGATATCAAAGAATAAAATAAATCGAAACAATAATTATCAAATACAATAAAATAAATTCATTAATTAAAACAAAAAATTCCAAACATTACATAAACAATTAATATATATATATATATAGTACAAATTACGTACCGTCACTACTTGACAATTATTAATTCTATTATATTCCAACTTACACAATCGAGGTGTCATTCTTCATGGTTTTAATCCAATTTCTTCTTTATCATTGAAAATATGTTTTTTCAGTAGATGATACTTATGGTTCCTAGAGAGGAAGTTCCTAAACTCATCAAATACCATCTTTCCTAAGTCTCGCGAATGATGATACTTCATCTTAGGGCCACAAACGACGTGCAAATCTACCCTTTGCTTTAAGACCCGAAATTGATGTATAAATAAAAATTATACTATGAGATCATTTTTAAAACATGCAATACGGTATATCTAATTTAGATAATTATATATTATATTAAATTGAAATGAAATATTACATACCACAAAAAATGTGCTAGTCTTGAGGCATCATGAATTATCCATACAAGCATTCCATAACATTGAAATCACTTCGCTTTGATTGGTTTAGTGATGTCATACGTAGTGATGCCATGCCATAACTTATATTAGCTCATCGATAAGAGGCTCAATATATACATTCTTATCTTTGACCTGGTACTTACCTAATTGTTCAAAATTTACTTATACATAATTACTACCATGATATATGTATATATAAGTACGTAAAGAAATAAAAGATATTATGCAAACAATGAGAGAAATGAAAATTATACATTCAAAAAAAATGTATCAAATACCCTGGAATAATAATAGTCAACATTAGTGCTCCCTCTTTATTGACATCCAAGGAGGAATGTTATTGTTGATAACAAAAATAGCCACACCTGAGTAAGTAGATCTAAGCTCTCCCGAATGGATCTAACACCATCAGCCTACCAATGAAAGCCCTACATTACGTGGTTCATTTTTTAAATTCTACATATATTTTTCCTCTATTTCCCTTAGATGCAGAACCATCTCGCAAGCATTCGAAGAACACCATCTCCACTTCTATTATTTTGAATGGTAATCCATAAACCATGCTATTCTCTTACACCCGAACATTCACCGCAAACATGGAATTATGGGAATATGATGAAGAACCTTTTGAGGCACCTTTTTTGTTAGTTGATTTGTTCGATATCTATTGGTACCACATTTCATATATTATGTTTTTGACACATGTTCTCCATAGTACATAATATCATCTTTAGGAAATGCATCTATAGTGTTATATTCCATTCCAAATTCTTTCATAATAGTACGTAGATATCGATATGATCGAGGTAAAGTATTTGGTGATGGTAACAAAAATTCACCCAACAATCTACAACATAAACAAAAACTAGTTAATGTAAAGACTATTAATCATATATAAGTATTGAATTATTATTTTACACATTTATTACAAATTAGAAAAAGGAAAAATAATCAACATTTACATATATGTGATCATATATACATATTTCATACCTTAGGATCTATGTCATACATCCGTTTGACAAATTATTCATAACCTTTAAGTTCACTAGCAATATATATATATGACAAATTACGTACTCACCTACTTGACAATTATTAATTCTATTATATTCCAACTTACACAACCGAGGTGTCATTCTTCATGGTTTTAATCCAATTTCTTCTTTATCATTGAAAATATGTTTTTCGTAGTATGATACTTATGGTTCCTAGAGAGGAAGTTCCTAAACTCATCAAACACCATCTTTCCTAAGTCTCGAATGATGATACTTCATCTTAGGGCCACAAACCGGATGTGCAAATCTACCCTTTGCTTTAAGACCCGAAATTCATGTATAAATAAAAATTATACTATGAGATCATTTTTAAAACATGCAATATGGTATATCTAATTTAGATAATTATATATTATATTAAAGTGAAACGTAAATATTACATACCACAAAAAATGTGCTAGTCTTGAGGCATCATGAATTGTCCATACAAGCATTCCATAACATTGAAATCACTTCTGCTTGATTGGTTTAGTGATGTCATACATAGTGATGCCATGCCATAACTTTATTAGCTCATTGATAAGAGGCTCAATATATACATTCTTATCTTTGACCCGGTACTTACCTAATTGTTCAAAATTACGATACATAATTACTACCATGATATATGTATATATAAGTACGTAAAGAAATAAAAGATATTATGCAAACAACGAGAAATGAAAATGATACTATTCAAAAAAATGTATCAAATACTGAATAATAATAGTCAACATTAGTGCTCCCTCTTTATCGACATCCAAGGAGGAATGTTATTGTTGATAAAGAAAAATAGGCCACACCGAGTAAGTAGATCTAAGCTCTCGAATGGATTAACACCATCGCCCTACCAATGAAAGCCTCGACATTATGTGGTTCATTTTTAAATTCGACATATATTTTTCCTCTATTTCCCTAGATGCGTAATCCATCCGAAACATTCAAAGAACACCATCTCCACTTCTATTATTTGAATGGTAATCCATAAACCGTGATATTCTCTTACACCCGAACATTCACTCGCAAACATGGAATTATGGTAATATGACGAAGAACCTTTTGAGGCACCTTTTTTGTTAGTTGATTTGTTCGATATCTACTCGGTACCACATTTCGATATATTATGTTTTTGACACATGTTCTCCATAATATATAATATCATCTTTAGGAAATGCATCTATAGTGTTATATTCCATTCCAAATTCTTTTCATAATAGTATGTAGATATCGATATGTTCAAGGTAAAGTATTTGGTGATGGTAACAAAAATTCACCCAACAATCTACAACATAAACAAAAACTAGTTAATGTAAAGACTATTAATCATATATAAGTATTGAATTATTATTTTACACATTTATTACAAACTAGAAAAAGGAAAAAATAATCAACATTTACATATATGTGATCATATATACATATTTCATACCTTAGGATCTATGTCATACATCTCGTTTGACAAATTATTCATAACCTTTAAGTTCACTAGCAAGAATGTAGCAGAGAGAAGAGTTGCATTTGAGTGTTCAAAAAAGTCATTAATTTGACGTTTCAATCGTAGGTACATCATAAATACTCGTCACATTCTACACCATCATCATTTGACTCACCATACAAGTCTTGGAGCATTTGATTTGTCCCATCATTAATGTGAATTGTCTCATTATTGTCATCATCTACCTCCATGGGATCATTAAAATCATCTTCATCATTCGCTTCATGTTCTTCACCTTGTACAACATCATTTCCAATACTAATATTTATCGCAATACTCTCTCTAGTACTTGGTGCAACATCATCTAATCTACTACTACTTAGTCATGGAAGTTGGTTCTACAAAAAATATGTGCAAACTCGTGCCTTTATGAAAATTACAAACAATCATTAAAAACTATTGTGTATATAACAAATATCAAAATAATATAAAATTTTACGATATAATCAAAATGAATATAGATAATTAACTACCACATGACGATAGTACTCATTCGATCCACCATCAATGTGCCCATATTTCCTACAATGCATTGTTGTTGTTGCTATTAAAACTCTAACATTATTTATCATACAACATTTTTTGCAAGGGCAATAAACTTTGCCATCACCCCTTTCACCCTCTTCAATTTGTTTTCCACCTCTAATGTTTTCTTCGAAGAACACCATCTCCACTTCTATTCTTAGAAGCTTGCAAAAAAGGCTAAAGGGATGACATGCATGAATATAGGAGAGGATAATATAAAGTTTGAGAAGGAGGATAGAGAGGGAGAGCTATTGAAGGCAAAGAATGGCTAGAATACCAAGTCCCTTAAGGAAAATGAGGAAGGAAAAGTAAAAAAAATAGAAAAGAAAAAGAAAAAATCATAATGGAATAAGAAAGTTTACCATTTTCTAATTTCATTTTTGCTTCCAAATAATTAAAAAACTTAGAAAATGGGAAAGGGAAAGTTAAAAAAATAGAAAATAAAATGAAAAATGGTATTGGAATAAGAAATTTTACCATTTTATAATTTCATTTTTCCTTTCAAAGACTTGAAAAAAGCTTAGAAAATGGGAAAGAGAAAGTAAGAAAATACAAAAAAAAATGGAAAATCATAATGGAACAAGAAAGTTTACCATTTAATGATTTATTTTTTTGCTTTCAACAATAAGTTACAAAATTCTAAGTGAGACTAATCGTAAGAAGGTTTAGCCTAATTATTATAACACAAAATTTAATCTGCATAGAGAATAAATAGAACCTCGAAAGCATCTATGCCTTGTAAAACAATTAAATATTATAATTTCAATAAAAAATGAGAAACAAGTAATATACATTACCTCTAATGCATTTGTTTGATTGTTGTAGTAGTTGCTTTCTTCCTAGAATCCAGCAATATTAAAAAACCCTCTATCATTTCTCTATAACATTTACTAAAAATTAAGACAACTCTCACACAAGAGCTTTAGCTAGGAAAAATAAGTTCTTCCAGCTTTATTCTAAAAATTATAAGTGAGAGAGAAGCCCTCTTGATATATATATGATGCCTCGCAAAACTATTAGTGGAAAACCATGTAATAGTCTAATATCATGTGCCAATAAAATTTTCTCAAGGAAAAATATGAGCTTAAACAAGAAGCATTCTCATGCTGCATGGTCCAAAACCATTTTGAGCCAATAAAAAAATATGTCCTAAAAAAACCACCTCAACCAACTCAAACACATAATAAGTGGACTAGTGAAAGAGAAGAAGTGAACTCTAAAATATGCCCACTTGCATGTGTGGATGATGTGTAATCAAAATATAGTAATATTTTTCCTATGAAAAATTTTAGTAGCATCATAACTAGGTAAATTTTTGCCCAATTTTCTAATATGACCTCATTTTTCAAAATATCATAGTCATTATGCATTTAATGGCATAGATTCAAGGGAAATTTGGGAATTATTTCAAAATATAGCTAGTCTTGAAGCCGACTTCCTCAAAAATGTGTTCTAACCAGACTTGTTAACCTCAAGAATTGGTCCATGTGGCACATGATATGATGACGATGTGGATTCATTCTCATCATATAGCACACTATCATGGATCCTTAGACAATGTATTCCACTATAGTGTCACATATCCTAAAAACAAAATAAACACAAATCCAAAAATAAACATATATCATTATATGCATGTGTTATTTTTGGATTCCTCTCGATTAGTCTCCCTTAGAATTTTTTAATGCTATTTCAATGTTTGGTCAACACATCCACAAGACGTTGCAATACCGACTGTAGTCCCCAATTCCGTCGCATCTACCGACAAGCGTATCTATACGTCACTATTGTGACATTTATCACCAAACTCGTCGCAATATCGATGGTTTCCCGCAAACCGTCACAATACCAACGTTTGTCCCGGGACCATTTCTTAGAAACGTCGCATTTCTCGATGTTGTGTCTCGAACCGTTGGTGTACCGACGACATTCCTAAATTTCACAATATCGATTTTTTCCCTATATTTCGGTAGAGCGATGGTTGTTGGCTGGGATTTAAAAATTTGAGAAAAATTGGGGAAATTTCCGACAATACGTCAAAAGTGTCAAAACGAAAGTGCTCTGAATTTTGACCAAACGTACTAGTGCTCATTCCCTATGTATCAAATCTAGAATCCTCAAAATAAATATATGATAAATTTGTGGAACTATTCTCAAAAGGTTATACAAAGGAAATAATATCCCTCGATAAAAACCATACAAATTGAGAATGTCAAGAAAGGAAGGAATAATTCCAAATCTGATGGAGATTTTCGAAATACAATATCAACTACGTAAATTGGGAGAAGTAATGTCTAATAGAGAAATACTATCTATGCTACAAAAATTATTTACCAAAATAATGGAGAGGTTTCACTTCAAGCATATATGGGAGAGAATAAGCTATGCAATTCCAAGGTCTAGGAAAGATAGCAGTAATCAAGATTGAAAGCGGGATCAAGCGTAGGGAATCAAGCTCTGTCGCCATGTCCAGAAGAAAGGAAGATCGGTAAATTTGATCCTCGAATAAGAGAAGAAATATGGACAAAGCATGATGCTTTGGATGTAATGTTCTTGGGCATTATAAACAAGATTCTCCTAAATTTAGAAAGGAAAAAGAGGAAAAGGGAAGAATCCCATGTCACATATGAAAGGGAAGAACTAGATGCAAAGAAATCTAAGAAAGAAGAAAGTGAAATATCTCTATGATCTTTCTCCTCAAAGAGTTTTTTTGTTGATTGTAAAGTAGAAGGAAGCAATGTATATTAATAGCATCATGATAGAAGTATGGAAAGAGAACTTGGTGAGCAGCCTCCCGGAAAACCTCACTAATAAACATGATTGATGGAAGGGAGTCATCAAGATCAAGATTCATCATGGAAATTAGTGTTGACATTTTCTAATGGATTTCTCTATGAATTCACCGATTAGAAAGAAAGAAGAATGGTTTTAGCAAGAATTACATGCTACAGAATCTGGATGGGATGACATATTGATGGAGCAGGTAAAGGGAATGAAGCTTTTCATTCTAGAGAAATTTCTATGTGATGACTCAAAGGAAAAAGGGCATGAGGTATATATATATATTTATATACTCGACACTAGATGTAGTAAATACATATGGTTGCAGTGTAATGGACTTTTATATTTATAATTATTTATCTATGGAGGAGGATCTCTTGATGCCCTGATAGATGAAATCAACATAATATATATCCTCATATGGAATATGAGGTGGTTGTATATGAACGAGGAAGTGGAAAATTGTATGTTCCTAGGAATGAAAATGTGCATAAGGGAAGATATAATGAAATGAAACCATTGCAATAGGTAGTTATCATCCAGAAGCCAAGAATATGTGACTAGAATATCTTCTGGGAGGATATGTAGACTTTGATAGAAGTTTATTAAAGAAGAAGACACGTGAAAAAAAATATCATTAGGAGATGTGTCAACCTAAATAAAGGATGTCGATGCCTACAGGAAGATGTCATGGTGAAAGATCATCACTGAGGTAAATTTTGTTTTAAAAGTTCATATGTATATGTTTATCTGGATGAATTTGCGCAGGGCTGCTAATCATAAGAAAGGATGTATAATCATTGGAGATGATTTGAAAGAAAGCAACATGGCATAAAAGGTGGACTAGATAAGAAATACAGATGAATCACTTTTTGGTAGATGACATGACTCATGAATGAAAGTGATGGATGACCTATGCCCTATGGAGCTAAAGTTGAATATTCCTCAATATCGAAATCCATGACATCGAGGGGAGGAATTATTCATGAGCAGTTGGGTGTCTCACCATTGCTACTGCAGGTCCCTGATTGAGAGGGAGCCTAGTGATCAGTTTATTAATTGGAAGAAACTGGGTAATTCCTAAGAATGAGCTTAGGTACATTCCCTTGTGGAATAGATCCTCCCTAGCTGAGAGGGAGAGATAGACACATCATTTTTATCTTCACTTGGGAAGACAAAATGGAGGATTGGGTAATCATCTGGAATTCGATACTCTTTGAGATTGTCTTAGAAAATTTGAGATTAGAGTAGTGGGGGACTGATATTATTTGAGGGCTAGCTACCCAAGAGAAGAATAGTACAAGAAGGTCATACTTTGGGAACACTCAGGTGGAGTATGTACCTTGGAGAGACGACGACTATGGTGTCTATAAGTCATGTGTCTCGCCAGCATTGTAGCCCATTTTCTCGTTGACAGATGGGGTTGTTAGTCAAGGCCTTACACTAGGACAATGCTAGTTGATATGATGCTATACAGATGTGATTACTGATCTAATTCTTCTTATGAGATTCTTTAATCTGAAAGTGACCATGTACCTGTATCAATACCTCCCTAGTTAAGAGGGAGTGTTGAAAAGTTTAACTAGGATCGATCTTCATATTGACTATGTAATTATGAATTTATATAAAGAAGAAGACAAAGATAATAAAATGTATTGTTGTACTTGCTTCATGGGTTTCATGAGCAATAATTTTATTATAGGTTAATAGAATTCTTCTTGATATATATTTAGGGTTTGTCTTTTGTTTATAAGTGTAATTAGTTTCATGTATGTGAAGAGCCTAGTCAGAATTAAATGTTCCAAGACCTTGTCATAAACCTTGTGGAAGAATGGCTTGAAACATCCCTTAATCAATGCTAGAAATGAATGATAAAGTCGACCTTCCAACAACAAGACAAGTCGACCTACAAGCAAATGGATGGTCAGCCTAAAGATAGTGAAACTGCCTCTATATATACACATGTTATGTGGTTGATTTGGAGATAACAATTTGGATCGCTTTGAGTTTCAGTGGACTTTTGAACGAAATATAGCACAGACTTAGGACTGGAGAAGAGGCGCATATCCTTGTGACATCTTAGTGTGATAAGGTGTTGCGGTCTACTAGAAAAAGAGTGTAGACTGTTTTGGAGTGTTCATCAAAGAAAGTGCGAATAATCTTGAAGTGGTTACAGCGTGAAAGGATCTGGATACATGCAACATTCAAGGCATGTGTTTCTGTGTTAAAGTGTGGATCCAATTGAGAAGGGTTTGTGAACTGTCCTGAAGTGAAAGTGATGATCAAAAGTAATATTGGTATTCATCTTCAGTTCACGTAAAGTTGGGACTGTGGTTTGTGCAAAACTTATAGATAATCTGAAGAGAAGGAGAAATTAGAAAGTGGGAGAAAGTCACGGAAGGTAAATATGAGATTTACCTTCCTAACTAAAACTTATATATATCTCAAGTAAATGAAGTCTCCTATGTATACAAAGGAAGTGTTGGTGTAAAACAATGCAAGTTGGTGAAGGGAAGAAGGATCAACACTGAATGGCATCAAAGAAGTAATGAAAAGGTCTTGGATGCATATATAGGTCAAGGGTCTAATTCTTGGTCATGGTACTTGTCATTTGAAAATCTATAAGAAGAATTTCTCGTGGGTTTTCCTCTCCAAGAGGGAGAGGTTTTTCCCTGGCTCTAGGAGTCTAATTCTTGTGTCTCATGTATTTTGATAATTGACTTGATGAAAAAGTAAATAAGCTAAAGAAGGGAAGGCATAAATAACTCAAGTAACCTCACAAGTAATTATCAAGAAGAGAATTTGAATTAACACCCACCCTCCAAATTCTCAAGATTAATGAGAGAGATCCCTTTCTTTTGATCATATTCATGAACTAGAGCATGCATCCTTACTATCTACAACTATATAATGACACGACTTGACTCATTGAACATATGCATGCATACCTCTTTTCTTCTTCGATCATCTAGACTTTCTTCAAGAGATTCTTGTCCTTGAATGAGAGTGCTTCAATCATCTTTGACATGATGCATTACTTTGTCATCATACCATCATTCTTCTAAATAATGAATTCCATATTAGATGACTTACTTTTACCCATAAGTGCTACTTATGCTTCTAACGCTGTTACCAAGAGCTACTTCCTTCTAATGATGATTATCATATAATCGTACTTCAACTATCTTTCAAGCTTCTTATGATGATGTCTTGAGCTCTTGCTTCAGTCGAATGTTCCTATGATGCCATCTCCTAAACTGATGCATCAGATCATGCTTCTAATGATTCCTACCATAATAGCCATATTTTACAAGAACTGAAAAGAACTGGGTGGAGAAGACTTATCTCAATCATAGTAGAGATATTTTAATTATTCCTTCTTGGATTTCTTCTTTTCAACTTCTTCCATTTCTTCAGTGATATGGGCTTCTTCCCTTCCTCTTTTTTTGTTTCCCTTCTTGAGCATAGGACAATATCTCTTGAAGTGCCCATATTCTTGATATCTATAGCACTGAAACTTCGCCATATTCCTCTTCCTTCTATGAGGAACAATTTTTCCAAACTTCCCTTTCCTCATAGCCATGGCAACATATGCTTGAGTTTTATCATTTGATCCTACATCATTCTTTGCCTTCAATTTGGTTCCTTCTATCTTGTATAGTGAACATATTTCATTGAATGGAGTATCTTCCTTCTTCCCATAGATGCTTGATGTGAAGTTTCCACATTCCTTCACTAGTGCTTTGAGCACTATGATAGTGATCCAGGTGTATCGAACAGGTCCAAGTACAAGTGTCTTGAGTAAAAAGGCTCAAAAATCAAAGTGTCTGGAATGTGGCAAACTTAATGTCAAGTTGTATATCTCTTCTTTCTAATTCCAATGGTGCACACGACACTCAATTCTGAGTCCCAATGAAGGAGTTAGGATCAGTCAAAGTTTGAAGGTTGACTTGGTGACTTGGCACGCTTAAGGAGGCAACAATTTTGCTGGAACCCGACCACTGGATTCCGGCCAACTCCGATCGGATTTTGGGCAAATTTATGGGATGGTTAAATTGAATCCTACCGTCAATTTTCGAAAATTCCAAAACAACCATATTGTTTTAAATTACCAAAAATAAAAAATAAAATTATATATATAAGATCTGGCGGGCCATGACCCCCGTCGAACCCATGACACCCAAACCGCATATTATAATAGAAAATAAAATTAAATAAGGGTCGATTGTCATGACCCCACCGACTCTGCTCACATTAACTACACACATTATATATAAATGGGGGCAGGGGTTGTGAACCCCCTTGCCCCTCCACACCCTATTGTGCCAAGTGTTAACTATGACGACGAAAATCATGGGGCGGGCCGCCCAAGGCGGGCTTGACCCCAACCAACCATGAAAATTTAATGCGATTGACTTTAAAAAAAGAAATGCGGACTATTTTGGAGGGGGCGGGGTTCGACCACCCGACCCACTCCCCACGATTTCTGCGATTTCACCAATTCACCCAAATGGTCTCTTTGGAAAATATGCCAAACCAACATTATAAAAAATATGATTTCTGCAGTGGGCCAAAAGGAAGAGAAGAGCGGGCACAGAAAACAAGGCAGCAGAACCATGAGCAGTGTGTAGGAGGGGGGCGGAACCATGATCTGAGCCATTTTCTAGAGGGGCCATATTTTCACTTTGTCAGATTAAGGCAAGTTTTATATGGATTCTGCACTACTCGACACCACAAATCCAACAGTGCTATCCATTTCTTCATCAGAAGTTTGCAATTTTCAGGCAGTTTCAGCTATGGAGGTATAAGGGTGTTATTTCTCATTTTTGTACTTGTACTTTCATTTTTGCCACTTAATGAAGAAAAGGGCCTCCCCACTCTTTGAGCAAGGCTTGGAGACGTAGTCCCTCTTGGACGAACTTCGACATCAATTCTGTGTCTTCTTGCATGATGTTAAATGCTTCTCTCTTCTTATGTTTATGCCTTTAAATTTTCTTGTTTTTAAGCTATAATTTTCACATGTAATTCTTTAACACATATCGAACAAAAGACTTTGGATCAAGTGGTATCAGAGTAGGTGTTTGTATATGTGAATTACATGCTTGCATGCTAACTAGAAACAGGCTAAGAAGAGCCGAAGAGAGGTTGCAGTATTTTTATCCCAAAGTGGGACGTGCACATCATAGAAGGAACATGAGTGACAAGGAGCGACATGAAGCAGAGCTCAACTTCCGCAAGACATTTTACAACATGGAAGATCAGGTTGAGAAATTGTTCTCTAGACTTGAGAAGTTAGAGAAAACAGGGGAGCATGTTTCAAAAGGAGAAGGTTCAGCGCATGGAGGTGGTGGGGGAGACCCACCTCCTTCAGGAAATGAAAATCCTTCCTCCTCTTCCCACCATCATAATAAAAATTTTGGAAATGCATCTAATAAACCTTTCTTTAAGTTAGATGTTAAATTTGATCTACCAGCGTATAATGGTGAAATTAATGCAGAGAAGCTTAACAATTGGATTACATAGCTTAAACTGTACTGCAGTATTCAACAGATTGTGGAGGATGAGGCAAATATCCAGTTGGCTTCTCTTCATTTGAATGACACAACTCTCATCTGGTGGGAGAGAAAACTTCGAGGCAACAGTAATTTGGGTAACCTTATTTCCTCCTGGTCAGAT
The DNA here is from genome assembly GCA_034641835.2 of Pinus albicaulis. Classification (NCBI taxonomy): domain Eukaryota; kingdom Viridiplantae; phylum Streptophyta; class Pinopsida; order Pinales; family Pinaceae; genus Pinus; species Pinus albicaulis. The sequence goes on along the minus strand of CM076569.1, from coordinate 806,108,489 downwards.
TTTATTGCTGCACTTAAAGATCAATTATATCCCTTAGGTTATAAGCAGAAAGCCTTCATGGAGTGGCAGTACCTAAGGAAAGTTAAAGGACAAAATGTGCAAATATTTACCTAGGAATTTAGAAAACAAGCACTAAGTTTGGGCATTTCATTAGATTATCCTGAAGTTGTAACTAAGTACATTGGTTCATTACATAGTTACATTAGACATTCATTGTTAATGTTTGAACCTACTACCATTGACTAGGCTAGTGTAAAGGCCATTCATCTTGAGAACAGGGGCAGAATTGATAAGGATGATCATTCAAAGAAACCACCTTTCAAACCTTCAAATGGAAAATTCAAAGGGAAAGGAAAAGAAGATGGCATCAAAGAAGAAGGATGAAGGAGAAAATCCTTATTGCACTCATTGCAAAAGGGAAGGTCATGATGACGATCATTGTTGGAAGTTGTACCCAAAAAAGAAGGCAAAGAGATATGGAGGATAGGGTAAGCAAAATACGGTAGCAACCGCGCAGCAAGACCTTGGATCCAACTTTGGCGATGAGGCATTGATCACAACAGCATGCCCAAAAGGTACTCATTCTATTCATGTTAATTTTTAATCGCATGAAAGCACTAGTTCATTAGATGAGCCTCTTCCAAATGAACAAAATATAATTGAGTTGCTTCATATTAGAGTTTTCATAAATCATGAAAAAGTATAAGCTCTATTTGATTCAGGCTCTCAAGCAAATTTAATCTCAGAATCCTTGGTTAAAAAGTTAGGCTTAGAAGTTAAGCCTCATCTGAAACCTTATTTGCTTAGATGGATACATGACAAAGTAAAACTAAATGTAGCCAAGCAATGTAAGGTTAAATTTGTAATTGCTTCTAAACTGGTGGATGAAGTAGAACTGGATGTCATACCATTGGATATCTATGGTATTGTGTTAGGGAGTCCCTATCTTTATGACAGGAAATAAGTTTTCTTTCGACATGAAAATAAATACCAAATCACAAAAGATGGGGTAGACTATATTGTAAGAGCTCATCACACCAAAGTCAGTGCCAGTCTTGTAAGTGCAGGACAGATGGAGAGATTGGTGAATTCCAACAAGGGGTGTTTTCTCATGGTTGTGAGAGCAAGAGATGAAGAAATATCTGATGCTTTCCGAGGATGTGATCTGGGTCATAAACAGGAATTATGTGATTTTATTTCTAACTATGATGAGTTGATTCAGGAACCCAAAGGATTGCCTCCGAAATGAGAGATCCAACATGAGATCCATTTGCAGCATGATGCTCCATTACCAAATATTGGTATGTATAGGATGTCATCTATCGGGATGGAGGAGATAAAAAAGTAGGTACAGGAACTGTTGAACCAAGGGGTCATTTGACCAAGAACTTCTCCTTGCGGCTCGCTGATCGTGTTAGTACCAAAGAAATATGGCACATGGAGTATGTGTGTGGATTATCAGGCACTAAAAAAAATCACGGTGAAAAATCGATATCCTCTCCCTCACATTGATGATTTGTTAGATCAATTAAAGATTGCTATCTATTTCACCAAATTGGATTTGTGTAGTGGTTATCACCAGGTCAGAATTGCAGAGCAAGACATGTGGAAAACCACCTTCAAGACCAAACAAGGGTTGTTCGAATGGATGGTGATGCCATTTGTACTTTGCAATGCTCTAGCCACATTCATGAGGGTCATGAATGATCTTTTTAGGCTTTTCATTGATGAGTTTGTCCTTGTGTATTTAGATGATATTCTTGCCTTTAGTAGGACTTGGGATGAACATGTATGCCATGTTAAGAAAGTGTTTGATGTATTAAAGAGGGAAGAATTGTATGTAAAGTTGTCAAAGTGTGAGTTCGGGAAAACCTCTTTGGTTTACCTTGGTCATATTGCTGGTAATGGTCAATTAAAAATATACCCCTCCAAAGTTGAGGTGATTGTAAAATGGCCAAAGCCTACCAATATAACAGAGGTCCGTAGTTTTTTAGGTGCAGTACAGTACTGGAGGAGATTCATTGCCAACTTCTCCATTATTGCATCACCCTTACACACACTAATAAGTATCAAATAAGCCTTTTAGTGGGTATGAAAGTAGCAGAATTCCTTCGAAGCACTGAAAGAGAAAATCAGCACTGCACCAGTCCTGGATTTACTTGATCTCCAGCAGCCTTATGAGATCGAAATTGATGCTAGTGGGTACGCCATGGGAGTTGCACTGTTGCAGCAGAAGAAGCCGATATGTTACCATTCGGAGAAGTTCTCCCAAGCTGTAATCAATTACCCCACTTACGACAAGGAACTGTATGCCTTGGTCCAAAGTGTGAAAAAGTGGAAACACTACCTGATCGGCAAGGAAACCATCATCCATACGGATCATCAGCCCTTCCAATATCTTCAGTCATAGACCAAGCTACAACAGTCTCGTCATTTCAGGTGGATGGGGTTTCTACAACAATTTTATCTGGTAATAAAGTATAAGAAGGGCACTAGTAACAAAGTAGCAGATATGCTCTCTCGCCCTCCTATTGATGCTTCTATTATTTTGCATAATGCGTCATTGTATTTTGAAAGTTATGCTGAAAAATACGCTAATGATGATGAATTTAAATATGCAAAAATAACTCATGGTTCACAGGTGGAAAACTATCATTTTCAAGGGAATCTGTTGTATCACCTTGGCAAATTGTGCATACCCACAGCAGAAAGGGTACATGTAATTCAAGAGGTGCATACCTCTCTTGTGTCTGGTCACTTTGGTGTCGAAAAAACCTTATGTCATTTGCAAAGGTTTTGTTTTTGGCCCCATATGACAAACATTATAACCCATTTTGTAAAGGGATGTGTGATGTGTTATGTTTCAAAGCCCTCTAATAGAAAACTCAGGCTCTACACACCACTCCCTATTCCAGGTCGTCCTTGGGAAAGTGTGTTGATGGACTTTGTAGGAGGTTTGTCTATGTCTAGAAAGGGACACAACTATTTGTATGTTGTCGTCGATTGATTTAGTAAAATGTGCATATTGATGCCTTGAAAAAACAGGTCACTCCTGAGCAGACTGCTTGTATTTTCTTTTAGTATGTTTGGTTCCACTTTGGGTTGCCCATGTCGATTGTGTTAGATTGAGACTCTCGCTTCCTTGGAGAGTTTTGGATAAGGTTGTGGCATATGATGGACACCAAGTTGAATAGAAGCACGAAATTCCATCCACAAACCGACAGACAGACAGAGTTCGTCAACCGTACTTTGGCACACTTGTTGCGGGGCTATTGCAGAAAACATCCCAAGTTGTGGGATGAACATCTTCCATATGTGCAGCCTGCTTACAACCAAGCAGTGCATTCCTCTACACAACATTCACCTTTTGAGACATGCTTCGGTTATTTACCAAAGGACCCTTTCGACATGATCTATGGAAGGGATGAAGATGCCAGTGGACGTGATGACAGGGACAAATCATAGTGGCTCATCCAACGGATACAGACAATTCACCAAGCAATGGAAGAGCAGTTGGAAAAGAGTCAAGCCCGATATAAGGCCCGAAATTTTTATAGCATCATTTATCAACAACTTATACTTGATGATTTATGCATTGGCCTTAGGCAACCCTTCCATTCAGACTTGGACACATTTATCAAAAAACAGTATCTTAAAACCCATACGCAACTCTGCCCAGAATTTTCCGCGTATATACGTGAGTCCATACATAGAGAATCATGTATGCCATTTTAAAAATTTAAAAATATATATTTTCCCTATTTTAGAGGTAGGGTTTAAGGTTCTTCCAGTAACTTAACCACCCCAGCCCGTGGCCTAACTTTTCCCAAATGTAAAAACTAATTTGACGGAGTATAAAATCCCCTCAAGGGAATGGCCTAAGGGAAGAAGAGAGAGAGAGAAATATAGATTTTACACGCTATTGGAGCCCTATCCAAGTTTGATATATTCCCGTGCCTCCTGCACTTCCCAGATATTTTCAGGAAACCCTTGTTTCCTTGAGATGTTCACCACCCTATGTGACATCCATTGTGCACTATTCTTGGAAGAAATATTGAGAGGCTAGGGCTGGACAGATCCAGAGGACGGTATGCTCGAAGGCCGTGGCAGATTTCAGGTGATCTCTCCACTTTTGTTCACTGTACATGTCATTAATAATAGAAGAGCCATCTTGTTCCTGATGTTTACGTGTCAATAATATTTTATACATGTGTAATGATCATCAATTGAACATTTAATATTGTTTTTATGATGTTATACATGATTTCCACTAACATATAGAACATATATATGTTGTAAAACTAGGATTTTGTGTTCTTTCTTTGTTGATTTACAGACTAAGGAGCACAAAGTGTTGTAGGGGGTTTGCACCCCGCAGAATCTACTTCAACCGAGGGATATCCAGGTAAGGTTTGCAACCTGTAGATTCTAGTTATTTGCATAGAAGTTGGTTTAGTGAGTCCTTCTTGTAATGATATGCCCCTGATTTGTGAAGGTTCATCAACCCAAGACCTTTAGGGTAGAATTTCCCGAAAAATACATGAAAAGCACCGAGTCGACCATCAATTTCAAGTTGGTGACAAAGTGTGGTTCCATATTAGCAAGGATCGAATTAAGGGGAAAGGAAAGAAATTGTGACCAATCTGGTATGGCCCATTTACCATATTGGAGAAGATTGGGAATAATTATTTCCGACTTGACTTGCCTATATACATGCAGATGTACTTAGTCGGGAATGTCAAAAATCTAAAGCTTTATGAACCGCCATTGATTACGGACATCGAGGAGGTAGGATAAATTCCTACATTGGAAGACTTTGCACCAGAGTATCTCGATGAACTATCAGAGGACATCATTCTCGATCGAATAACAAGGACTTCATGATGAGGAGATGTGGAGTATCTCCATGTTGGTTTCAAAGGGATGCACCCAACTAAAGTTAAATGGCTTGAAAAGGAGAAGGTGAGGGAGAAATTCCCTCACTTGCCTGTTGATTGATGAGGATTTTGGGGTCCAAAAGCTCTTTAGTGGGGAGGAATGATCTAGGTGGATCGAATAGGTCCAAGTACAAGTGGCTTGAGTACAAAGACTCAAAAATCAAAGTGTATGGAATGTGGAAAACTTAATGTCAAGTTGTAGATATCGTCTTTCTGATTCCAATGGTGCAAACGACACTCAATTCTGAGTCCGTATGAAGGAGTTAGGAGCAGTCAATGTTTGAAGGTTGCCTTGGTGACTTGGTAGGCTTAAGGAGGAAACAATTTTGTCGGAACCCAACCACCAGATTCTGGCCAACTTCGGCCGGATTCTGGGAAATTTTTTTAGATGTTTAAATTGACTCCTACGGCCAATTTTTTAAAATTCCAAAACAACCATATTGTTTTAAATTAACAAAAACAAAATATATATATTTAAGATACGGCAGGCCACGACCCCCGCCAGACCCACGACACCCAAACCACATATTATAATTGAAAATCAAATTAAATAAGGGTCAGTGGTCATGACCCCGCTGACCCTGCCCACATTAACTGCACACATTATATATAAATGGGGGTGGGGGTTGTGAACCCAACCGCCCCCCCCATACCCTATTGTGCCAAGTGTTAACTATGCCAGCAGAAATCATGGGGTGGGTCGCCCAAGGCGGGCTCGACCCCAAACAACCACCAAAATTTAATGCGGTTGAATTTAAAATAATAAATGTGGACTATTTTGGAGGGGGCGAGGTTTGATCACCCGACCCCCTCCCCACGATTTCTGTGACTTCACCAATTCGCCCAAACGGTCTCTTTGGAAAATCCGCTAAATCAACATTATAAAAAATTTCATTTTTGCAATGTGCTTAAAGGCAGACAGGAGCGGGTATAGAAACCAAGGCAGCAGAACCATGAGTAGTGTGCAAGAGGGGGGCAGAACCATGATCTGAGCCATTTTCCAGAGGGGCCAGATTTTCACTTTGTCAGATTAAGGCAAGTTTTATATGGATTCTACACTACTCGACACCACAAATACAATGGTGTTGTCCATTTATTCATCAGAGGTCTGTAATTTTTAGGCATTTTCAACTATGGAGGTATAAGGGTGTTATTTCTCATTTTTTTACTTGTACTTTCCTTTTTTCCACTTAATGAAGAAAATGGCCTCCCCACTATTTGAGCAGGGCCCGGAGACGTAGTCCCTCTTGGATGAACTCCGACATCAATTATGTGTCTTCTTGCGTGATGTTAAATGCTTCTATCTTCTTATGTTTATGCCTTTAAGTTTCTTGTTTTTAAGCTACAATTTTCACATGTAATTCTTTAACACATCTCGAACAAAATATTTTGGATCAAGTAGTCATTTCCTTGACAGACATTATTTCTCCCAACTCTTGTAGTTGATCCCTTATTTTAGACACCATCATAAAGTATGAGGTTATTCCTTCTTCTTTGATATCTTCATCTTGTATGTATATTTTCCCTTTCGTGTATTTTTATAGAGCTTGAGCTTCTTCTTTTGGCAGTCAGACAATTAAACTCTTACACTAGTACAAAACGGCTAATTTGTTACTAAAAAAGCGTCTAAAATTTGCATATAATGACTATTTTTTGGTCGGTGACCAATAGTAGCTAATTTACAGTATCTTATAACGCTACCAACTTTTAGTCGTGTTTAGCTTAGTCATTAATTAATTGTCTCAAATTTATGTCTAGTAGTATATTTAGTCTTAAATTTGGTCATTAATTTAGTCATTGATTGTCACAATTAATGACCAAATATATAACAAAATATATTACTAAATGACCACCCGAGAAAACCAAATAATGAGCAAAGAAATATGACCAAAATGTTGGTCGTGTTATAAGATACTATAAATTTGCTACTAATAGTCATATATATGTAAATTTTTTTCATCGTTTGAAACCAATTAATGACCAAAGAAATATGACTAATTTTTGCTCGTGTTATAAGATACTGTAAATTAGCTACTAATAGTCATAGATATGCAAATTTTAGTCATCATTTGAAACCAATTAATGACAAAAGAATATGACTAAATTTTGATTGTGTTATAAGATACTGTAAATTAGCTACTAATAGTCGTATATATGCAAAATTTAGTTGTCATTCATAATCACAAATTTATCATTTGTAGTAGTCATTTATCCTTTTTTTGCAGTTTCATATTCATTATATTAATGACTACTTTAGTAGTTTATATTCATTTCGTTTACTTTCATTAAAAATTATTATATGCAACTAATTTATTCGTATATTCATTTTATTTGTGTTCATTAATAAACATAAACTACTAATTTAGTAGTTTTAGATTGATTTTATTTGTTCATTATTAATCAACATAAATTAATTAGTATGATTTTGTAACTAAATTAAAAAATACTGGCATACAATGTACATGTTCATCTAATATGAAAACACAAAGTTACATATGTAAATTACAATACTAAATAATATCAAGTGCAACTATAAATAATTTCAACCACATAAATTATATTATATAAAATATCAAGTATTACAATATGAGTTTCCAACTTAATATTGGTTGGAGTACAATTTACACATGAAATATTGTTTCATCACTTCAAAACATTATCATTGTGTTGTCAAGACATTGCAGGTGAATTCACCAACTCTGAAGACTTCACCATCAATCTCTATGTGTGTCTCTTATGCAGGATATTGACTCTATAGGTACCCCTAGACCAATTCTTTTCTCTCTTTCTTTAATTCGCATTTTTTCTCTTTAGTGTTATTGTTCTTCTCTTTCTTCAAATCCTGCTTCTTACCATCAACACCGAGTTCATTTTATGAAAAAGATAGAAGATACAATGCGGAGTATAAGACATGAAAGATGATGAACACTGGAATATAAACTAAAGTAGAATATAAAGGATTTATACGATATATACCTAAACATCAACAATATTGTCAATAACATTTTCCCCCATAAAAGCAATAAAATCGAACTAGTTTTCTTCAGTTGGGCAATAATGGCTTCTATGTGGCCAAATGACTTGTATAAACAAAGCAAACAAAAATTCACCATATAAAATAACACCTTAGTAAAATTAGTATTCAACATTCAAGCAAAGATTAGGCACAATCATGCCAACTAAGTTACATGCTAAAATATCAAGTTGTACATTACTTATACAATGTGGGAGTGCAAAAAAAAATCCTAGAAAATGCCAAAGCTAAGTCTAGAATAAAACGTGTTGAGAATGCAACAAGATGATGAGCTTAGTGAAAAGAAGTCGCCTTCACTAAGTGGGCCCGCAGGCTATTTTTGGCGCAAAGTCTATTTTTAGACATATGGATCATGTTCTATGAGTTGCAGGATGCTATTTATGGATGGTTGGACAAGTAAACGTGTTGAGAATGCAACAAGATGATGAGCTTAGTGAAAAGAAGTCGCCTTCACTAAGTGGGCCCGCAGGCTATTTTTGGCGCAAAGTCTATTTTTAGACATATGGATCATGTTCTATGAGTTGCAGGATGCTATTTATGGATGGTTGGTCAAGTCGGAAAAAATAGATGGACTTCTATTTTTAGACATACTGGGCATAATCTATTTTTAGATTTCCAGTCTAAAAATAGATATGTCGAATATTATTAGCTCTTAATAATATTTAGACTCTAAACATTATCTTATTCTCTTGCAAAGACTTCTCAGCTTAAGTGCACGATGGCACATGTAGCCGATGTATGAATTACTAGTCTCAGGGTTTAGTGGAGCTATTGATGGAGATTTTAGTTAGAACTCGTGTGACAACAGTTTGGTGGAGTTGATTGATGAGTTAATGGAGTTGTGTTCGGGCGAATCCCGCTTAAACATAGTTGAGCTAGTTGTATCTAGTCTAACCGATTGACACACTAGTGAGAAGTGGTGAATTAATTATTAATTAATTCACTAATTATTAACTCATAAATCAACTAAAGAATACATCGCTAATCCCGCATGGACAAGCTTTAGTGAGACCAAAGGCAATAGATAGTGGAAATGAGAAAGTCTACTATCAGCTTAGACTATATCGTGCTATGAGTTAGCACCACACATTGATGGAGATGCCAATGAGGATTGGGCAGTACAATCCAGGTGGTTCAAAGTTAATTATGATCCATTCTTCAGCAGGGATTGCATTGTAGAGGCAAGCTATCAGGTGGCAGAGATTGGAGCATGTGATTTGCTAGATCTGGCTTGATTAGTGTGTAGCAATTGGAGATTGTACCGAGAGCTTGTGAGGAGCTTTGTATGATGATTGTTACATGATCTATATGACATATAATATACATATAGTTGGGCGTTTTCAGCTTTAAGCTTTCCCATAAATACTATGTTTATATGTGTGATTGTTTATGGTTTTAATGTGTGCATGCGATTGTTTATATTTCCACAATTAATGATCAATAGTAGAAGAGGTTATGTATTATGCATGAAGCTCAAATAGTTCATGATCAGGATAATCTCGGTGAATAATTTAACATTTATTCAAATTTCTACATTGTATCAGAGCGATATTGATCATTGGAGCAATTACAAAACATTGAAGCGGTTGATTTTTGTGCTAGTGGAATTCGAATTTGCAGTAGTGTTTTCTTGGTGTCGAAATTGAGATGTCTTTCAACGGATTGCGATTGGAGTATGCCCTTGATGGCAGCTCGAATTATATTGCATGGAAAGACAGGATGGAGGCAGTGTTAGATGACAACAGGTTGAAGGAGTTCATAGATGCTGAAGTCCCAAAGCCTACTTCTAGCGATGCTGCCGCACTTGATGCATGGCAAAAGAAGACAGCAAAATGTTGAAGGATTCTGTTGGAGGGCGTGAAGGATCACATAGTGTCCAGCCTGCATGGTAAGGCTTCTCCATTCTTGATGTGGAAAGCCTTGAAAAATTTATTCCAAAGCAAGAGCGACTAGAGGAAGTTGGCGCTCAAGGATAAACTCAGAAACATAAAGATGGAGAAAGGCGACAATACGCCCAAGTACCTCACGAAGTTCGTCCAATGCAGGGATGAGCTGGGAAGTGTGGGGGTGACTGTAGATGATGAGGACTTGGTGATCTTGGCTCTCCTTGGGCTTCCGAAGATTTGGCATTCCTATCAGGACTCTGTCAATGGTCGGGAGAAATTTCCAGGATGGGAGCGACTTTGGTCGGATCTTGTGCAAGAGGAGATAAGGTGAAATACCAGGGACGGATCTTCATCAAAGAGCTCTGATGAAGAGAATTGTGCTTTGGCTGCCAAAGAAAAGAAGGGGAAGAACAAGAAAGCTTCTCAATCCGGTGTGAAAGGCAAGAAGCAGGACATGTCCAAGGTGAAGTGATTTCACTGTCACCAACACGGACATTATGCCACAAATTGTCTGCAGAAGAAGAAAAATAAGCAGGCTGCTAGATCTGTAGCTGGAGAGGCCTTAGCCTCACAGTTTGAGCTGGATTTTTCACTGATCACATGCTTGGTCTCAAGTGTGATGGGTTCAGTGTGGTTTCTGGACAGTGGTGCATCTTTTCACATGATAGGAGATCGAGATTTATTTACTGATCTGGATGAGAAAGATCTTGGAGTGCACATTGAGATGGGCGATGATGGTAGATACAGTGCGACCGGTATCGATACCATTTCCTTTGAGAGGGAGTCTAGTAAACCCTTCGTATTGAAGGATGTGATGCATGTTCCAGGATTGAAGAAGAATCTTATCTTTGTGGTGATGTTAGAAGACAAGGGATATGATGTTGTCTTTAGCGAGGGAAAGGCCTTCCTGCGTAGTAAGGCAACTGGTGAGACCCGGAGGATAGGGGTTCGAGTTAAGAACCTTTATCAATTGCAGGTAGATGGCTGCGCAACAATGGCAGGCAAGGCAGAAGGAGTGGTGAGCCGGGATGATGGCGAGTTGTGGCACCAGAGATTGGGCCACCTTCACTATGGAGCTTTGAAGATACTGCAGCAGATTTCTACTGGGATTCCTAAGGGTACTCTTGCGCAGTCAGATCAGTGCAAGGGATGTACCTTGGGAAAATTTGTGAAAGCCACCTTTCACGAGAAGGATAGTCGCGCCATGATGATCCTTGAGAGAATTCACGCAGACGTGTGTGGACCTTTCTCAGTAGCTTCGACAGCAAAGCACAGGTATATGTGATCTTTGTTGATGATTTTTCTCGGAAGTGTTGGATCTTCTTCATGCAGAAGAAGAGCGAGACATACTCAAAGTTCTGTGAGTTCAAGGCACTAGTTGAGAAAGAATCGGGGAAGCAGGTGAAGGCTCTTAGGAGCAACAATGGTGGTGAATTCATCTCTGGTGAATTCAAGGACTTTTGCAGTGCAGAATGAATTCAAAGAGAGCTCATAGCAACTCATAACCCACAGCAGAACGAGGTTGCTGAGCGGAAGAACAGAACGATCGTGGGTGCTGCACGGGTGATGTTGCATGATCAGGGCCTTCCCATACACTTGTGGGCTGAGGCATGCAATACTGCAGTATATGTGCAGAACCATTGTCCTCACAAGATACTTGGCACGAGTACACCCGAGGAGGTGTTTTTTGGTAAGAAGACTGATATTTCCCATTTGAGGATTTTTGGTTCACTTGTTTACATTCATGTGACGAAGGATGCCAGGAAGAAGCTGGAGCCGACCGCAGAGGTTGGTATATTTGTGGGGTACACTGATACGCCCCACAACTATCGTGTGTATTTTCCAGACAGTCGTAAGACTGTTGTGCGACGGGATATCAAATGATCAAATTTCGTAGGAGAAAGCAATGCGATGTTCGCTGAGAGGGAGCCACACTTGCATGCAGATGAGGAGCTACGTCTCCAAAGATGAGCCCTGGATGTGGATCAGCCACAAACAGAGGTTCATGGGAGGGAAGAGACCACCTGCGTGGGGCCAACCACCGGGAGGGGGGAATCGCACCAAGGTAGGCCGAGCGACCGGCTCAAGATGCGCATAAGGTTGTAGGACCACCTACAACACAAACAGAGATAGAGACAAATAATTAATTGGTACACCGGATACGGCTCTGGTGAGCAAGTGTATCGTGACGAGCCATCCTTTTTCGAGGAAGCTGTGGATGAGCCCGCATGGGTAGATGCCATGGTGAAAGAGTATGATTCGATTGTCAGAAACAGTGCATGGGAGATTGTCCCAAGGCCGGAAGGGAAATCAGTGGTGGGTTCAAGATGGATCTACAAAGTGAAGCAGGCAGCCACAAGGAGTGTGGAGAAGTACAAGGCAAGATTTGTTGCCCAAGGCTTTTCACAGATTGAGGGGATCAATTATGAGGAGACCTTTGCACCTGTCGTAGGGTATTCTTCCATACGGACGATTCTTGCTCTCTCAACACAGATGGGGTGGCACATTCATCAGATGGATGTGAAGACTGCGTTCCTCAACGGAGTCATTGAGGAGGAGGTGTACATAGAGCAGCCCGAAGGTTTCGAGATCTTCAGCAGCGAGTCGCATGTGCAGTTTTAAGAGAGCGTTGTGGTTGAAACAAGCACCGTGCTGGTACACATGAATAGACAAATATTTTCAACGTACCTGGATTCTCCAAGAGTGAGGCAGATCCCAACCTATACCGCATCATGGTGGAGGGTAAGTTACCGATCATTGTACTCATGTAGATGATTTGATTTTTGACAGTGATGAGTCGTCGTATTACCTCATGCAAGGAGGATCTTGCAAGAGTTTGAGATGAAGGACTTGGGCCTCCTTCATTATTTCCTGGGATTGGAAATTTGGCAGCGCAGTGGTGAACTGTTTGTTTCTCAGGGTAAGTATGCCCGGGAGATACTGGAGAAGTTCAACATGCATGGCCGCAAGCCTGTTGATACTCCTCTTCCTGGTGGTTGGAGGAAGGAGGATGCTACTTCAGTGGAGGTAGTGGATGCCACTGTTTATCGACAGTTGGTGGGGTCGCTTATGTATCTGGTCAATACACGACCCAACATATGCTATGATGTTAACCAGCTTTCACAAGCTATGGTTAAGCCAACCAAGCTCTTTTGGAAGGCGGGGAAGCATGTATTGAGATATCTCAGAGGCACATCGGGATATGGATCATGGTACAGACAGGAGGATGAGTTGAGGTGGCATGGCTTCACGGACCGGTATCATCATATCAGAGATTGTGTGCAGCGGAAGATCATGTTACTTTCATACATTCCCATGGAGGATCAGGATGCTGATATCTTGACGAAGGCGCTCACCAGGAGCAAATTCAAATACCACAGAGGCAGGATAGGGGTGGCAGATAATCCTTATCTTGTTGAGAGGGAGTGTTGATATTGCAACAAGATGATGAGCTTAGTGGAAAGAAGTCGCCTTCACTAAGTGGGCCCCCAGGCTATTTTTGGCGCAAAGTCTATTTTTAGACTATGTCTATTTTTAGACATATGGATCATGTTCTATGAGTTGCAGGATGCTATTTGTGGATGGTTGGTCAAGTCGAAAAAAATAGATGGACTTCTATTTTTAGACATACTGGGTGGAATCTATTTTTAGATTGCCAGTGTAAAAATAGATATGTCGAATATTATTAGCTCTTAATAATATTTGGACTATAAACATTATCTTATTCTCTTGGAGCACTTCAGTTAAGTGCACAGATGTGGCACAGGAGCTGATAGAAGGAATTACGCTATTCCTGAGGGTTAAGTGGAGCTATTGCATGGAGAATTCAGTTAGAACTCATGTGACAGAGTTTGGTGGAGTTGTGTTCAGTTTAACTGAGTTAAACATAGTTGAGCTAGTTGTATCTAGTCTAACTGATTGATACACTAGTGAGAGTGGTGTGAATTAATTATTAATTAATTCACTAATTATTAACTCATAAATCAACAAAAGAATACATTAGTTAACTTCAGTGCATGGACAGTTTCAGTGGAGACCAGTGAAGAGGTAGGTGAAAGAGCAAGTGTGACTATCAGTTGTGACTATACTGGTGCATGAGTTTTCACCACACATTGATGGAGATGCCAATGAGGATTGTGCAGTGCATACCAGGTGGATTCGAACTCAGATTGGGCCATTATTAATCTTGGATTGCAGTAGAGGCAGGCTAATAGGTGGAGCAGATTGGAGCATGTGTTTTGCTAGATCCGAGCTTGTGTAGTGTGTAACAATTGGAGATTGTACTGAGAGCTTGTGAGGAGTTTATACAATGATTGTTACATGAACTCTATCATTATAATATACAGATAGTTGGGGGTTTTCAGCTTTAAGCTTTCCCATAAATACTGTGTTTATATGTGTGATTGTTTATGGTTTTAATGTGCGCATGCGATTGTTTATATTTCCGCAATTAATGATCAATGGTAGAAGAGATTATGTATTATGCATGAAGCTCAAATAGTGTGTGATCAGGATAATCTCGGTGAATAATTTAACAGTTATTAAAATTTCTACAAAACGAAATGAAGTAAAAGGTATACAATAATAGGATAGCCTCGTATACATGTATATAACCGGATAATGTAGAACTCTAAGTGAATAAGTCCAGGGCTAGAGGTCAATGATGTCAAGAATGCCTGTGTATGATGAGAATTTCTTCAAATGAGAACTACTATTTGGGTCCATTATCACATATGAATACACCAACTAGTCTATATCAAATTATTAATGTTTTTTTATTTATTTATGGATCACTACAATATAAATGGATAAATTGCGAAGACAATTCCCTTCCCATTGTGTTCCTTACTTTTGGTACAATATATTAGCTACGATTTGGAGAAAATTTACAACATCAAAATATGTAGGAATCACTACTAGTAATCCCCCAAAAAGGTTTATTTTGGAATGTAACTTTCAGATTTCAGTTGCTATATGATTCTAGAATGGAAAATCCACATTGAATTCCAACACCAAACTTCCAATCTGAGGGAACACCTGTGGCCATCCTCAATCACTCAAACTCTAAACATCAGTGATCATTACAAGGAAAAGATAAAATAATAGTTTTGATATATTTTGTATATTGACATGAAAATCACCAATAGTTTTCCCATATTTACAATACTTGTAGTTTCCAAGATATAACACATTAATTGATATTTTACAGCAAATACTTGATTCAATACAAACAAGAATTTAACATATTGCAACAATACCACCAATGTTTGATCCTCAATTACATTACAAGAAAAAATGACATTGGTGAGGGTCAAAAAATGTCACTATAAGCTCATTGGTGACGGTCAAAAGAGCCTCTACACCAAAAATTGAACGTCACCAAAGGTGGTGTCACCAGAAGTACAGGTGTTTGGGTGACATTCAAGGTCCATCACCAATAATGGTTTATAATGACGGATAGTGACCATCACCATTTCATATGAGAAATAATGATGGAACTTAACCTCTGTCGCCAAAAAAATGAACGTCACCAAATGTGGTGTCACCAAAAGTATAAGTGTTGTGGTGACATTCAAGGTCCACGAATAATAATTAGAATGACGCATAGTGACTGTCACCATTTCATATGAACAACATCGACTTATGGTGATGGACCTTTCATGGTCATCACTATTGATGCATATATATGATGGCGTTCATTTACTGTCACCATTTCATATTTTGGTGAGCGTCGAAAAATGTCATCATCAACTCATTGGGGATGGTCAAAAGAGTATCTGTCACTAAAAAATGATCGCATCCATTCCATATAAATATCAAGGCATGATGGCATCAAACCAATAACCTTATGATTGTAAAGCAGATGTTGTTCCATTGAGCTAGCACCCTTTTAAGAATTAGACTTTAAAAAAATAGATCTTGAAACTTTATAAATTGTAAATTCTACAACTTTCAATAAATTATAAAACTTTGTAAAGTCTTGGAAAATATTTTACTAAACGAGAAAAATAGGATCGAATTTTGTACCTGATGGTTATGGAAGTTATGAAAAGTGGGTGGAGGGAAAAAAAAATCATGTATAAGATACTCAATATGTTCAATTAGTTACTCAATTAGAAGTGAAAATTTAAAGAAATTGATAGCCTATAAATGACCTACAATTATCAAATCTAAAATCTACAATTACACCAAAGATTGATTTCATATGTTGTGATGGCATAAAAATATTCCTCTAAGAGATTGATTTTGATGCCAAAAAGCCGAAAACAATGAGTATATATGATACAATTATGAATAATGGGCTACATATTTGAATCCTACAGGCTATGAGGTATATAAAACTAATTGGGAGTGGTTCTTGTTATTAATTAATTAAAGATGTCAAAATACAACAATCAATAATAATGATCCTGAAACGTAACCACTAAACAGATGTTAAAAAATTGAAGTACAAATTTTGGCTAATATATGTTACGCCAACAAGATATCAAAGGGGAATTCACACACTTCCAAATCCACAAAAAGCATGAGTATCCGAAGATGTAATTGTATGGATATAAGGAAAACACTCTCTACCTCTCAATGATAACTATGTCCCACAAATACTTCAACTAGAAAAGGGGTGTGAAGACAAACACCTCAGAGAAAATAAAGCTACACATTACAAAAAAAAACTTCATCCCCCCTCTACCTTTATAGAATAGATCTAGGGGAATAAAAAAAGATCCATAGAGAATCAGATTAGAGTGGGAAAATTAAAGATGATAAGCAAAAAATAACAAACAACCAAAATCTACTAATTTGAACATGTTTAAAGTACATTAAACAAAGATGCCATCCATGGTACATTAAAGTGACATTGGTCAATTTTGAGATTGGCTAATTTTCAACTATCCATAGTGCCACCAATATAATAAACTGTGATAGGAGATTTTCCCATTAATGGAGCAACATCTTTAAATCTCACACTGTTTCTTGATAACCATTGTCTTTAACTCACAACCATTCATAGTTCTAGCGCATAATTGGAAAACATAGATATAAAAGTGAGCATAAAGTCCAAAATCCCAATCTACATTAATGGAGAAAAACAAAAAATAAAAACTTACTTACAATGTACTAACCATTGAAATGATAGAAACATGAAAGAAATTGTCATGATACTTCTCATTAAGGACAAAAAAAATCATATCACATGCAACGATGAATTTATAAACCTTTTTCAGAAAATGGTGTTAATACACTAACACTAACATATTTGGCCTAATTTCCGAAGGCAAAAATGTGTCTATTGCAACACATAGGTGTCCCAAGAGCAACAATTTGAGGTTGGGAAAAACGTCGTTTCATGTACCGTTGCATATGTAACACTTCTAATAACTATCGGTAGAGCGAATCTAGACATGACACGTGTATTCATTTAGTCAATATTAAAATCATGTTTTTATTGTTGCTATTTCGACATCATGTAAAGGCGTCAGTATTACGACACCGATGGCTTCCCAGAAAGTGTCGCAATACCGACGACTTGTTGTTGCACATCCGGTTTTGTTAGTTTTCCAGCAACGGAAACAACCGTCGGAAGTGCCACAACAATTGTCGCTATTTCGATAACTGACATAGCATTGTTGCGGCAGTTGGGACATATCAGTGACATAAACAACTATTGGTAGTGCCACCTTATTCGTCGCTAGTCTGACACTAGTCTTAGCGAAGTTTGGGTCATACAAGCGATGGAAACATCTGTCAGAATTGCGATGGAAACAATTGTTGAAATTGCGACGTGCCTCTTAGAAAATATTTTTGGGGGCATAATTAACCCGAAGATGATCATCCACTTTAAGAAGGAACTCACATTTGGCTTACGGCATGATAGAAGTAGTTGATAAAGGAGAAAGGAAGATGTACGACCTCCCAAGCGAGCTAGGATGCAAGACAATTGTCTCAGCTATCTTGCATCCTAACCTAGCTCGCTTGGGAGGTCATTGATATTCGTTTCTCCCTTATCAACTATTGGCATCATTGCAGAAGCGAACGCTGAGTTCCTTCCTAAATTGGATGATCATCTCAGGCTTACTTCTGCCCCTACGGAGTTATCTCCGGTAAGAATTTGGTTATGGACCTACATTGAGCTGACTACATTAGCCTTAACCAAAACTAGAAATATAGTATAAAATATACAAATAATATTCGATAAGGCCAAATGTGAAGATTACACCAAAAAATTCAACTATAATGAATATGAAGATAGAACAACTCTAAAGAAGAGCAATGGCCTATTGAAAACAAATTTTCCTTCAAACAAAGATTTATCACAAATCATGAGAAGAAAGTCTTTGAAAGGGAGTAAATGGGACTTAAAAAATCACCTATCGAAGAGCGAGAGTTGAAAATGGGTCGCTCAATATTATAAATGTGTTCTTGATCTACAATAAAGAAACTGAATATTCTTCAACTTCATCCAAACCATTCTGCCCATTTCTATAGAGAAGCTCACCATCCTCCTTTGCAAGGTTCATTTGCAAAAAATACTTGTTCCTATGCACCACTATCAAGAAGAAATAACTGAAAATGCAGTTGAAATTAGCTCGATTGACAAAAGGAATAATCCTTCCAAGTCACTTAGTCTTATAAACGCAATCTGATTTGCACTATTAATAAAATATTCTTGAACTTCATCCAGATCAAATTGCCTATACCTACACAATAGCTCATTATCAGCCTCTGCAATATTCCTCTGCGAAAATTTCTAAGGAAAAAATTCTTCCTGTACACTACCACTACAAAGATAATCAAATATTTTAGGCGAAAGAGGCCTTCTCTCCTCATCCAAAATGATCAACTTCCCACTCCCTACAAATGGCTTCAATCTATTGCACAAAGACATGTAGAGGGACTTCCCTAGCACCCTCGAAAACATTTCAATATAGTTGCATTATGGGTTAAGCGTTAACGGTTTAGGGGTTTAGGAGTTAAGGGGTTAGGGGTTTAGGTGTTAGTGTTTTATGGGTTTAAGGGTTTAGAGTTTTAGGGTTTAGAGGTTTAGGGTTTAGGGGGTTAAATGGGTTAGGGGTTAGGAGTTAGGGGTTAAGGGGTTAGATGTTTAGGGTTTATGGGGTTAAATGGGTTATAGATTTAGCGGGTTAGGGGATTTAGTAGTTAATGATTTTAGGGGTTATGGGTTGTTAGGGGTTAATGGGGTTAGGGTTTAGGTTGTTAAATGGGTAGGGTTTGGGAATTAGGGTTCTAGCGGTTAGGGGTTAAGGGTTAGAGGTTTAGGTTTTATGGGGTTAAATGGGTTAGGGGTTTAGAGGTTTACAGGGTTAGGGGATTTAGTAGTTAAGGATTTTAGGGGTTAGAGGTTAGGGGTTAAGGGGTTAAGGGATTAGAGGTTAAGGGGTTAGAGGTTTAGGGTCTAGGGGGTTAAATGGGTTAGGGGTTTAGAGGTTTAGGGGGTTAGGGGATTTCGTAGTTAAGGATTATAGAGGTTAGGGGTTACGTGTTAATGGGGTTCGGGTTTAGGGGGTTAAATGGGTTAGGGGTTGGGAATTAGAGTTTAAGGGGTTAAGGGTTTAGGGTGTTAAATGGGTTAGGGGTTTAGGGGGTTAAATGGGTTAGGGGTTAAGGGTTTAGGGTTTAGGGGTTAGGGGTTAGGGGTTAAGGGTTCAAAGGTTTAGGTTTTAGGGGTTAAATGGGTTAGAGGTTTAGAGGTTTGGGGCATTAAATGGGTTAGGGGTTGGGAATTAGTGTTTAAGGGGTTAGGGCTGAAGGGTTTAGAGGTTTAGGGTTTAGGGGGTTAAATGGGTTAGGGATTTAGGGGTATAGGGGTTAAATAGGTTAGGGGTTGGGATTTATGGTTTAAAGGGTTTAGGGAGTTAAATGGGTTAGGGGTTTGGAATTAGAGGCTAAGGGGTTAGAGGTTTAGGGTTTAGAGGGTTAAATGGGTTAGGATTGGTTTAGAGGTTTAGGGTGTTAAGGGATTTAACAGTTAAGGATTTTAGGGGTTAGGGTTAGGGGTTAATGGGGTTATGGTTTAGGGGGTTAAATTGGTTAGGGTTTTAGGGGTTAGGGGGTTAAATTGGTTAGTGGTTGGGAATTAGGGTTTAAGGGGTTAGCTGTTAAGGGTTTAGAGGTTTAGGGGGTTAAATGAGTTAGGGGTTTAGAGATTTATGGGGTTAGGGGATTTAACAGTTAAGGATTTTAGGGGTTAGGGGTTATTTTCCAAAGTTTACATGATACTTTGGGTTATATTATCTATGAATTTAACTAGAAAGTTCCCCAATTTTTCTTAATTTTTTTTAATCCCGCCACGCGGTGTCGCCCTTGCGACTCTGATGTGGTATGTTGAAATGAATGTGTATTGTTTTCCAAAGTTTTTCTTGCAATTTTACAGAATATTATTGGCTATAACATTGGACTTTTCTAAGAATATTCTAATTATCATTCAAACATGATGCAAATGTTGTATGGGACACAATGGCATAGATGTATCACTGTTCCAATCTATGAACATTGACCATTGCACCAATACTGTAAGGCATCACAGTGCTCTCCAAATAGTGTGCAGATATTTCTCAACATAACGTTAGAGTCTGGGAAAATCTTGATTGTTTGGACTCTGGATAGATTAAATGAGAAGGCTTCAGGAACTTAGAAGTCAAAGGAGGTTACCTTTTCCTTTTCTATACCACCACAAAAGTGGAAGACTTCATAAATATCTCAAGGTAAAGGTAGTATAGAATTTATAACAAACAAAGCCCAATCAAGAAAAGAGTTCCAAATGACAAAGGACCAACCTTGGCAGAATATTATGAATTCTTACCTGAGAATAACTTGAACTTAAAAGAACAAATGCTAATCTACACATCTCTAGATGTGCTACATATGTGCTACAGATGTGCAACCTTTTGACCAGATCATTCTCACAAAAAGAACAAGCCAAAAATTACATTTTATGCTAGAAACTTGATTGGTCCCATTGATTATTCAATGCATTTACTTGAATGTTGAATGCTTAATGGATATCCCCCATCTGAATTTAACATAACAAACCTTCATCTAGACAGATCTTCAATAAATTCCTCCAACCCACACTTAACCCAACATATCACTCATTTAGACAACAAGATTTGCATTGTTCCATTAATAGTAGGTCAATTAGGGTTTAACACTTATCCAATTTCTCATCATGCATGAGTTCACATCAATTCATTGCTAGAGATACTTACAAACACAACCCTATCTGAATATTTCATAATGCATAAATCCATAGCCTTGTTTTTCATGCTATGAATTATGCATCAATTTCTCATCATGCATGAGTTCACAGACATTCATTGCTAGAGATACTTATGGACACAACCCTATCTGAATATTTCATAATGCATAAATCCTTTGCCTTGTTATTCATACTATGAATAATGCATCTCATTTCTGCAAAAAAGATAAATGTTAAAAATGCATCCATGGTGTAATAACTAGAAATTAGCATAGGAAGTCAATACCTTGAATGGCATGCACACATTGCAAGATTTATCAAAAGTAATGGGCATAAAATGCATGAAATAGTGGGGCTGCAAATGATTTTTTATTCAAATCAAAATATAGCCAAGCATTGATACGGTGTACTTGTACAACAATTTAAGGTGTTAAATCTTAAAACTATCTAGTATATTTTTCAATTTTCTCATTAAAAAAATACAAAATCAATATTCTCTGAATTTGAGAAAATGCTAAAGTAGAGTTGAACAATGTATATCTGATGAATATGCAGATCTTTTGGGGGGGTTTGATTGAAATATGGCTCCAATATAAAAATAGTATACAAATATCTTAAGTCAATGGAAGACCTCAAAAATACCACTAGATGATTGTTTTTGGGGTTGTCCCAAAAATATACTAGAGCCAATTCTACACGCATTTTAAAAAAAATGTATGTCTTCCAACACAATTCAACCCAATAGGATCATCAAGTTATATAAACAAATGAGATTTCTAATGTTCTATTGGAAAAGGCTACTAACCACGCCATATTTAAATCTCTGATTTTATCAGTATCATATATGGATCTAAAGTCTTAATTTTTTTTCCAAAAAGGATAATGAACTAGATATACAAGATGATTATAGCGCACACATAGGCTGGAAAAGGGTAAAAGGAAACAACAACAACAACAACAACATTGCCAAAATATGGAAAATTTTGAACACTTCCATGCGAAACGGGGCATTGGACATTACCCAAAACCTACCATAAAGAAAGAAACTTTGAATTCCATAATAGGGTAGAAACAAAAGACAAAACATGGCCACTCGAGACATCGGTAATCATTTTTAATTGAATTTTGACCAAATTGAATTCACAACTTTAAAATTTAAAAAAAAAAGATATCATATATACTACTGGTTGGTTTCAAAAGGCAGTTCAAAGAAAAGAAAACAATACATACATGTCTGTGCATATAGATAATGTTAAACATCAAAGGTCCAATGGTACACAACTTAACACAAAAATAGCAGAGAGAGGAGGTTTATGTAACTTACAGCCAAAACATATGCGATTTTTTGAGAAACAAGCATTTCAGCATAATAGAGTATTCAATCTGAGAACTAGTGCCAATGAGACTTTGGCTCATTGGTGAGGTCAAAATATTGTAACCCCATCTACAGGTGGTTCCATGCTTCTTTTGGCATATGCCCTACTCAAATGGGATGTTAAAAATAAAGAGAACGATGGCTGTGTCAAGTCTTTGGTTTGTGAAGCATAATAGATATTGCTCAAATCTGGGACCTGACCCAAATGAAGTGCATGTTATGAAATGCAGCTCACTATGTCTAGGTGTGTTTATAGTATCCACTTCGTGTTAATAGGTCGTTCCCACACAAAAGAAGAAAAAAATAATAAACCTCTAAATCAATCAAATTAACACAGAATAGACTGAAGGGATGGATTGTGAAGGAGAAATAATGCATACCTGTAGGACTGTGTTTGTACTGTCAATTGAGGCCATAAGGACATCCCTCGTCAGTTTTATAACGCCTGCACTTGAGATCCCCTAGATTACTTCCCTGCTGATGTTGCTATTGAAACCTTAACCCTTCAAAATGGGTGGAATGGTTCCCATTTTCATATGACCCCCCTCCATATGACCCTCCTCTATATGACCCTCCTAAGCCTCCTCCGTATGGCCCTCCACCCATCGCAGGTGGGTATCCTCCTTGGGGTGGCCCTGGAATAACCTCGTTAGCCCTGGGGTTAGGGTTGAGGGTGGGGATAGGGTTAGGGTTAGCCCCTCCTGCATTGGGATTAAACCCATGACCCTAGTTGGGGTTAGGTGCAGAGTGATAATTAACGCTAGAACTGAGATTCATGCAAGGATTCATATTCATGTTTCCAGTGAACGAGGATGAGTTCTAGGGCATACCATTAGCACCATTTGTGTCATAACCATGAGATTTATTCAACATGGGCTCAAAGGACTCCATGTTTACAAGCTGCCAAAGAGAGGTGAGATTCAGACCTGGGTTGCAAATGTTGTCGTTCAACAAACAAACACTAACTGAGTTTGTGTTAAAATTATCATAAGAGGAAAGCAGATACCCACATATTATGATGATAAGGGAATGGATAGAGGGTTTCTAAAATTGATAGACAAATGAACTAAAAAGCAGAAAACCGCTAAAACAAAAACAATTCCAATGAACTGCCGAACAAATGAATTAGCGTAGTAGAGAAACCGAGGTAACGAGGAGAATAAATTTAGAGAACTAGGGTTATCGCTTCACACATTTGCATAGGTGACTGTTTATCTATTCATATATAGCTCAAGTGCTGTTGTATCTATATGTAGCTGGAGTGACGTGGCTGCTTAATCGTCTTATATGTTGTATGCTATTTGGTGTTCTTTATGTTTTATATGTGTTTTGGTGCCTCTGGCCCAACCGTTTATGGACAATGTCCCTAGTCTCTCATTTGTATTTTTTTTGCATCTGGTGCAATTTTTTGTCAACAAACCCAGTTGGGGTGAGACCACCTGTTTTGTAAGCGACTATATGTACTCCTTTTTTCCTACATGAATAGAACATTGACTTTCAAAAAAATAAAGGTTCATACATCATTAAAAAATTAATTAAGGTTCATACTTCAATTAATAAATATTCATGTGTATTTACTAAACAATTCTATAAATATATATTTTAGGTTTATTTATTTAGTATTTATCAAATGTAAATATGACAATTTAATATTAGATTTAAATAAACTCACATGTTTAACATAAGAAATGTTATATGTATCTATTTGTTAAATGTAAATATTAAGATTTAACCTTAGATTTAAAATAACTCACAATTTTAACATAAATCAATGAAGTTTAAAAATTATAATTTATGGACGAATATTAAATATAAATATAAATATTAATTTGAATATCTAAATATTACGTTTACTAAAATTATAATGAAGGAATTAGTGTAAATTTGATAGATAATACATGCAATTATGTTAATTGAATATGAATCCATCTGCAGTGTTAAACTTTAGAGATAAAAGGGTATTCATAATTTGAACACTGTAAATTTAGAGACCCCATCTCTAAATTTTAACACTGCAAATGGATTCAGAAACATCTATAGTGAAATGTAACACTTCGGTACCAAAATTGCAATTTTCCATTTATGGAGTGACATAATTAAAAATTACTGACATAAATGACTAATTCATATACTTGTTTACTTTTTATTTGGCCATATTTTTATTCTTGGACTATAATAGTCATTTACATTAATCATTATTAATTTTGTCACTTATTATCTCGTCATATGTTTTAATCCTAGACTAAATTAGTCATTTAAGTTAGTTGCTTTTAGTTTAGTCACTTATTACGTAGTCATATATTTTATCCGTAGACTAAATTAGTCATTTAATTTAGTCGCTTTTAGTTTAGTCACTTATTATCTAGTCGTATATTTTATTCCAAGACTAAATTAGTCATTTTTAGTTCGGTCACTTAAAATTGCTCAAATTTAGTAGTAATTCACTTGAAATAATTGCGGTGACTAACATTTTTAGTCACCTAGTCATTAATTTCATCATTTTTTATTAGTGTTAACATGATCAACGAATTCATTTTCTATGAGGATAAAATCTATCCTCTTCTTCCACGCAACAAAATTTTGACGACCCAACCAATTTTTTGCTTTCCTTGCAAAATGAAGCCATCTTTATAGATAAATATAGATATAAAGATACTTACTTGTCAAGTGAAGATACTCCTAGATGATGAAATCTTCAGCTTGATGCCTTCCTGATTTTGATAATGATGTAGATAATAGAAGATGTCTTCTTGGTGAAGATGTCTTCCCTCAAAAGTGTTCCTTGGCTCATAGGAAGATCACATTGATTCCTTGAGTGACGATGAAAACACTTTTTCTTCCTACTAGTCAAACTTGTTTCACAACATCAAATTGTCATCCCTTCTTCAAAATTTCGGCTTGCTGTAGCAGGTTTGCAATTTTTACCTTTTCTATAGAAACCCTAGATCACGTGTGGCCCGAATATGGATAGATCTGCCTCCTTATGACTTCGCTTGACCTTGAATTCTTCTCTTGACAATTCAATTTGCTAAATAGTCTTTCTTTGACCCAAACTTTGGCTCCTTTGAGTAACTGAAATTTTCATCTTTCACTGCTGCAAATGATGTTCTAATTTTAACACGTGTGGATGAGAATTAGCCCAAAACATATTAGAAAATGCTTCGCTCTTATTTATTATTCATTCACTAGGTATTAGGTTCCTTTCTCTTCCTTGATTGAAATCTTCTTGATGATTGATGCTCTTAATGTTTCCAAGATGATTTTTCCATACTTCGTCCCTTGAGTATCCTTCTTTGTGATTCCCTTCCTTGATGTAGTCACCTTCGCTTTGATACCATGTTGAGAAATCTAGGGTGGCTAGATTAGGTGATTTCTCCTACTTTGATAATAGCTTGTGATGTATTTTTACTTTACTTGATTAACTTCTTCTTTCCTTTATTATTATTAGTGTTCTCTATCATCAAAAAACTACCAAATCATAAAGAATAATGAGACAATAGAACACAAGATGTAGGTGATCAACCAAGGCCCAAATGGGTCTTTCATACATGAAAATGACTCAATTGACTCTATGACAAACCTCGAAGCACTCAATGGGTGATTGACCAAAAAATAAATTTCCCTTCAACATGAAACCCATGTCTCAAGAATAAAAATAGTAAATTTATTTTTCTCTTTTCATTAAATACATAAAATAATGATTACACATGCCATTATGAAGACCGAACCTAGTTACATATGTCAACATTGATAAGGGTAATTTTTCATTAATTTCTCAATTAGGCCACAAGATAGGTCATAGATTTTCATATTGCCTCACCCCTACAAATTTGACTGAACATAGGTCAATATTCTTCAACAAACATGCAATTTTCAAGGGTAAGCATGTGGTCAATACTAGTCCCATGGATGTGGTCCAACGGTTAGGTGGGGAGGTTTGGTCCCCACATGTCTCATGGTCCAATCCCAGGAAGGACTATGTATGACTTAGAGTTGCCCTGGGCATGATTTCTTCAAGTGAAAAAAAGTATGTGGTCAATACGCCTCTCATAGATGCAAAAAACGTAGGTGAAAATTTGAAGGCAATTAGTTTCATCAGGTTAAAAAAAGTATGTGGTCAATATGCCTCTCATAGATGCAACAAATGTAGGTGCTTATTTGAAGGCAAGCAGTTTTGAGGATTATATCCTACCAATACATTCGCGTGTGTTTCAAGTTAAAGATGGATCATGACGCATTATAATTAATAGTGGCACTACTAGTAATGTCCTTGCCAGCTGTGTGTACCAAGATCTCATGTTATTTAACCTTGTATGTGTCGTATCTCTTGCTAACTATGTCTACCAAGCTATTGTACTCTTTAAACACTTTTGTGCCTTATCTCCTTTCTGCACAATTTATGTTATCTTTTCTCCAATAATAAATAATAATTTAATATATTGAGACAAAATGATAATTTTGAAACAAAACTATAATTTCTTCTTAAATAAATGTTTTAAATACCCCTTTCATATAGTCTAGTATAATAAAAAGTATACAATTGAAGAAATATAAAATTAAATAGTTAAATATATATTTAAATCCAATAATATATATCTTACACATCATGCATGCATATTATTTACTTATTTTAATCAATTCTTCCTTGCATGCTAACCTTTTCTATGCTAACACATTATCACCTTGATCAATATAAATGGTTTTCCTTCGTGATAGAGCATAAAAGACACATAAATTCAGAATCAATGTGATTTCAACCTATTAATGGAAAGGCTTTCTTGAACATGTTCAAATCTCTAAATAGATTTTCCTTCAAAGGGACTCAGCCATTTTGTTGCTCTCTCACAGGTGTTAAGAACATGTCTTGCAGGGACTCTGACACTTTGTTATTTCCCTATATTCAAGAAGTGCAACAAATATATGGTCGCCCCTATGGAGGCCCTTCAACCATACATGCCCACGAGAACCCCATCTGGATTCACGACCGAGATTTGACGGGGCTACATGACCCGCAATGCATTAAATCAGACCAACTACTTGCCTCGATGCTTAATCTACGTGCATCCAAATTATTTGAAAATTTTTTTCCTGCCCACGGTCGATCGAACCCAGCAAACCCCACACTCCAGCACTGCCATAGCCAACCATTCAATGACACCACCACTTCAGCACTGCCATAGCCAGCCATTTCATGACACCATTCAAACTGCACACGGACGCGCATTACTGAGGTATTTTACCTCTAACACCTGTAGGTCTACTTTATTAATTCATATTGGTGTTTTGGAAAAAGAGGGCGAATTGTTTCAGGAGGATGGTCGAATAACTCTCAAATATGATGTCCATATTCGAAATCTGAACTCAAATCATATTTGTTCTTTCCCAACTGACCCATATTGCCATATATCCTCTACAAAGCTCTCCCACAACTTGCACCTAGGGTTAGGAGTCCGCCAGGGAATCTGATGGCTCAATAATGATGTAGATAATAGAAGATGTCTTCCTTCAAAAGTGTTCCTTGGCTCATAGGGAGATCACATTGATTTGTTGATGATGAAAACACTTTTTCTTCGTATTAGTCAAACTTGTTTCACAACGTCAAATTTTCGGCCCTTCTTCAGAATTTCGGCTTGTTGTAGCAGGTCTGCAATTTTGAAATTTTCTATAGAAACCCTAGATCACACGTGTGGCTGGAATATGGATAGATCTGCCTCCTTATGAATTCACTTGACCTTGACTTCTTCTCTTGACAATTCAGTTTGCTAAATAGTCTTTCTTTGACCCAAACTTTGGCTCCTTTGAGTGACTGAAATTTTCATCTTTCACTACTGCAAATGATGTCCTAACTTTCACACGTGTGGATGAGAATTAGCCCAAAACATATCATAATTTTTTTTTCTCTTCTTTATTATTCATTCGCCTGGTATTAGGTTCCTTTCTCTTCCTTGATCGAACTCTTCTTGATGATTGATGCTCTTAATGTTTCTAAGATGATTTTTCATACTTTGTCCCTTGAGTATCCTTCTTTGTGATGCCATTCCTTGATGTAGGCACCTTAGCTCTGATACCATGTTGAGAAATCTAGGGCGGCTAGATTAGGTGATTTCTCCTACTTTGATAACTTCTTGTGATGTATTTTTACTTTACTTGGTTAACTTCTTCTTTCCTTTATTATTATTAGTGTTCTCTATCATCAAACAACTACCAAATCATAAAGAATAGTGAGACAATAGAACACAAGATTTAGGTGATCAACCAAGGCCAAAAACTCTCAATTTGAGAGGAAAACCCATTAGAATTATTCTCTTCTTATAGAACTTCAATTGAAGAATTCTAAGACTTATGACCCTTGCCTAGACCCTCCAAGACCAAGTCAAAATTTTCCTTCTTGAACGACTTCCAATAACAATCTTCGACCTTCCAGTGATAACTTCGACCCCAACAACAATTTTTGCCACTTCGACCTTAATGCAACTTTAACAACTTCAACCTAGTAGCTTCACAACTTCGACCTACAAGAAGCTTCACAGCTTTGACCTTGCAGCTTCAAAATTTCGTCTTGCCCAGTAATTATAGAAACCCCAACAAAAGAGAGAGAGAGAGAGAGAGAGAGAGAGAGAGCGAGAGAGACCCAACACTTCGAACTTGTTCTTCTTCTCCTTCTTCGTCCTTTTCCTGTTTCTATCTTGAGGAGCTTGAACATGTTTTTTTGTGTGTCCAAATCAGGTTGATTTCCCTCTTATTTATAGGCTTGTGAGAGGTACAAATTGCTCTCTTTGGGCTGACTTGTCCCTTCATGTAGGCCGACTTGATCTTTGTGCCATGAAGAGGTCTTGGAGGGTATTTTGACTCTATTTTTTACTAAAATACATTTTCTTTACAATATGTAACATGCCCAAATGGGTCTTTCATACATGAAAATGACTCAATTGACTCTATGACAAACCTAGAAGCACTCAATGGGTGATTGACCTAAAAATAAATTTCCCTTGAGCATGAAACCCATCCCTCAAGAATAAAAATAATAAATTTATTTTTCTCTTTTCATTAAATACATAAAATCATGATTACAAATGCCATTATGAAGACCGAACCTAGTTACATATTTCAACATTGATAAGGGTAATTTTTCATTAATTTCTCAATTAGGCCATAGGATAGGTCATATATTTTCATATTGCCTCACCCCTACAAATTTGATTAAATATAGGTCAATATTCTTCAGCAAACATGCAATTTTCAAGGGTAAGCATGTGTTCAATACTAGTCCCATGGATGTGGTCTAGCGATTAGGTGGGGAGGTTTGGTCCCCACAGGACTCATGGTCCAATCCCAGGAAGGACTATGTACACCTCAGAGTTGCCCTAGGCATGATTTCTTCAGGTGAAAAAAAGTATGTGGTCAATACACCTCTCATAGATGCAACAAACGTAGGTGAAAATTTGAAGGCAATCAGTTTCATTAGGTGAAAAAAAGTATGTGGTTAATATGCCTCTCATAGATGCAACAAATGTTGGTGCTAATTTGAAGACAATCAATTTCGGGGATCAGATCCTGCCAATACATCTGCGGGTGTTTCAAGTTAAAGATGGATCATGAGGCATTATAATTAATAGTGGCACTACTAGTAATGTCCTTGCCAGCGGCGTGTACCAAGATCTCATGTTATTTAACCTTGTATGTATTGTATCTCTTGCTACCTATGTCGACCAAGCTATTGTACCCTTTAACCTCTTTTGTGCCTTATCTCCTTTTTGCACAATTTATGATATCTTTTCTCCAATAATAAATAATAATTTAATATATTGAGAAAAAATGATAATTTTGAAACAAAACTATAATTTCTTCTTAAATAAATGTTTTAAATACCCCTTTCATATAGTTTAGTATAATAAAAAGTATACAAGTGAAGAAATATAAAATTAAAGAAGTAAATATATATTTAAATCCAATAATATATATCTTACACATCATGCATGCATATTATTTACTTATTTTAATCAATTCTTCCTTGCATGCTAACCTTTTCTATGCTAACACATTATCACCCTGCTCAATATAAATGGTTTTCCTTCGTGATAGAGCTTAAAAGACACACAAATTCATAATCAATGTGATTTCAACTTATTAATGGAGAGGCTTTCTTGAACATGTTCAAATCTCTAAATAAATTTTCCGTCGAAGGGACTCAACCATTTTTTCGCTCTCGCACAAGTTTTAAGAACATGTCTTGCAGGGACTCTGACACTCCGCTATTTCCCTATACTCGAGAAGTGAAAAAAATATATGGTCGCCCCTATGGAGGCCCTTCCACCAGACATGCCCACGAGAACCCCATCTGGATTCATGACCGAGATTTGACGGGGCTACATGACCCACAATGCATTAAAGCAGGTCAGCTACTCGCCTTGATGCTTAATCTGTGCGCATCCAAATGATTTGAAAAATATTTTCCCAACCACGGTCAGTCGAACTTGCAAATCACACTGTACATAATTTAAAACTCTATGGACATCATTTACAGAAACTTGGACAGAATCAATTTGATCTTTGACCAGGGCAGTTTTGGCAACATTTTTCTCTAGACCTGTGAGTGCAGTATTCGTCCAGTTCAACTGCTCACTCACTTTTTGAACTCTTTTATCGTGATCTGATAAAGAATCATCATGCTGAACCAAGGGGATAGCATGTGCAGAGTTCGACCCTTCTCCTATGACAATACTTCGAAAAGGAGGGTAGGTTGTAGAGGTTTCTATTTTACTGCCATCTAATGCAGTCCAAGAGTGAGAGGACGAGGATGTAGTGTCTGCCATCAAGACTACATCGTTCTCCATTTGCTTCTTCCATGAATAGAAAGAGATCCATACTCCATTCTCTTCCATATACTCCTTCCACTCAGCTGACATCTTCATCTTTTCTTCTTTTGGAAAAGTTTCAGCAAACTTCTCTGCATCCGGATGTGTGAACAAATCCCAATTTATCATTCTCTTCATCCAATTGTAAGGGATTAAAGTTCTGGAACAACCATCCATGAGAGTGATAAACTTATGGATTTCAGGAACAGAGGGTTTCTTTACATCAGGAGGCAGGTCTTTGAATCTGCAGGCTGGGATTAACTGATTTGCCCTTTCTTCATAACCCAACCCATATTTTGGAGTACCTGGAGGTCTTTGACTCAACAAGAGGTCGACAAGTCTTGGATCTTCTTCTTCCATAGAAGGGACTAAATGCATCATCATAACATGAGGTTTGTCATCCTCATGGGGGAAAGGAATATCATTGCATTTAGGATTAGGACAAGGATTTACAGATGTACTAGGAGGGGCTTGTCCTGTTCTAGAATTATGGTTTTTATGTAAAACATCATATGCAAGACTTTGCAGATTAACAGACTGCTTGCATTGAGGACACTCAACTTTAACTGGCTCAAAATTTACAATTTGGGCAAACTCAAAAAGAGAAACATGAATACAATTTGAAACAAGTGAACTACAACCCGTATCTGTACAATCGCGTTCTATGTACCGGGAGGACTTTTTACATTCAGACTCAATTCTTCTGCGGTCTATGGTTGATCTTCTGGGGAAAGACAGAACTGCAGAGGATTTATTCTCAACTATGTTTGCAGAGGTAATTTTTTGGACTTGCAAAGGCTTAGGATTTGAAATTGTCCAATGTCTGGGAAATTGTAGATCTTCCCATTTAATTGCCTGATGCTCGACTTTCTGATTTTTGGCATCAGTGATGACTACAACACTGGTTTTTGAATCTTTGCTGGGGGCATGTAAGACTGCAGGAAACATTGTGGATGTGTGGCGAAAACAGCCACGGAATTGTATTGCGATATTTCTTCTTTTCTTATTCATATCAAATCCAGTGGTCCAGATTTGCAACTGAAGAATATCGGCCAATGTTTCATCAAAAACAGACACTGAGAAATTTGGGTAACAGTCAAACCAGACTGGCCCATTGGATAGTGGAGCAACTATCCCTCCAATCAACGAATCAGTGTATTTGTTATGTGTTAGATCTCTGACAGTTGCTAACACGTATGCTTCCACTCCTGGATGAACCAGTGCATTAATACCAACTCGCAAACATCCCAGATGTAAAAACTCAGTTCCCAATCTTTTAGCTTCAGCTTGAAGTTCTTTGGGATCCAATATAGGGATCAACTGGGCTTGATCACTATTCTCCTGGATACTGGATACTGACTCTTTAATGGTTATTCTAGTGGCAGCTTTTAGGTGCCAGACACTTAAGTCAGAATATACTTGAGAGGCTTTTATGTTGGGAAGGACCCAACGGGCTTGTGGCTCAACCTCTTCATACAACAAGTTAGACTCATTAATCACTCGACTACTACTTGATGCAAACATATCCCTGAGAGGATTTTGTTCAGCTTGCTCTTCTTCTGCAAGCTCTCTGAATGAAATAGATTTAGACATAGATGAATCCATTGTTATTAGGAAAGACAGAAAGAAAGACTTTTGGAATATTACTCAAGATCTCGAACCAGGCTACAGCGTAGACTTATTGGCTCCGATACCAATTTCTAGCAGAGGCTTCTCAAAGCTTGCTTGCGGTCGTCAACCAACCGACTTGGCCTTGTCAAATGTCTCTGAACACTACTTGTTATGAACCCAACTGTGAACCCAGGCGAACCTACTATGCCCTCACGATCTCAGCGGCCTACCACACGGCTTCCATGCCTTCAAACGGCCTTTATCGATCCGTAGCCTTCGCGAACCCCGGTGAACTTATGGTGAACTTTTATAGTAGTGCAAGTATTTTGACAGAAAAATTTAAACACATAGAGTAATAATGCGGAAACTCAAACACCAAAGTCTTCTCTCTTTATTTATCAGTATGCTTCACAACCAGATTACAATGGATTCTCCGTATCAGAGATGGACTGTAATGGCATTTACTGGACTTCTGATCTTCACGAATGAAGGATCGATACCAGAGGCTTCCTGGCCAATATACAGACTCTGTCTCAAAGATTTACAGACATAAACACATACATATGCAGACACACTAATGAAGTGGCCACTTTAGGTTCTCGCCTGTCACATGAACAGACGCGCAGGCTTCTCACTTCGACCTAATGACTGTGAGCAAAGTTCTTCGTGTTGCGAGCAGATCGCTGTGATAGCGCAGACGCAGAGCAGGAAGAAACTACTCAGACTTATGAGTAATGAACTCCGTGATGCGAGCAGATCACCAAGATGGCGCAGACGCAGAGCAGGGAAAGACTACTCAGACTCAAGACTCAAAACACTCCAAATGCGAATGATCCACAAATGAACCTTACCTCTTCATTTATAGGAATGAGAGGGGGACAAGCATTACTGTGGTTCGTCCGATTATTGACACTTGGCAGTAGATCACCGTTTTCGGGTAACACCGTGAGGTGACATCCGCACGGAGATCTAACATGCCGACAAAAGTGAAAGTCATGTGAAAACACAGTGGATACCTTACAAAGGCCCACGAGGAATCAAATAATTACACTTTGGATACTTTTCAGACATAGGAAAAGTCCAAGAGAAAACTATGTCACTGTAAACCCGTGACTAGGTATCATATATACACAGGGAAAGCCTTTCATGAGTGGGGCTCCCGAGGACCACTAGTACTGGGTTCATCTGCAGGTTCTTCTAGAATTTTGACACCTGGATATCTAACATGGTACCATTCATCATCCCAGGCTTTTGTATAAATTCGCCTTACTATCATGGGTTTGTTAAGCACTATTTGATGCTTAATTTTTGTCATTACGGCCCATTGATAGTGCATTTGCATGTACATTTTTAGTATGGGATGGTCTAACATTGTATGTTCAATACTGGTCATTTCCCCAACAGTTTTACAAGGGTAATGAAAACATTCTCCGGCCGGTCCTGAGATACATTCATCACAAAAATGTCTGTGATAAGTCTGAAATTGATCAGGATCCATACTGTAGGGACTGACCCCATAGTGCCACCACCAATTTGTCAGCCAAGGAATGGATGGCTCTCTTTCATTTATCCAAGTAGGTGCAAACTTTATCTTTGTGTAGTGGGTTTGTTCTGGACCATCTCTGTTAAGAAGATTCCACCAAAATCTTTCATATCCTGCAAAATCATAAACTGTGTCAGGAAAAATGAGTTTAGGGTCATCATGTGGCCATGATGTGAATTTACCATAAGTGTAGGGACCCATCTTTCTAACACGGTTGATCACATAATTCTTGTAACTTGATCTGTTATTGCCACCAGTACCAATGACATACAGATCCGAGAAATCTTCTGAGAGGGATCTCTCAGCTTCTTGTGCGGCAGCCATACTGTGTGAATACATTTTCTCGTGTATCCATCTATTTTCTTTGGGATATACTTTTCTGCCAGGGACCAAGTGTTGCAGATCTGAATGGTTTTGCAAATTACCGTCCAACACCTGTGTATTGCGGAGGATCCAAGTTGGCCTCCATTTTTCCAAGTATACAGGCCAAGGCTCATTATCTGCAATAAACTTGAGTTCTTCTTTCTATTGGGCCTGATTCCATTCTGTCAAGATGACAAAACAATGATATTGCACATGATCTTCATTGTCATCTTCTTGTCCTTGATGCTGGATATATTGTCTGCTTAGGAAATCTGGAATACAGTTTTCAGAACCCTTAATATGTTCAACATCAAAACTAAAATATGCAAAGAGGGCTTGCCATCTTGCAAATTTTGCATCCTCAGGGTTCTTTATCTCTTTAGATAAAACTCCATCCAGAGCTTTAGCATCAGTTCTGAGCAGAAAATATTTATTGGCCAAATGAACAGAAAACTTTCTTAGACAATACCACGCTGCCTTTACCTCTTTCTCGATGGGAGCATAATTCATCTCTGCTTTACTCCAGACTCCAGAGGCAAAAAGAACAACTCTTTCATCTTCTTTTGGGTCTTCTGCTTTTGGCTTCTGTTTCAGCACACCTCCCCATCCTACGTTGCTTGCATCTGTCTCAACAATCTTATAGAAATTATCATCAGCAACATGTAAAATAGGCAGAAATCTTACCTTGGACTTTATTTCTTTGACTGCTTGGGTGTGCCTGTCAGTCCAAGGTTTAGGGTTTTTGACATCGCACTCTAGCACCGCCATAGCCAACCATTCAATGACACCACCACTTCAACACCGCCATAGCTAGCCATTTGACGACACCATTCAAACTGCACAAAGACACCTGTTACTGAGGTATTTTACCTCCAACGCCTGTAGGTCTACTTTATTAATTCATATTGGTGTTTTGGAAAAAGAGGGCGAATTGTTTCAGGAGGATGGTCAAATAACTCCCAAATATGATGTCCATATTCGAAATCTGAACTCAAATCATATTTTTTCACTCCCCACTGATCCATATCGCCATATATATTAAGATAGGCAGTGATTTTTCCTATACAAAGCTCTCCAACAACTTGCACCCAGGGTTAGGAGTCCGCCAGGGAATTCGATGGCTCAAAAAATAATTTTTGAACTGGTATGGCATATACCCATTTCTTTATTTAACCATTCTATCACACTTCTTTTCAATGATTTTTTCATAAGGATGTCTTAGTTTTTTTTTTTATGACTGAGTTTTGAAGTTGTAGATGAGATTTGAATGAACATGCACACTTTGGACAATAGTGGCTCATATTATCACAAGCCTCATAGGGGTTGTGTTCTATAGTGATG
The DNA here is from genome assembly GCA_034641835.2 of Pinus albicaulis. NCBI lineage: Eukaryota > Viridiplantae > Streptophyta > Pinopsida > Pinales > Pinaceae > Pinus > Pinus albicaulis. The sequence continues at coordinate 806,072,326 of CM076569.1, read as the reverse complement.
CAAAAAAAATGGTGTCAAGTGTTGTCAAATTTCAAAACGTGTATGGGGTGAGCAAAGAGCAGCAGGCAAGCCATCCGTTGAGATTAGCATCGCAGATGTAACCAAAGAAACTAAGGTTGCATTGGTTGTGTTTTATAGTGATGCGAACAAAATGGGGGAAAGTACTCATGTATAGACCAAGGCATTTATAAAATACTATTTTAACACCATCTCCACTAGAAATAGTCTTGTTGTTATTGAAGCTTGAAATCAAATGAATATTCATATCATCAAGGTTGTCCTCTTCCATCTTGTAAATGAAGCATGACCACTGATGATTGAATTTTTCAAAAGTGTGAAAGAAATTCAAAAAAATTGTACAATTACAGCAGGGAAATCGCACAAAATCGCCATAACAAAAGCCAATAAAAAAGAACGAGAGGTCATTCCAAGAGGTTGCAAACACTGCACGAGAATGCCCAAAGACAGCAAAGCCTTGGAGGAGGGACAAATTCTCAACAGTTGGAATACTCCATTGTTGAAGCCCAAGACAAGTGAAAATCAATTAGTAAGTTAGAAATGGAAACATAATTATCATTTAAGTTTTTTTTCCTCTCATTTGGGTGGTGTTACAAGTTTTTTAGTAACCATGTTTATTATAAAAGAATAAAAATGTGAATAACTCTTCATATAAGTGGAAGTGAATGCAATGTAGATAATTTTCTATTCTTGGCTACGAGCTTATCAAAAACCACTAGAACACAATGCAAACAATTTGAAAGTTACAAGTTCAATACACAAAGCATGCCACATCTGTATAAAGAGCCTCAAAAGAGGTATGAGTATATATTTAAAAATCATGTTGCATACTCACAAGCAAAAAGAATGAAATAATGACTCAACAAACCATTATTTTCATTTATATTAATGTTTATCATTTTATTGTTTTCTACTAGCTAAATTTCTGAATTAATGTACAGTCAAAATGTTGCATATATATTCACAGTAATGAACAATCAATGCTAGTGGTTTTTCTATATAATTTTCTTATTTGGCCATGAAAAGTAACTACGAAGATGAATTTAGACAAGTTTTTTTATTTATTTAATAAATTCACAGTAATGAGCAATTAATGTGAGTGATTTTTCTCTATAATTTTCTTACTTGTTAATGGGCATATAATAGCTCAAGTCATTTGGCAAATTATCAATTATATTGATTGAATATAGAATCAAAATATTGCATTTATTTATTTTATTTTTTAATATTTTATTTTATTTTTTCAGTAAAAATGAACAAAGAACCAGAGAGATGCTTTTATCTTCTCATATGAATTTAAACAAAAGTTTTTTTTCTCATATGAATATAATTTAGTAATTTTTTGAATAATAGTGCTTTTTAAATATTTTTATTTTAATGATTATAGATGTTGGAGAATAATTGATAAAAGTGGAAGATAGTTTATAAGAAATTTAAATATAATTTTATTTTATATTATTTTTATTTAAATTTAATAATCTTTAAATTGATAAATTTATTTTAGTAGTTTTTGCTTATTTTTTTATTTTAATGATTATATGATTATAGGTATTAGAAAATGGAGGATAAAATTTATTTAATGGGAGAATAATTAGTTAACAAGTTTATTTGTTCTTATTCTTGCTAATGTTTGGTATGGTTTTGTTTTACATTCTTATGAGTGTGTAGACTTAGTCGTCTATGCTTTGCTCATTATTATGTCTTCACTTATCTTTTAAGTGATGTGTTGCTCATGATTATGTCTTCACTTGTTTTTTTTAAGTTGTTAATCCTTGCTTCGAATGAGGTGTTTCTTCTATCTTTTAAATCCACTTGGGGAAAGGTGTTTGCTATAATGTTTCTAGCTCAATTTTATGTCTTGGCATTCTCTTGTTCAAGAAGAGATTCTAATTATTTTCTTGCTTGTGAAAGAGATATTTTATGTCATTAGCATTTTTGCTATGATTTTTATTAAAATAATAATATTAATTCAGTTTCAAATTAGTTTTCATTACCAAACTTGGTCTAGTAATATAAAATGTCTTACACTTTGTTTAATAGACATAATCTAGAAGCATTAAAAGGAGGCCTATGGGTTTTGTGTTATGGAACATGTTAACTTTCAAACACATTATATCTTCTACTAGCTTTTTATGTTGGATATCAGTGTACATAGATGCGTATGTTTTCATGTATCAATAGTGATTGATCCCCACATAGTGAGTTATTCATTGTGTTTGTTAAAAAACATTTTTTAAACATTTGTCTATCCCTTTAAGGTTACATTTACGAGGGCTTACCGTACAATTTGTTGAAAGAAGATCTACTTCCACTTATAACAACATTTTTGAGTAAAAAAAAGTGGTTTTTTTTTTTTTAAATAGAGAAGCAATATATATTCATAACATCAATTGAGATTACATCTTCATGTGTAAAGCATTATCAAAAAGCCATTGCTGAGTAAATTTATGAACTCGGTGAACTTGTTAGAACTTTTTAGATGAAATTCAAAGTCTATATAACTTATGCTATGAAAGTCCAAAATGCAAACACACTTAACAAAATTAGGATCCTAAAGTCATTACCTTTGAGAAATCATATGACACATTAACTATATTAAAAGAACACATAAATAATATTACTTTAATAAAACAATATAATTCATCTTCACTAAAATGGTATGTGTTTTACTTTAATTTAATTACACAAAAGTGCTTCATAAGATGTATAGCTATTCATAACTTTGGAATGAAAGTTACAACACCCTTGGCTTGATCACAAACAAGACTCTCAACATTAAAAAACATGGCATTCATTTAACATTAAAAAAGAAAATAGTTAGACACACTTTATACATGGTGAAAAATGTTTAGAAAAAAAAGACGATTTTTACTATAGTAGTCATCTTGGAGTGGTGGTGATCATTCTTAATATTAATTTGTATACAATAATTTGGCAAATATTGTAACAAAAAAGTATCATGAATATAAATGTTATGGACCTTCTCACAAGGCTAGATGGTCTTACCACCTATGAATACTATCTACCAAAATCAGTATATAACTACTCCAGAGTATTCCTTCAACAAAAAAACACCCTTACAAAATAAGAACATCAACTTTCAATATTATATCAGAGAGAAGAGATATACTACTCGAAGTGTTCTCCCACCTCACATCATGAGTGAACACCGTGATTGTACTTAAGCAGTTATGGTAATTCTTGGGAGATATGATAATTCATGGGAGAGCCTCTTTTTGGTGAACTCTGATGGTACTTCAGTAATTATCTCTATTACACCGGAATCATTTCAGAGAGGTGGGAAACTTGCTCCGAGGAGCTTTGGTGGGATTGTACGGGAACGTTACTTTTTCACCGGGAGCTGCAATGGGAGCTGGGACAGTTCCCAGAGGTTTGAAGACTGTTTTTTTGGAGTTCCCTGGCTCTCACAGGTCAATGATTGAGCAAGGGATGTGAATAATGACGATTGTTCAAAAAAAAAAAAAGAATCACAAGTTGTCAGTTTCTTCATAGTTCAGTGTAATTAGTACAAATTCATAATTAAGTCTCTATTGTATGCAAGCTTCATAAATTCATAATAGGCAAAATTCATAAATATGCTTCACGAGTCCTGGACTAAACAAGCAGCTGTAGATAATTCTTATGCAACCTCGTTGAAACCTTCCCAATAAGAAAGGAAACTTTCCTGAAAGAAAGGCCAAAGACATCCTTAACACCCATATCCTTAATTGAGAAACTGGAGCAATCCCTTGATGGGTTAAAGAAGCCTGTGGCACCTCCACTTAAAAGTGATATCTGGGATGTCATGGTGATGAGTATTTTTATATCACAGAAGATTGTGTGTGCATATTGTATGTGACAGTCAATGCTTAAACATTAGAGTTGCTTATTCTTTTAAGAATAACTAGAGAAATATATGTAAAACTTTTCCTTTGTATTTTTAAGTCAGTTTTTTTCAAAAAAAAAAGTCATGTGTCAGAGAACTGATAATAAACTTGACATTTTATATATATATAAAGGAGGAACTCAAAGAGACACCTATAAAATATATTTATATATTAAAAAAATATTTTATGTTTTTATATTTTAAATTTTGATTACCCATTTCCTGTAAATTTTGGGAAAACTTCTGACAGTTCCAGAGACATGTACACAATGTTCCCAACAATCCCACATTCCAGAAACTGGTCATTATGGCAACTCTTATGAGGTTGATGGATATTTATTGTGAAATGAGGGAGGTTTTAGTTTAAAGTATGTAAAGTGTAGGAGACGTTTTCATGATGCAATTGGCATTAGGAATGTGTATGGTCGTATAAAGTGCCCTAGCTGGTCACTTGTATATATTGGTTTTCCTGAACCCGAATGCTGTATAATCTAATTAAGTTGGCCAATATGGGTAGCTTCTATCCCTGTCTTTTTCGTCCTATTTACAATGTTTAGGTTTTTATGTGTACATGAACTTAGTACCTGGTTTTTTTTTTCTATTATATCCAGGCTCTTGGTATCCTGCCATTTGTTAAAAAATTTTGAAACGTATAAGGTGGAAGGAGTTAGAGGGTTACCGCATCTTTCTAGATGTAAGCTGGTGGTTTTAAAAGTGTGAAGAACCAGCTAGTTTCCTCTTATGTTCATCTAGCTTTAGGCTAGTGTTTTGGCGGGTTATTTCTCATTCTTGATGTGCTGCTGGTGGTGATTGTTTGAGGCGTTCCAACTTGTTGGTGGTGGGCCACTCATGATGTGAGGTGGGAGAACACTTCGATTTTTCTGTTGCAGAATTGGCCAACAAGAGTGGCTCACAATGTGAAGGCTTTGAGGTTCTTGAATCCAGTCAATGGGAGTACAACGAAGAAAAAGGAATGCCATGCCTTGCTCTCAAGATACAGGTGTGGAAAGAGCGTTTTCGTAGGTCAGTATTGGTGCAATAAAAAACCTAGCACAACACATTTCGGAGAGAGTTGATGGATTCAGATAGACGAAACCATCTTCACACGCACATACAACAAATACGAGTTGGATTTCAAGATTGAGGCTCAGAATTTGGATTTTCAAGTCTAGGGACACCAAAATGTTTTAGGTTATGGAATTATATTTTCCTAGCCAGGACTCTGGTAGCCATCACGTTTGAGAACAAGGAACATAAGGAGCTAGAAACACTGAGCAGATTGTGAAGATTGGAAGCCAATTTCACAATATTATGTGGAGTTTTCCTTCGATTGAGCTTCAAGGTCATTGAATGGAAACTAGATAAAGCAAAAGAAACCATGAAGGTCACATGAATTTTTGACTCGCATGGAAACAGCTCCAACCCAAAAGACATTTAACGTGAGTCATGGGAAAAGCTTCAAAAGACCTGGCACAACTTTTCATAGAGGCCATTTTTGAACCGACCCTATCTTAATTTTACTAATGTCAAACATGCTAGTCTGTGTTTCGGTTTGATGCATCTATGATCTTGTCCTGTCATAATTTGAAAAGATTGTATAACCCCGAGTTAGTTCATTTCAGGAAGTTTTTACAAAGCTATCTCAAGTTTGATTTCTTGTTGGTAATCCTCAAACAGCCATGGATATACTATTTTTTGTACAACACTAATATATAGACATAACTGGAAAAACGCAACTCGATCAGAGTTATTCAAACTTGTTTGCATGTACATGTTAGGAGAGCTTTTCGGATAAAACTGTAGAGAATTTTATATCCTATAAAGAGTCCACCTGAAACTTTGGACGAATATAAAATGCTTTACACAGTTTCATCCTAAAAGCTCTCCCATGAAAACCTACACTCTCTCATCTTTACATGTTTTTCCAAATTGATCTATCCCGAAATTCGAATAATGAAAACTGTCTTTTGTACTCTGAAATTATGGCAATGCAAAAGAAGTTTTCTAAATTAATTAAAAAGAACTGATGCAGATTATAACCAAATATAAATATAGCCAGAACCTAGGCTCCAATTACGCACAACTACTAGAGGGGTTAACGGGGCTCTTTTATGAAGCCACAGAGCTGAGAATGGGGAGGAGATCCGCAAACGATTTTCAGGTTTGTTCATGGTCCGATCTTGTAATTTTCTAATAGGAAATATGAAAATAATAATGATACGGGCAGAATAAATCAAGCCCACCGGGTAGACCGCTGTCCTGGATAATCTGTACCAGGGCATATTTGCCAGCAGGGTTGGAATTTGGATTTCTCTTTACCCGTCACAGAATTTTTTTTTGACGTTTTGGTCAATATGCTCCCTTTCAAGAAACTTTATGTTTAAAATTTTGCCCTTCATTGGTGATGTTCTCATAATAAATTAACCCTTCACCAATACAGGTTTGATTAAAAAATTAGCATTCAATTTTTAAAAAATATAAGTCTTAATTTTTTTTTTAAATTAATGAATTAGAAGACAATTTATTGGAAAATAATTAAAATTTAGAGAAGAATTTAGTACAAATTTGAGAAAATAACACATTGTATTATAAATTTTCATGGGCATTGCTACATTGATATAAAGCAAATACTAGGAAAGAGTGAGTGCAAGTTAATAACAGTCTTTCAAGTTAGTGCAAGTTAATACACAATAAGAAAATTTCTAAATGATAGGCGACATAAATTACTCGAAGAAATTGGCAGCATGTGTTTGGTTTTTAAAATAAGGAAAAAATTGATCCACCAAGTTAAAAAAGAAACCATTAAAGTCACCATATTTCATCTAGATAATTAAAACTATAAGTAAAAATTAGAGACCACATACTAGTAGTTTTTGTGAGAAGGAAATATTGGTGATTCAATCTTAGTTTTCAATTGTCCTCCTCGTTTATGTGGCCAGAAAACCCCAAATCCAATTTGCGGGGAGTTTGTACTTTGCGTCACCCATAGTCGTATGGTTAGAATCTAGTTTCCTCTAGAAAAAATCACACAAAGAAAAACAAAATTTGAAAATCCACCAAGTTTTCAAATACCAACCACAATCCAAAATTAAAATTAACTCTTTGCACACTTTTATTCATTGGGAAAAGGAAAACTATGTAAGAAAACAACTACAACTATTTATAACCCTGTAAATCTAGTCTTCTCCTATCTCTTCCTTTAACATAAAATTAAATGAAATGAAATGAAAATAAATGTAGATCACTTAAAAAAACCAGCTATTGATATTAAATTTAATGTTATTTCTTAACAAGTAATTATTGATTTCACTTTCAACTCTATAAAAACTTGATATTTAATTGAAAAAAAATTAGAAAAAGAAGTAATGTGATGTGCATAGTTTTTTTTTTTTAAATATCCATTACATCGTTAAGAAAATAAAAAATAAAAAAATTAAAATCCATATATATCCAATCTGTTATATTGTTAAGAGAAAAAAACATGTCTATATATACCCAATCTATTAGTTTGGGAAAAAATAAGTGCATAACTTTCATAGTTTAGGTGGTGCTCATAAAATATCTTCTGTCAGCACATCTACCCATTTTTAATTTGCTGCTTTCAAAAAGAGAACTTCACTGCTTTCAAAAAGAGGACTGGGATGGAAAGATCACCCTACCTCCTTCATTCCAGTTAAATAAATTAGCGGAATTAAATAAATTTTTATCTCTAGCTGTTGGTCTGTAAAATAAATTTAAACTATTTGTAAATTTAGTTAAATTTAAACTATTTATAAATCCAATTAAATAAGATTTAAATTTGATTGTCTGTAATTTCAATTAAATAAATTAATGGCATTAAATAAATTTAAATTATTTGTAAATCCTATTGAATCCTTGAGAGACATAATATGAATATTTTATCTAAAATTCAAAACTCAATTCCAGATTAAGTGAAAAATGGCAAGGGATTTGGTGAAAAATGTCCGTTCTAATTTCTGATGTTGATTCCTTATCACTGAACTATGAAAATTAAATCACTGGACATTGAAAGCGCAACTTGCAAGTGTGTTGGACTTTGGACTTACCATGCTACAGGCTGCAAGCTCCAACCTCATAGAAATTGTGGCCACTAGCACCGATCCACCCTCTATGCAGCAACTCACCATGAAAATTCGGTACCGATTCACACCCTACTTGAAGCAACAAACCATTGAAATTTCAGCACCGATCCATCCTTGCTGCTTGAGTTTGCCTGCAGCAACTCATTATTGAAATTCAATATGATGGGTGTAGAAACTCGCCATTGAAATTTTTGAAACTGAATTTTTTGAAGGCTAGCCAACGCTTTATTCTTTTTTGGGAATTAGGTAGTTTTTCTGTAATTAGAATTTCGCAGCACAAAGCAAGTTAAGCTTTGTATATTTTCTATTAATATTTGAATATAGTTGCAGTTGTATTAACATTTAAGAAACAGTTAATAGAAAATAAATATATAAGAATATAGTAATATTTAAAAATACAATTGGTAAATGAAAATTTTAATAAATAAAAATACTTTTTTTTAATAAATATAAAATAGACATATAAGAACGTTTTCAATTTTTTTTCAAACGTCAAAATGAAGTTTTCTCTTCTTCCTCACACATCTGAGAAAAAGGGCAGCAATATATTTTACCCTGCAAATACGTGTAAAATGGTTAATGACGGGCAAAATGCCCGTCAAATTCCATCCCTGTTTGCCAGCAGTCAAGAAGATACGTGGATCTGGGGCGTTCTCTCTCACTGTTTTGTCAATCTTCCCGGCTACAAAGCAAACGGAATCCCGATTACCGTGCATGATCTTCTGGATCTCACTCATTTTTTCTGCTGGTTATCTTCCAGATAAACTGCCACTTCAATACCTGACCACATGTTGTATCTGTTTCGGATCTGGTGTGTACTGCTTCAGCTTTGCAGGAGCATCCTCTCGCACTGTTCTGTTGATTTTGCGAGCTGCTGAACAGATGGAATCCCAACCCCACATGATACTCCTCCCTGTTTCTGTTTCTGCAAGGTAGATCTCTTCTCCTCCGACAAATTCAATGAGACTCTTCTGCTCCGTTTCATTCCCTCTTCCGAATAAGTAGTCACATCAAAATCATTAAATCCACCACCGAGTTCGTATGTTTTGCTTCGCTATCAAGCAGTGGAGAGGAAGCAACAATCGTCACACGAATCATTTTAGGAGTAAAATAATATTTTTTTGTACGGAGACTGAACTTTTTGGAAGACTCTTTTGTTTGACGAATAGGAGGTTGATGGGACAGCTCTTGGATTGTCCGTGCTTTTCTGACTGTATGGACTTCAGGGGGACCTCGCCTAGCTCCGATCGCTGACGCCGATAGCAAGACCTCTTAACAGATGGTGACATCAGCAAACTCCTCTGGTGGACCCCGCGCCCTTGCCTCCGCCACCTCTCTCTCCGCACCGCTCCTCTTCCATCCACCACTCCCACGACGCCACCACACGACCAGGAGCCACCTACCACAATCAATGCGCGACTGCTCAGGTTGAAACTTCCACGTGCAAATGTTTTTTCCATTGTTTTCAGCGTCAATGGCTTAGTTCGGTCCTGGGTCAAGCTACCAACGCGAAAGAATTTTCGTCGTCACTTTCAGGTACTCTGCCTTATACTTTGTATGTGTTAATCCACATCTATTAAATAAAATATCTCCAACATAAGTAGGCTGATTAGATTTTTTTTTCATTTTTCTGGCATTCGTTATGGGAGAGATTAAGAAGAATTTTTTAGTTGAGTTATCCAATTAAACTTAATAATATTGGAGGACTTAGACTGAAGTTAAATGTGAATTCAGATAACGTAGATGTAAGAAAGCTTATGTCAGCGACGGGGTATGCATGATATTTCATATCGTCTTTGTTAAATGCAGACAAAATGAAGGTGGTTGGAGCGAGAATAGGGGAGATCCAAAGTTCAGATGTATAGCCCAGAAAAAAAGGGAGTAGAAAAACAAATTCTTTTCTGTTGGGAAGGTGTCACTGTAGCAGGATACATGAGAAAGGGAGACTCTGAATAAACTAACGGCTTAGATGATAAGCAAGGTCGGTTAGATTAAGTCCCTAAACTAAAACCATAAGAATTTTTATGGTTCTGTGTGCCAAAAGTTACCCCATATGAATTTGATAGTTTAATAGATTGAGAGTGCCAATTGGAAAAAAACGTTATTCCTACATTTCAAAGAAAAACCTGCACTCACAAAAAATATATTAATAGCACTGAAGTAGGTATGCAATGACAAACTAAAGATCTTCCCTTCAAAATAAACAATCTTTCCTTAAAAACAGAGCACCATTTTTATCAATTCCTTAAAAACAAAGCACTATTTTTATCAATCTTAGAGACCTTCATTCTCTCAAAATCAAAGTACCTTGGTGTTTTAAAACAAAATATATTTATATTCTCAAAATAATGCATACTTCTTCTCAATAATGGAATATGTTTGTGTTTTAAACATAGCATACTTGTAGCCTATGTTAGCTTCAAAGTAAAGTATTCTTGTAGTCTTCAAAATAAAGTATCCTTATAGGTTCAAAACAAAGTATTGATGTAGTTCCTTATCAATATTTAATTTCGAAAATACCCCTTCTCATATTACATAAAAGAATTTAGTTATGTTCTATGAAACAATGCTGTAGCATCCTATTGAAACTTGTTTCCTTATAACCATGGGACAATGTAAAATTTATTCTTGATTGTAAAAATTAGAATACCCGTAATGCTTTTCCTTCTCACAAATTTATATGGTCTATTAGGGACATTAGGTTTTTGAAAGTAAAATGTTTATGCTAGAAATGTAAGATATTTACACTAGGATGAGTGTGTAAAGTAGGAAAAGAAAAGGTTATAATGGAGCATGATATAATAGCATGCCAGTAGGATGTAGTATTGGTTTTAGAGGTTTCCAACCATCAATTTTTTTTAAATAATGGCATATAAAAAGTATTTTTATCGTCATCTTTTAAATGTGTTTTTGTAACAAAAATTGAAGCATGCAATATGAAGCATATTTGTGTCCATGAGATCCATAAAATGTATAAATTATTTTATTGGCTAGCCCAATTCATCATAAGAGATCGACCTCCATATTTTTGCATTAACCTCCACATTGTACATAACTTGATATGAATGGATTAATCTTTGGTAACTGGATATTTGATATGCATTTAATTTTTTTTTCCTGTAGGCGCTGGAAAATCATTTTCCAGCGCCTACAAGAAAAAAATTTATATGCATATCAAATATCCAGTTACGATAATCCTATTGGGGGGATATCGATTTTTCTTCAATCGGTCTTACATAGCATCACAATTCACTCTATGCATTTATATATAATACCTCAATACATCATTAAATGGATTAACTCCATTATATCAAATTTCTTTTGTGCTGGAAAAATCAATCTTAAAAGTTTCATCTTGTTAGGACTATACTTGATAAAGAAGGGGTGAAAACTAGTATTTGGAATCTGTAGGATGTAGCGGGCAGGAAAATAATTTTTTTGAATGGTAACTAGAAAATGTTATTTGGAATCTGTAGGATATGCATATAAATTTTTTTTACTGTAGGCGCTGGAACATCATTTTCCAGTGCCTACAAGAAATAAATTTCATGCTTCCATTAAAGTATTTTCTGTGGCTTCTTTGATTTTGTAGGATTGATCAAAGAAAAGGATCAAATTTCAGTCCAAATTCTCAGATACAACTATGGCCAATGTTAATAAGGATAGATTTATTTTATCCACCCACACAGCTAAAATGAATCAGTTTCTTTTGATGTGGATCTCTGTGATATTTTTATTTTATTTTTTTCAATCTATGTAACTATTTTCCCTTCTTAATTATCTTAAATGATTTTTCTTTTTAATAATAAATGAGTGGTCAATTTGTTTTTCTATTTTATGTGACACCTCTATTTGACTTCGCTGGAGAGTGTACCTAGTTTCTCTTGGTACAACCATATTTCAATTTTCCATCTGCATTCCTATCACACATATGAATACATTGTATGGTGGTCTCCAAAGCCCCAGTGATTTTTGCGCTGGCTTTATCATATTAGCAAGTGTTTCAATTAGGGAAAACTTAGTCACTGTAATGTTTTTGTATAATTAACCAATGTTATACTAGCCCAGATTTTGAAATTCTTCTAGCATTGTGAATATAAGTGCCATAATTTGATGGGATGGGATATTAACAGATTGATTGGAAGACTACCAACCATTGTGAACCAGATCCACAATGTATTGTCACAGGACACCACAGTATAAGATCTATGGACATAAATTACAGACCATGAAGTAGATAGGTTAATTTTTGTTAAACAATGCAGATGAGATGGACTATTCATGCAGCTCGAAGGCACACAAGTGGATCAATAGGATTTTATTGCTTGCAAATACTCTGCCTCGTGGTTAGATCACCTAGTGAGCTTTTGTTGTTCTAGTTGATTTGTTAGATCCTTGCCTTGTGGTTAGGTTTCAATTAGGGAAAACTTAGTCACTGTAATGTTTTTGTATAATTAACCGATGTTATACTAACCCAAATTTTGAAATTCTTCTAGCATTGTGAATATAAGTGCCATAATTTGATGGGACGGGACATTAACAGATTGATTGGAAGACTACCAACCATCATGAACCAGATCCACAATGTATTGTCACAGGGCACCACAGTATAAGATCTATGGACATAAATTACAGACCATGAAGTAGATAGGTTAATTTTTGTTAAACATTGCAGATGAGATGGACTATTCATGCAGCTCGAAGGCACACAGGTGGATGAATAGGATTTTATTGCTTGCAAATACTCTGCCTCGTGGTTAGATCACCTAGTGAGATTTTGTTGTTCTAGTGGATTTGTTAGATACTTGCCTCGTGGTTAGATTTCAATTAGGGAAAACTTAGTCACTGTAATGTTTTTGTATAATTAATCGATGTTATGCTAACCCAAATTTTGAAATTATTCCAGCATTGTGAATATAAATGCCATAATTTGATGGTATGGGACATTAACATATTGATTGGAAGACTGCCAACCATCATGAACCAGATCTACAATGTATTGTCACAGGACACCACAGTATAAGATCTATGGACATAAATTACAGACCATGAAGTAGATAGGTTAATTTTTGTTAAACATTGCATATGAGATGGACTATTCATGCAACTCGAAGGCACAAAGGTGGATCAATAGGATTTTATTGCTTGCAAATACTCTGCCTCATGGTTATATCACCTAGTGAGATTTTGTTGTTCTAGTGGATTTGTTAGATCCTTGCCTTGTGGTTAGATTTAAATTAGGGAAAACTTAGTCACTGTAATGTTTTTTTATAATTAACCGATGTTATACTAACCCAAATTTTGAAATTCTTCCAGCATTATGAATATAAGTGCCATAATTTGATGGGATGGGACATTAACAGATTGATTGGAAGACTGCCAACCATCATGAGCCAGATCCGCAATGTATTGTCACAGGACACCACAGTATAAGATCTATGGACATAAATTATAGACCATGAAGTAGATAGGTTAATTTTTGTTAAACATTGCATATGAGATGGACTATTCATGCAACTCGAAGGCACAAAGGTGGATCAATAGGATTTTATTGCTTGCAAATACTCTGCCTTGTGGTTAGATCACCTAGTGAGCTTTTGTTGTTCTAGAGGATTTGTTAGATCCTTGCCTTGTGGTTAGATTTCAATTAGGGAAAACTTAGTCACTGTAATGTTTTTTTATAATTAATCGATGTTATGCTAACCCAAATTTTGAAATTCTTCCAGCATTATGAATATAAGTGCCATAATTTGATGGGATGGGACATTAACAGATTGATTGGAAGACTGCCAACCATCATGAACCAGATCCACAATGTATTGTCACAGGACACCATAGTATAAGATCTATGGACATAAATTACAGACCATGAAGTAGATAGGCTAATTTTTGTTAAACATTGCAAATGAGATGGACTATTCATGCAACTCGAAGGCACACAGGTGGATCAATTGGATCTTATGGCTTGCAAATACTCTGCCTCGTGGTTAGATCACCTAGTGAGATTTTGTTGTTCTAGTGGATTTGTTAGATCCTTGCCTCGTGGTTAGATTTCAATTAGGGAAAACTTAGTCACAATAATGTTTTTGTATAATTAACCGATGTTATACTAACCCAAATTTTGAAATTCTTCCAGCATTGTGAGTATAAGTGCCATAATTTGATGGGATGGGACATTAACAGATTGATAGGAAGACTGCCAACCATCATGAACCAGATCCACAATGTATTGTCACAGGACACCATAGTATAATATCTATGGACATAAGTTACAGACCATGAAGTAGATAGGTTAATTTTTGTTAAACATTGCAGATGAGATGGACTATTCATGGAGCTCGAAGGCACACAAGTGGATCAATAGGATTTTATTGCTTTCAAATACTTTGCCTCGTGGTTAGGTCACCTAGTGAGATTTTGTTGTTCTAGTGGATTTTTTAGATCCTTGCCTCGTGGTTAGATTTCAATTAGGGAAAACGTAGTCACTGTAATGTTTTTGTATAATTAACTGATGTTATAATAACCCAAATTTTGAAATTCTTCTAGCATTGTGAATATAAGTGCCGTAATTTCATGGGATGGGACATTAACAGATCGTTGGAAGACTGCCAACCGTCATAAACCAAATCCACAATGTATTGTCACAGGACACCACAGTATAAGATCTATGGACATAAATTACAGACCATGAAGTAGATAGGTTAATTTTTGTTAAACATTGTAGATGAGATGGACTATTCATGTAGCTCGAAGGCACACAGGTGGATCAATAGGATTTTATTGCTTGCAAATACTTTGCCTCATGGTTAGATCACCTAGTGAGTTTTTGTTGTTCCAGTGGATTTGTTAGATCCTTGCCTTGTGGTTAGGTTTCAATTAGGGAAAACTTAGTCAGTGTAATGTTTTTGTATAATTAACCGATGTTATACTAACCCAAAATTTGAAATTCTTCCAGCATTGTGAATATAAGTTCCATAATTTGATGGGATGGGACATTAACAGATTGATTGGAAGACTGCCAACCATCATGAACCAGATCCACAATGTATTGTCACAGGACACCATAGTATAAGATCTATGGACATAAATTACATACCATGAAGTAGATAGGTTAATTTTTGTTAAACATTGCAGATGAGATGGACTATTCATGCAGCTCGAAGGCACACAGGTGGATCAATAGGATTTTATTGCTTGCAAATACTCTACCTCGTGGTTAGATCACCTAGTGAGCTTTTGTTGTTTTAGTGGATTTGTTAGATACTTGTCAACAGGTTGATTTTAATAGTGAATTGGTTCAATGATCTAACCTAAGTGGAAGGTCAACGAAACCTACAACATAACCAGAACCAAATTATCAGGGTATCCCCAACTTGCTCTGAATCAAATACAACTCTTCCTACCCAAATTTAGAAGTGGGTATTGCTTGACTTTCCCTCAACTAATTAGGATTTTATTCCATTTCCTATAATAATCACGTTAATATAAGAAATACTTGTATGTATGTCTTCTATCTAACTACAACAGAATATCTCTCTAGCTCATAACTATATTCCATCCAGTTTTTGAAGGCTGGTGTCAAATATTTTCCAGTCATGTGGTCCAGTCAGGCATTGTTGATGACATACATCGAACTCTTAGGTGTTCTTACTAAAGATTATAGTGTCATAACTATTACAAACTGTATTACGGTTCCCAGCAAAATGTAGTTTCATAAATGGTCTCTCAATTATGGCTCTGAAGTACACATCCAAAAAATACACATGCATGTAATTCATAGAAACAAGAAATAATTGGCCCATGAATTTAATTCACAGAAACAAGAAATAATTGACCCATGCATGTAATTCACAGAAACAAGAAATAATTGAAATCAGTGGCAGTAACACTTTTGTGGCAATGAGAAATCTAAGTGGCAAGGGAATGAAATTTGATACATTATGAAAAACATGAACCGAGAGCATATAAGACAAACATACACAAGCTTCCAATATATTAGATTGTTTTGGGAAGTTGGTATACCAAAACATAACATTAGAAGAACCATAACATTAACATTAATAAGGGTTATAAAACTCCAACCTTCACATCTTTCAGATTTCAGCAAGATGTGCTACTTCTGCAAGGATTTTGAGGGGGTTGTTGTTGGCCACTGCCCTCCTCACTCTTTTACCCTTTTTATGAATTGTTTGAGCTTGTTTTTCACTTTCTACTGGAAGCCCATGCTCATCTCTAGAAGACCCTTCTTCTTGCTCATCAATAATCAAAATTGGATCCTTTAGTTTGGGATTTAACTTAGCTTTCAACCCCAACCTCAGTTTTTTTGTAGGCCTTGTTCATGGCCTCTTAGAGTATTTTGTTGCATGCTGAATTAATGTAATTGTTTCATCTTTTTTGTTGTCTTGGACTTCTGTTTGCTGCCCTCTACAACTCTTGGTATTTGGCCTAGGGATTTTCCTCCTGTTAGGGTTTTCAACGACTTTTGCAGCATTTTGATGACTGCTCTCGGCCTCTGTAGGTAAAGCCCCTTCCTTCTTATGTTTTCTAGGAAGTGGCTCTCGCATTACCCTCTTCCTTGACTGTTGTGCTTGCTTCTTTAATGCATGCAGATACAGGATTTGAATGAGGCCATGGTGGTAGACATCACGGGGATATAAAATATTCCTTTTTCTTGCACATGCAACCATTTTTATTAAGCTATGATGCAAGAAATAAGGGAGATTCATCTTATTGAACCGAGCCATGTGTACCATAAATCTCATGTGATACAGAAATACCTTAGAGAAGCGGCCATCACATGTAAAATAAAGTTGAATTTGTCGCATTGGTTTATCCCACTTTGGTTTTAAAATGCTAGAGTGGACCCCAATGCTCTAGCAAGGGTCATGACAATTGTATTTTAGGAAGAAATTCAGGTTTACCCCCTGTACTGGCTTCCTTTTGAACCACCTTTATCCCTCAATTAGTGTGTTCGTTGCTTCT
This sequence comes from Pinus albicaulis, assembly GCA_034641835.2. NCBI lineage: Eukaryota > Viridiplantae > Streptophyta > Pinopsida > Pinales > Pinaceae > Pinus > Pinus albicaulis. The sequence continues at coordinate 806,055,337 of CM076569.1, read as the reverse complement.
GCAATGCTTTCCTCTATTAGAGGAAACAATAGCTCCTCAACCTTAGTTCTATTACCATCAAAAGTATCAACGAAATCAGAAGAGAGTTTCATTTTATGCCCATTGAACAACTTAATGATGGGCAACCAGTCCGCTTCACTGAAAAATGGAAATTCATCAGCACCATAAATCTTGAATGCACAAGCTCCATCCGACTCATAATGATATAGGTGCCCACTCTTTCCCATCTGTCACAAAAAAATGAGGAGTTATCAGAAATATAGTTTAACTAATGCAACAAGACAGTCATAATGTGCATGAAATCTACCCGATGATGTTACATTCCAAACAAACAAAATAAAACAAATAAACACCTAACAATATTGATTTCTGCAAAGTTTGTCTAGGCTACTATATTCAATAATGTAAATAAATAAAAGGAAACAGTGAAGCAGAGGATGAATTGATTTGATAACAGGGGATTAACAGTCTACATGCATACTTTATGTCACATTCATAAATGACAATAATATATGTTCTTGCAAGAATCAAATGTAAATTGATAAAAATACTCTATTTAAACTAAAATGCATTACACTCATATAGCTCTGGAACTGCTGAATGGTAAAAAAGAACAAGCTTATTGTCACATGCATGAGCAATAAGATTTAGTGACTAGTTATATTATGAATATTTCACAAATTCATGATGAACTTGTTGCTATTGGGTGAAGGTGGAGAATGAGGAGTTGGTGCCCATTGCTTTAAATAGTTTCTCTCCATCTTGGGATCTATTTGTTTGGGAAGTCAATGCTTGTGAGAAACTTAACATTTTTTAGAAACTTTGGGATGATTTCATCCAAGAGGAGACTCCATTGGAGATTGTTTTAGCAAGTGTCAAGGAGTGTTAGAATTCAGACATCATTAGAAAGATGAGGAGAAGAGGTAAGGACTTGGGAGGGGTTATAACTTAGAAGGACAAGGTGGAAGAGTTGGGTTCTTTGGACTAGGGGAAGAAAGACTTGATTCGTGTGAAGTGTCACAAGATCACCCATTTGTAGCTCAGTTTCTTCGGGGGAAGAAACCCAAGAAACAACACGTGTTTGCAAGGAGTGCAATGACTAATTGGTCTTGGGTGATTTAACATCCAAACTTGAGACCATTATCTCAATGGTATCATGCCTTTCCACCAATACTATCTCTATTTTATGTTGGCATGTGGACAATGAAGCACCTAAGCACATCACATTGAATAAGAATGCATTCAACAAAGTTCCAAAACAAGGGGATATCATGATGGTGGAATTGGGCAATGATGCCACTTGTCCAGTTATTAGATTGGGATGTATTTATTTCTGCATGCCTTTAGATGAAATTCTTGATTTAGATGATGTCTTGTATGTTTCTGGTTCAACGAAGAGTCTTCTTTTAGTTTCTTGCATGAAAGATCTATAGTGTATTACTGAGTTTGATGGTTTGTAGGTGATCACTAGAAGGAACTTGGTTGAGTTCTGGCTTAAAGGAGCTGAAATGGCAACCTTTACTAGTTACTTTTTGATCTAGTAGAGCAGGTATGGCAGGATGACATGATGGAGGAGTGCCCTTCTAGCTTTGTGGAGACAATTTCAAATCTTACCCTGGACTTTATGATTTATTCATTTTTTCAACTAATGAGAGTATTAAAGAATACTTGGATAGTTTTCTTGTCAAGGATTCTCTTAGAAAGAGGGAGTTGAATCTGGATCCAATTTCCAAGGGATTCTATCAAAGAGAGGGAGTTGATCTTGTGAAAGTTTTTTCTTTAGTTGTCGAAGGTTCTGAGGTGAATGGGCAAGTTACCTATGGATTCAGATTGAAGATGGCCCTGCATGGGCCAATGCATGCACTAGGAGTTTGGAATTTTAGGATTGATAAGTTTTTATTCAAGTTGGGCTTCCCCAAGTTTAGTGAATATTTTAATTCCTTATTCGATAAATCTGATCTGTTTATCTTGGACTTGTATTTATCATGGCTATAAGTCTCGAACAACTCATGTTGTAGTGTAAGATTATTTTGACTAGTGAACTTGACATGAAGGAAGTTCGAGGTTGGTTGGTCAGTGATAAAGTTTTCTTTGTACAAGGGATTTATACATTGAAGAAGATGATGATGATGCCCCTGGTAGAGGGAAGGCTCAAGATGTGCTGATAGTATCTTGGCTTGGTGGAGAACCCTATACTAGCAACTAGGGAGTGTTAAGAGTTATACCAATGTTGCTCTAAAAGTGTTCATCCTTTAGTAGTATAACAACACACTATAGTTTCCTCTGAGCAAAGAAGCATACCTAGTAGTAGCCTTGGTCTGTGTGCAGGCAGGTTGAAGGCAAATTCAAGACTCGAGAAACATCAACATGGTGCAGTAGTGATGGGGTTCACCTGTTATCATGAAGGTGTTTATTCTTCAACAGTTCTTCGGCTAAGTAGATCCATACAACTAGCACCTTCAAAAGAGGAATACAATGTTTGGATCCATAAACAGATTGCAGTTTCTGTATGAGGGCGCAACAATAATAAAAGAGGCACATCAGTTATAGGAATGCTATGGTTGATGTATACATTCATGCTTGCCTTAAGTTGAGACTGTTTTCCTGACATAAATAGAGCCATGTTTATCGTGATTTTCTAGTTTAGGATAGATGGTGGCTTCTATAAAAGTAGAATTTCTTTTATCTATTTTGTTCCAGGCATAGATCTATCATTTTAGGAAAAGTGCACAGTAGAGACAATTTCAATAATTAAGGCACAATGCACTTTCCTAGGAGGCACTTTATTCCAGGCAGATTATCCCATGCAAGTTAGGCAGATTTAGGGCTAGGGTTATGTAACCTAAGTTAGGTGTTGTGCATGGGATTTCTTTATTTTGTAAATCCCAGCCAATATTCCTCTATGAAAAAAAATGAAAGGTGGAGGTTTTCAATCATTTTGTGAGTGTGTGTGCTTAGGACTCAGGAGTTGAGCTAATTGCATTGTATTTCTCAGTCTTTAATTAATAAAACAATGATGCAGTATTGAAAGTTCAAACCTGTGTGTACTTGTTTATACTTTTTCTAGAGGGACGTTTTATAGTTTAACATACTCAGAATCTGCAGTTTTGATTGAAGTTTAGTATTTCTATTTCATAGCTTTTAGGTTGATTTTTTTGAGATGACCTGATTGCATCGTATTTCCTGTTTTTTTAATTAATAAAACAATGATGCAGTATTGAGAGTTCAAACTTCAGATATGTGTACTGGTTGTTTGTACTTATTCTAGAGTGACATGTTTGTAGTTTATAGACCTCAGTATCCTCAGTTTTAATTGAAGTTTAGTATTTATGTTTCCTCGCTGTTAGGTTAATTTTCCTGAGTGCAGAATTTGCATTTCATGATCTGAAAATCTAATGCGAAGATGTGCCTCCTTGTGGATAAATTTTTGAGTTTCCATTAAAAGGTTGTCTATAGACATTCACATGGTTTGTTTGCATCCTCCATGGTTCTATGCACAGAAATCCATATTCTTGTTTGGACATCATAATTAATGAGGTCCATGGGTGCATATATTGGTGTGGATGCAAGTTGCAACATTCAAGAGAAACAAAGGAGAAATTTTGACGCAAATTTCAATTTATTCAGCAGGCATAATTCATAGTTGTGTCCTTTTGGAGATTTCTTATACATTTGGTTAGATGTACCTAACTTGTTTAACGACATATATAAATTTACTAAGTTCCATTATGATGCTCACTAAAAAGAAACAGATAAATTTGATGCAGCCTTCCACCAATAAGTAAACGATGTAACATTTTAATTTAAAACAACAGCACTAGTCCACAGTAAAAAAGTATGAGTATCACTGAAACTGATCCTACCATTTTTTGCTGGCAGAGTATGACAGAGAAAAGACAAACTAGAAACTCCTAATGTTGTTTGCTGAGGCTTTAGAAAAACGAGAGAAATAAATATAGTATGAAATTGCAGATATTCCTATGAAATGAAATGTAGCATACCACATGCACACATAAATCCCTTATTGAGGCGGTGAAAAACATCAGCAATTTGGAGCGGAGTTCCCAAAGAGGAATTGACGTGGACCTCAATAAGAACTGGTCCCACCAACATATTTTCCTATGAACTCTAATAATTTGGATTTTGTAACCTTATGGTTATAATCTCAAGGAAAAATTATGGTTGCCTTCAATACTTAGGGTTTATAAGTAGCCTTAACAAATTCAAAGTCAAATTCTCAATTCTAAGTTTTAATGGACAAAGTTTCATACTATTTATGATTGGTAAATACGAAATCAAATTAGTCATTAATCACACACTGTGTAGATTTTTATGCAACATATATTTTATATGTACTCACTATTGCATGTGTCTCAAAATGGTAAGCCTATGGTATGAATTTTGGGATTTTATAATCAAGACAATAAATCTTATTGTATAGGTTTGTATATATTTTAACAAAAAAACATGAATGTGTATATGTGTAATCTAATTTATTTCCTACTGCTAGTGTGGAAACAAAGAAGAGAGAGGGGAGGAAGAAAAGATACATCCTATGGAGGTCCAAGGAAATAAGTTCCAAATATCCCTTCCTGATGCATCACTATTTCTATTGCACTCCACTTATGGTTTTTATACTTTCCTTTGTTGAACACCAAAGGAAATACTAGGTCAAGTGTATTACACCTAGACTATTCATGAGGATGACCTTGATGCCTCTGGTAGCTCACCAAATTGCACCCAAATGGTAGGTTATGTTAGTATTAGAAAGCTTCATCCAATATAAAAGGAAATGAAGAAAAATATAAAATATTCTATATAGCTAGCGACAGTCACAAAAATATTCCATCATTTCTCATAATTCATGTTGAAAGAGAAAACAAAATAGTACTTAATATATAGTTTTGTGAAAACAAAGGTAGAGTAAAATATCATCACCCATAGCATAGATGGGCAATAAATTGTTAGATTAGGTTCAAAACACCTGAGCATGGATATAATTTATATATGATTAAAATAGGTCATGGATAGAATTTATATATGATTAAAATAGGTAGACTTCTTCGGAGAAGTGATACAGGTATTGCATTTCAATTCAATGACAAATGTCTTTGATTTATTAATCCTTCCTGGAAAAATAATAGGCAGTTGATATTATAGAAAACCATGAAACTAAACTAAATTTTACACAAAACTTTAAGTACACTATTTTCAAGAAGCAATATATTGGTATTGCACAAACTTTAAATACACTCTCAATGAAAGCCTTCGAAGTTGTTTGTTTTCATCTTTTTTTTTTTAGCCATGGGAAGGGAAAAGCTTTAGAGTTAAAAAATTGTTTTAGGGAATGTTCTTGTTTTGGCTCATCCTCAAATGATTTAGTTGAAGTCCTTTAGGCTAAAATAATAATCTAAAACAAATGGATCTATGTGTCTTAGACTATATGCACTCTTGGCTATGAAACCTTAGTTCATATGTAGCACTGGAATTCAAAAATTCTAGAAGTAAGTTCATAGTTATTGTTGCTCCAATGAGCATGCACAGAATTAAGAGAAACATCGAATGACTGCCAATAGTAGTCATCATAAAGTGGCCTTACTTCTTTTCAAACGCGTTCCTTCATAAAACCACTCAGGCTGGTGACAAGATTCATCGTGTTGTCATTGTTGTCCTATATTCATAAAAACCAATATTAGCTATAGGGGATATTTCATTTGTGAGATTTCAATATTTATTTAATTTTTGTCTTGTGGTTCGTTGTCATAATTTTTAATTTTTAAGTGTTTCTCTTGTTTTCAATGATTTTCGTATATTGAGACCCATGTAGAGTTTTAGTTAGGATTGAAGTATCTTGAATAAAGTTTAGTTTTATCAATGTTGTATTTAAAGTAGAGCAGTTTTTTTTTTTATATCACTTCTCATCTAACAGAAATGCACATAAGGTTCCATAAATACTTACTTTGGGATTAGTAATGACTGAAAGTGTAGTTAGGATTTACTATATACTAGTTTGGGATTAGTGATGACTCAAAGTGTAGTAAGTATTTACTATATAATTGAAGGTTTCATCTATGACAACAATTCTATCTAATTTGTTGATCAATAAAAGCCTCTCATACCTCAAGAATTGTGCATTTATATACTATCATTTGTTATTTCTTTGGATGTGAAAATATGATGCCCTCTACTTGGTGTAGTATGTTAGAGATCTATAAATTCTGCAAGTATTAAAAATTGAGTTGCCTAGAATGGGGATACAAAATACAAAACAGGGCTGACGGAATTTTTTAAAAACTGGAAAAATAATATGTGTTTAATAGCTCTGTAAATGCATCTTTCTATATTTTCTCCTCCAACACTCACAGAATAAGGTCAACAACCATCATGATGAAAATAAGGAAGGCCTGGTCTTAATCTGATCATTGTGTCACATGGATTGACCACCAGAGTATTTCTTATCATTGTTCAAGTGGACTGCCAAAGTCATTTAGTTTTGGGTTGTAGCTCTAAATTTCAGTAAGTAAATTTCTTATGGAATTCAGTTGATTGATAAGAGAATGGCACAACTGCTGAACAAGAAGTCACACTATTTTTTGAAGAAAACCATATCATCTAGTAGATGACTGCAAACATATAAACTATTCATAGCTGAATGCACTAGTTTCCCTAGTCTTCCCTAGATTAAGCCTGCTACACAAAATTTAAAATTCTCTATAAAAAAATTTTGGTCATAAAACATCATAAAATTCAAATCTTCATAGCTCCAAAAAACATTACATTCACATTACCTTTTTACTCAGTAGCTTTTCCCTATTTAATAAATAGATTTCACCTTTTCCATAACTATTGATTGTGTTGGAAAATGATTTTCCAACACCTACAGGAGTACTAGAAATCATTTTCCACTACATAATTTCATGGAGATGCAATTACTATATTTCTTGTTGTATATGTACAAATCACCTTTTGGGCCAAATTTCTTATTTCACAATTTAGGAATAGCAGAAGAAATATTGTTGTTAACACCTTTTACTCATGAGTTGGTTCTATTCGAAGTTTTTATTATTTAAGGTTATACTCTAGATTTTTTTTTGTACAAAATATGCAGTATTCAGCCCTTATGAAGACCTTATGCATGACCTGAAGCATCTTAAGACATAGGTATAATTATATATCTGTGCACTAACTGCACAACACATCACAAACTGCACAACACAACACTAATGCATACTCTACTATCCCTGCTACCTAGCTAATGTGTTAACCTCTACTATTCAAGTTCATCTAATTATACCGCTGAATGTATCATCATTTCCAAATCCCTAATATGTTTTCAGATTTTTTTGCAGACAATCATCCAACATGGTAAAGAAAAGGAAGTCAGTCATGGCTCTTGAGGTGCAAGACCCAAAAGACAAACTCATTTTTTCTAGTAAAGATTTAGTTTGGGCTGAAATCTACAAAGAAGACATGAATATTGATCGTATTGCAAAAATTCCCAAAGGAAGAGTTGATGATATTAAAAAAGGAGAGGAATCAAATCCAGATGCTCCATGTTCCTTCATGCGTCTACAAAACAAACGCCCGAGTGCAAGAGCCTTACAGTATGAGCTGTAAGTATTTTAGAACTACATTGTTTAGATGTTGATATTAAATATGCTTTATATTTCCTAGATTTGGTGAAATTTCATAATTTAATTTGTAGTTATCATTACTCCTATGGTCCAGCTGATAGGAGAGAAGAATGGAAAAGAAAATCAAGGAATTCATATGCCAAAAAGAGGGGATGTCAATGCCATTTTATTGTAAAGATTATGGTTCAGGATCCCAACATAGCAGTAATAACATACAATTAATATGATCACAAAGATGGGCAAGGATGGAATTGTCATGGAAAATACAATACTTTAACTGATGATGTTACTTAGAGAAAGCTAAGAGTTTTGAAGGACATGATTTCTTATTTAGAAAGATGTTATTTCTTCAACTGCCAATTGACTATGTTTGTAAAATACATATAAATAAATATCTTGACATAGATGCTACATCCAGAGATAGGGATTTTTTCTTATGCATAAAAGTTGTAAGCATCTATAATCGTCTGATGAAAGAAAGTTATTAATTGCATACCAAATATGAAATGAGTGTGAATCTTTGGCATCAAAGAAACCAGAATGAATTCTTCTTCTACCAGAAGCCCAATGGTGCAAACATCTCTTTTATAGCTGGAATACAAACAAAATGGATGTTGGAAACTATGGTCAAGTTATCCCACAATAGCTTGATAGCCATGGACTCAACATTCAGTACAAACAAATATGGGGTGAGTTTTTTTCCAATGATTGCTTTAATAAAATCATTTATGTTAAAATTAACTTCATTTCATTTAATATGAAAGTATCAGTTGTACATGCTTGCGATGTTTGATGAGAAACAAATTGGGGTACCAGTTGCCTGGGTGGTGGCGTCATGTAATACATCACAAGATATAGTAGTATGGATGGAGAGCCTCATGCTTAGGTGTTTTCAGGTTTGTCCCGATTGGAGGGTCAATGCCTTCATGGTTGATGATGCTATGGCTGAAATCATTTCTTTGAGGTAACATCAATATTATTTTTTGACATTTTGAATTGCATTCATTTTAAAAATTTCTCACTTAAAATGAATTAAATGTCGCAAGAGAATCACGAAATGTGAAGTGATCTTGTGTATTTAGCACGTAAAGAGGGCATGGCTCAAGAATGTTAATCGGTTGGTTAGCAGCTCAGAGAAAGAAAAATATATGTTCAATGAACTTCGCCATATCATGAAATATTTTTGTACTGATGAAGTGAATGATGCAATCAATGCTTTTTTCACCAAATATGCAACTGAGCAAAAGTTTTTGGACTATTTCTACAAGACTTGGGTTGTCGGTGACAAGATTCGTAAGTTTGCATAATATTCCTTTTGTGTTGTATGTTTTTTGTTTATGTTGGAAAACTTATATTTATTAATTGAGTCTTTCCATGTAGAGATGTGGGTTAAAGGCTACAGAGATTTTCCTCACGCAAACCAAGAGACAAATAATGCTGTGGAATCATACCACGGTTATCTGAAGACAACATTTCTATGTGATAAATGAAAGAAATGTTCTCCTAGAATGGATTGGCTATTCTACACTCTCCTAAAAAATGTTGATCCATGTTATCGATTCAAGGCAATTTTGAAAAAAGAACGATATTATAACAACCACAAGAGAGAGATGCAACTTGATTCCAATGGAAAAGGAAAGAAAAATTCCAGACAGTGATTGCAGGCCTCATGAGAGCATATCTCATGCTTATTGGGTAAGGAGTCAAATAAAAGCCGATAAGGAATATATTATCATTTTTCATCGCAAAATTTTTATCACTTGCGATTGCCCATTATCTATTCGGGGGAACATTTGCAAGCATTCTATAAAGCTAGATTGGTCTCATTCCTCATTGATGGATTTAGACCCTTTATTGGATCTTCATACCACACACAATGCATTGAATGCCCATTTTGAGATAAGTACAGAGGCACCAAACCTTCATGCATATATTATCACAACCACTATTGAAGATAAAAATGTTGAAGAACTTTGTGTGTTGAGAGAGGAGTTGTTTGGCTATCTATATCTATTTCGGAATAGTCCTCCTTCTACTGTGAGCAAGAAAAAAGAGTTGATTGATTTGGCTAAATTTTTTTTGGATGATGCTAATAATCTTAATATTATGGATTATGAATTCACCCTTGGTTTGGGTGCTTATGAATCATCCTTGAAGAGGAAGAAGAGTTTCCTTACTCCAAAAAAAAAAAATACAAGGAAAAGGAATGTCACTTGAATATTGATTTGAATGTCTCTGCATCCAAAGATGAACCATTTTAGTTTCCACACCTCAACAAGCGTGGTCGTCCTCCCTCCAATAATGCATCCTCTATTGATCCAATTAAGTTCTATAGGGAGACGATATCGGTATGTTTAGATAAAATTGGTGATCTTCCACGTTCGTTGCTATGTTTAGATCGCTTTTTCGATTTTTCAAGTTTGTTGCAATGTCTTTGATCTTTACGATTTATTTTAGCTTAATGTAGTGATGTAACGTTTTCAGGGCTACGACATCCAATTAATGTGATTACAGATGAAGGATATACACAGACCAACCATCAACCTTTTGATCACATGAGTCAAGGTACATTTGACGAGATTACTGATTGATCTACTATGTCTTTTGATGCGTCTATTACTTGACATGTTATTTTTTTCTCTGATGGAAACTATGTTGTCATCTTACAAACACAGTTGGTTCGTCATTGTGTCCCCCTCGACCAGAACAAGATTGGGCCACTGACATCACAGAAATTGGTGAATTTCCATGTTTTTTTTGCATTGTCTTTGCTCCTAACATTTAGCACTGGTTGTTGTTCATGTTGTTAATGTAGCATTGGAATGTTTGTAGGGCTACAACATCCAATTAATGTGTTTACAGATGATGGATGTACATATACCCACCATCAACCTTTTGATCACGAGTCAACGTACATTTGACGAGATTCCTAATTGATCTACTATGTCTTCTGATGCATATATTACTTGACATGTTATTTTTTTCTATGATGGAAAATATGTTCTCATCTTACAAACATAGTTGGTTCGTCAATGGGTCCCCCTCGACTAGAACAAGATTGGGGCACTGACATCACGGCAATTGGTGAATTTCCATGTTTGTTGAATTGTATTTTCTCTTAACTTTTAGCACTGGTTATTGTTCATGTTGTTAATGTAGTGCTGGAATTTTTGCAGGGCTGGAGTGTCCAATTAATGTGATTGTAGATGAAGGATGTACAAAGACACACTATAACTATTTTTATCGGATGAGTCAAGGTGCTTAAGATGAGACTTTTAATTGATCTACTTTGTATTCTGATGCGTGTATTAATTCACATCTTATTATTTTCTCTGATGAAAAATGCATTGTCATGTTACAGACACAACAACTTCTTCAATGGGTCCCCCTATCCGAAGATGATTGGGTCACTGACATCACGGAACTTGGAGACAAAAAAAAGAAGAAGTTGTGATAGAAACTGCAGCTTTTTGTTATTGTTTGCCATACCGACATTCATGCGATGAATGTCATTCCAGTTGTGATGCTATGTTGGTGAGGATTCATGGTGGAGTGGCCAGCTTTGGTTACATCTGATTCCTAGCGTGGATGACTTTGTTGTTAGGATTATATTGGTTTCCCTAGCTAGGGTTGGGAGAGCTTAAAATTATTCCAACTTTTGATAAGCTGCAAGTATGTACATGTACTTCATATTTTCTATATAAATGAAGTGCTTCAACAGTCCAATAATTGAGTACTTGGAGATTTCAGTCCAATAATTGATTACTTGAGTAATACGATTTTTCTTAATGCATAAAACTTATATTGTCGCTATGGTGTATTATTTCTCAATTTAGTAGCAGGGTGTATAATCATTCCTACTATATATGTCAAATTTGTGTTTAAGTTTTATTTTTACTACGTTGAAAAATATCCAGTTAATCTATCACGTATTAGATCCCAAGGAAGTAAAAAGAAAAACAAATATTCATGCACATAAATAATGGTGTACTACCTACATGGTCATTATGACAACATTGCATGATATAATGCCTAGTGGCAAATATTTGTCCTTTGAACAACAATAATCAATTGGGGGTTGAAAAGGTTCATGATACATGGCAAAATAACGTAACAAAAAATAATTATACCCTAAAAAATATTCATCTATTATATTGCAAACCATCCAAAAATTACAATGGGTTCTTCTCTAGTAAAAGAACCATGCCATCATAGCCCCAAGGAAAATGATAGGAATAACACATTCACATATTTGAGAGTTATCATGATGATGATTGATGACTTCACTTGCAATAAATCGTGTTCTGGTGTCATCTCTGACACCTGCATCTACACTTGACATTCCTGCCACCAGTATATCAGTGGACATCCTATGAATGTTTGCAAGCCATTTTATGTTGAAATATTTAAATTGAGAGCTCCAAATAAGTGCTTCCTTGTATTGGGGTTTTAAATTATCTTTTCGAACTTCAAAGATTCCATTGAGCTGATTGCAAATGAGTTGCGAGTTCATGTAATCTGCAATATCATTGACAACATTGTTTTTTACCTATTTTAAGCTCTCAACAAGGGCAATATAGTAGGCTTCATTATTAGTTGTCCTCCCGTGTAGATCTATGTTTTTGTGCACGACATGATTTCGCACCGGATTATAAAGCACATATTTAATTGTGGCTTGTCCAGGATTTGGACGACAGGAAACTTCGATACACAATGTCCACTTTTCCACCATTATCCACACTTAAAAAACCTACAACATAAAAAAATAATAAATTAATATCAGACATGTAGGAATTTATATCAGATTCAATCTATAAAATCAAGGCACCTTGCACACATGAAATCACTTTGTAACTTTACCAAATTTGTAGAGCACCTCACTTCCTGGAATACAATCAAAATTAGGTTTGTTAAAATGTCCAATCAGGGTTTGGAAAAGAAAGGTTTGTTCGGAAAATAAAAGCATGAGATACTTGGAATGATGCATAATCAAAAGTTAGAGTAGATGAGATCAAAAGTTTGAGTAGAGGATTGCATCTGTCATTTCATCTATTCTTCCTTTTCATTCTAGCCATTCCAAGCTTTTCATTCTACCCATTCCAACCATTCATTTCAGGTGTTCCTCTATTTTGTTCTTAGAACTGAGATGAGATGTTCTATTTTCTGTTTTGTTCAACTTGTGTGCAATTTTCCTCCTTAACAACACCCTTTTGTAGCTAAACATCATGCAAGTCTTCTTCTAAGAATGTTTCTATCTCTATAAGCATTTTTTTCCCCCTATTCTACACCTATAACATACAATCATTTGACAATGTTCCTTGAATCAATGTCAGGCATATTCAACTTGAAGGAAAGGAAGATGGGAAGGTTACAAAATGTCTAATCTTCAAAGTAGACACTGGATGCAAATGACCTAAACATATATATTGTGATAATGTGCACAATGCATGTCTAATATCAAATAAATAAGAAATAATTGGTTATGAGCATAACTCCTATCCAAATTAGTCTGAAATAAGTCAAAAGCTCTTTCCCTATTGAACAAGTAAATCCTCTACCATAATCTAGGTATTTTTTGTACTGGCCATGTGCTTGGAACTTAACCTACCTAAAAAAGTGAATCATTTTGCTGACAAACCTTTGAAATTGCTATCTGCCCACATGCTCCCACGTGATCGAATTTTCCCATTGAAGTTTACAATGTTTGACTTTTCTGGTGCAACACATTCCATGGGCCATCTCTTGGCTGTAGAAATGAGAAAATCCCGTATTTTCGTATGTGCAAAGTGGGAAGAAAATAACCCCAACTTCAAAAATGTTGTGCTACAGAGACAGTTTTATCAACTCTAATTTTCATTTTAATTATTTTAACATGGAAGGTTGATTTTCATTTTAATCATTTTAACACAGAATGTGGATGGGATGCTAAAAAAATTGACTATATTGAACAAGAAAATCACCATTTTCACAAATAATTTTCCTGTCAATTCCATCCCTGCTCATAAAGAGAGACTTGTTCCCATAGATTTCATTGAGGTGAACACCATGATAAGAGCTCCACATCGGCAATTTTAGGACTAAACACTAGATAGGCACGTCATTATCATTGTGTGAGACACAGAATTGAAGCCATCAAACTTGTATGGATTTAATGTAATTGCGCTTATTTCCAAGGAACTTCCATGGTCATGGTTCACTCTTCATAATTGTACAAACCCATCACATTAATGTTTACATAGACATCAAAACATGGACATGGATACTGATAGATCCTTACTCTGTACTCTCAAACCATCAAACAGTTCCACACTACCAGTGGGCAGAGGGCAAAGGTTATACACCATGTTGCACTCTACACAAGACATGTCAGAGTTTTTCACTTGGAAAACCTAAGCACCATATAAAGATATTATGGTGATTTTGTCTAGATTTGTTTGAATTTATGAAATGGAATAAGGACCATCAAAATTTTAAGACATGTCAGACTTTCACACTAGAAAAAAACTAAGCACCCTATAAAGATGTTATGATGGTTGTGTACAGATTCTTTGGATTTATAAGAATGGGATGAGAAACATAAAAAATTTAAGAAATTTCAGAGTTCTTGGACCAACTTCCTTGAGAAAGAAACTATCAAATATCCAGTTACCAAATGTGTCTTCCTGTTTGATACTACCTCACACTATCTAAAGTCTTCCTTTTGACTATTGAGAAACATTTGTCCCAATAGTCCCAATAGTCTTCCTTTTTATATGCATATAATTTTTTTTTCCTATAGCCACTGGAAAATCATTTTCCAGCGCCTACAGGAAAACAAATTTAAATTCATATCAAATATCCAGTTACTAGAATCCAATTACATTTAAACAAAAATTAGAAAGATCTGGCAAGAACCACTGACCAATCCTTAAAGAGAGAAAGACAAGATGAGGGTACTCCAAGCTTTTTGAATAGATAAAGGCCAGGTTACACACTATCAAAACAAGTATGAAAAGTTCTAGAAAGCCTCAGGAATTCATATAAATTCACCACCTAATAGAATCCATAAATAGAGGGTTGGGAGAAACTCAACAAGTATAACATGCACTCATCTCCATCTCCACTATCAAAAACCCTAAATAGAGGATTTTGGTAACTGGATATTTGATATGCATATGATTTTGTTTTCCTGTAGGCATTGGAAAACAATTTTCCAGTGTCTAAAGGAAAAAAAAATTACATGAATATCAAATATCCAGTTACCAAATATTAATGAACAAATATGCTTCATATTGGATGCTTCAATTTTTGTTAAAAAAATTCATTTAAAAAGATGATGATAAAAATAATTTTTATATGCCATTATTTTAAAAAAAATTGATGTTTGGAAACCTCAAAAACCAATACTACATCCTACTGGCATGCCATTATATCATGCTCCATTATAACCTTTTCTTTTCCTACTTTACACACTCATCCTAGTGTAAATCTCTTACATTTCTAGCATAAAAAATTTACTTTCAAAACCCTAATGTCCCTGATATACCATATAAATTTCTGGGAAGGAAAAACATTACAAGTATTCTAAATTTTACAATCAAGAAGAAATTTTACATTGTCCCATGATTATAAGGAAACACGCTTCAATAAGATGCTACAAGACTGTTTCATAGAAAGTAGCTAAATTTTTTAGTGTAATATGAGAAGGGGTATTTTCGAAGTATAATATTGATAAGGAGTTACATCAATACTTTGTTTTGAGCCTACAAGGATACTTTATTTTAAAGACTACAAGAATACTTTACTTTGAAGCTAACATAGGCTACAAGTATGCTATGTTTTAAAACACAAACATATTCTATTATTGAGAAGAAGTATGCATTATTTTGAGAACATATGTATATTTTGTTTTAAAACATCAAGGTACTCTGATTTTGAGAGAATGAAGGTCTCTAAGATTGATAAAAATAGTGCTCTGCTTTTAAGGAATTGATAAAGATAGTGCTTTGCTACCTTTGTTTGGCAAGTGTTTTCTCATAACTTCTATGTGATAAGAAGCAATGCTTAGCGGTTTAAACATTCAAGGGGTGAACCAATATGGACCAAATGGTTTTGATAACATCAAGAAGAATATTTTTACCAAAAAAATCTAGATTGTTCCTAATATAAATGATAATAAATACATAAAGGCTCAAATCTTAAAGAATGGTTATTCGTGGAAAATTTTTATACTTGGATAATGGTAAAATCTTGGAAAATTGTGTGTCAAGGTGGAAATAAGAAATAGATATAGATATATAATGTAATGAATATGGGGAAACATTTTCATCACTGTAATGTTCATGAAGGTACCATAGATCTCCATGTTGGTAGTAAGATGTATTCACTTAAATAATTGGGTTTTATACTTACATAGGTAGACTTGAGATTATTATTTTCAGTGGCATGCAATGTTCATCTTTTGTGAAAACTTACCATTTAGAATTTAATCATATAAGTTAAGAAAAGGAAACCATTACCACTTGTAGTTGAGGTTTTGGTTCTTAAGATGTCAACGTTGTAAGGAGGTTGTTGATGTGCTCATGATAGTGATAGTGCAACAATCAATATTTTTACCAATGTTTGTAGAAAGATCCAATTCGAAAACTTGAGGTTAAATATGGAACTTGACAGGGAGCTAAGGTCAAGTACGAGGCAGAGAGTTGAATTGACATATAAAGCTAGAACTGTAATCTGTATTCTGCAGTAGATTAACAATGATCTTTAGCATCCACCATTTAGTATATAAACAACATTAACAATTTAGCAGCTATGATTTTGTTATCAAATGATCAATGATATCATCAAATTCCAAAATTCAAGTTTCAACAGACAGTATAAACTTTGACAAATAACATCCATCGTGAAATGGAATCAGGCATCCTGTGGTCTAATAACATGAGTAGTAGGAACTGGTCGTTGAACAATGAGATGAGTAACATTACAAGCTACAAAATCCCAAATAATTTCATAGACATATTTACCGGCGTTTCATTGAATCCTCCGGCGCGACTTTGCTTCTCCCTGGAATGTTGAATAACTGACGGGCTGAGCACTTTCCCTTAACTGCTGAATTTGGGACAGGCCGAGCACATTAAGAGGCGTGAATGAACTAGAATGATGGGCAAGTACTGCAAATGGTGACCGGGACTCTAACCCTCCAAACGATGTATGTTTCCTCTGTTTGAGGGATGAGTTGACTAGATGACTTATGACGGTGAGTTCTGCAAGAAATCCACCGTTCAGATTTATGTAATAAAGTGGTGATAAGACGTCGATGAGTGTGTAATTAATACCACTCCACACCGAGTCATAGTCTAACTATTTCATTTTCAGGGCATGCAAATTTTTTCTATTTACAGACACCAATCTTAATCTTTTATAGCTTCAATAATGCCTCAGTGTCTTCCGAAATTATTTCTATGGATTCAGAATAAATTTATTTATTTGGAAGAGGAGGTTCGTTCATATTTCAGATGTTCCAAATCAATGGAGCTAAAGAAAACCCTGGTGAATTTTTTTTTTAGAAATAACCTACTGAGCTTCGGGTTGGCCATGGGGATTATAGAAAAACGTAGCCGCTTTGAACGACAGGCCCTTGATCTTTGTGGTGAAGGAGGCATGTGGCAATGGAAATCTATTAAATTCTTTAAAATTATAATCTCAATATTGTGTTGTATTTTCTTTATATGTTTGAAAGTCTCAAAAATTTCGAACAATTTCAACTCTACTACTCTTAGGTTATAGAAATTAATGAGGAGTTGCTTTTTTTTTGTTTTTCAGATCAAGAGCAGTTTAGGAAAAAATGAACATTATTATGAGAGACCCAGTAAAATGTACAAAAAATATTGTGAATTATTGGGATAAACATGGTTATTAGCAAAAGTACAAGATTGCATATATTTCCACAGCTTCTGAAGTGCTCAAGGCTCTAGAGTACACTACCCACCCAACTAACTGTTCAAAGTGCAGTCCATACCAAGAGAATTATTGGGGTAAACATGGTCATTAGAAAAAATACAAGATTTCATATATTCTCACAGCTTCTGAAGTGCTTAGGGCTCTTGAGTACACTACCCACCCAGCTAACCCGTCAAAGTGCAGTCCAAACCAAGAGAATATGCATGCCCCTTGCTTCAAATTGAAAAAATGTGTGCATAATTTTTGCAATAGTTTTTTTACTAGGAACATGGTGGCTCTCTGTTTACTTTTGTGCACTGGGATGATAAGTTGGTGCCTATGGTGTCCGTGGAATATCACATTACGCACGGTGTGTAATCCAAAGCACGAGTGTTAAATTTGAGTATATTATTCTGTTTTGGATGCATCAATTATATTATAAAATTTTTAGTCTATAGGTTTTCACAATATCTGTAACATACACCGATACCTCACATGGAAATGCAAGGAGTTAAATTTTTTTATACAAGTTACCCACGGGTAACTATCGAAATCACTATTAAATATTCTTTACTAATCATTAGATAGAATGCTCACCAGTTCATAGTGTAACCTTAGAAAATTTTCTTAACCATTAACACCTCTATTGTAGAACATTAACCTTGAACTATATGATGTAACCTTGAATTCATTTCATTATTCATGTAGTCATCACACACTTGACATTATGAACATCACAACAAGAAAGGAATCAACATCATCAATTTGAGACAATAATCAATCACATCATTGACCACAAATATACCCTGAAAACCCCGTAGGGTGAAAACCAGCAAACGTTTAATTTTATTATTAAATGCTCGTGAGGGTGTTCACCCCTCACTCAGTGGCTTCTAAGGAAGACCATCCCTTAACCATTGTTATAAATCTTTACAAGGAAATATGAAAATATCTAACTTAAAGCCATTAATATAATTATGATAGCATTTAACCTACTAATCTTCACATCTTCATATCTTGGTGGCATGGATGTACCTACAATGGACCATCGTACATTGGACCATCCTTTAGCTCACACTCATTTGCATGAACCATTAATCATTTACCTGCCACCATGTTAAGCATAATATTTCCTTTGTACAAGTTAACATCATTTCCTGCTAATGTTGTCTTCAACATACATTGATGTCAAGATTCATAAAGTATTAAACAATCCATTCATAATATATACTAGTAATTCTTCTCCATATACTCATGTAAATTCATGACATGCGAGTAAAATACCTTAACATGCTTCCTTTACTAATACTGTATATGTGCTAGTTATAAGGAATCACATTTACTAATATTTCCCTTGCATAATCACACATTGCTACAAGAAAATAGCTACTTCTGCCAAGCATTTCTTTAAAAGAAACTGATACATCAGTTACGATCTTCGTGCATGCGATTTACATAACTTTAATCAAAATAACTAACCCTTAAGGTATTACTTTTGGTGCATGTAAAGAAAGCTAACACAAAAAATGTTGTTCTCATGCATGCAAATTCATATAGATTCCAAAAGAGTCTTCCCCGAGTAATTCTTAACCCAGCAGAGCACATAGCTTCCAAAAGAGTCTTCCCAAAGGAATGGGAGCATGAAAAACAAATATTTTCTTTTCTGTAAAACACACACAAATACATGTTTCATTTTTCAAAGATTGTACTAACAATCTTTTCCAATGTAGTCTAATACAACATGTTATCTTTTTCCACATACAAATATGTATATTCTTTCCAACGAAAGCTAATACGAATTATTGCATGCATATACATGATCTTATTCCAAAAGAAAGTAACATAATAGTTATGATAACATAAAGTAAATCACATATTATTTTTCCTAAGGAAACATAGATCAATATTCCTTCTATCCATGCAAAGAACATATCTTTAAAACACAAGAGCTTTTCATAATAGCTCTTCATTAGGGAAATTTTGAGGTCTAAAATGGGCCTCCTAAGGAAAATGTCCAATAAAAAATCACTTAATGAGAACCAATCACATTTTAGGGGATGACATCATCCCTAATGTTTGAGATGGCATTGCTTGAGTTAAAGGTATTTACTTGTCACATTGTCAATGGTGGATAAAATAACATGGTTAACCATGGTAGTGCTCTAAGTACTTTTAAAATCATAAAGTACTCATAATAAATGTCATTTCAAACTTTTTGAATAAAATATTATTATTTTCATTTCATATTTTTTGAAAAAACAATGCATATCCCTACACAATCTTCATGTATCTACACACTTTTCAATAAATATTTTATTTGTATATTTTAAAATATTTATTTATAAATCAAATCAATTCAATATGTAATATAAAATTCATACATAAAAAATAAATTATATTATATTATTTTTATATAGTATATTAATTACATATTATTATATAATTTAAATAATATAAATTTTAATTAATAGTATATTCTATAATTAAGAATTTATGAATTTATATTTATATTTTATTTTAATTTATTTAAGTACAAATGACAAATGCATTAGTTGTGCAATGATAATGACTTTTTCTTGAAAATCTCATTCTTATTTATAGTCACATCAATACAATTTTTTTATTGTTTTTTATTTTGGTACAACTTTTGAAATTAATTTAACCATGGTTATATGGATTTTGGTGCAAAAAATGAATTACAAATTCATAAATATTATTTTATTGGTTTAGCTATTATTTTATTATTTTCTTAGGAGGCCCATTTTAGATCTCAAAATTCCCCTAATGCTTTAATGTATAATGCACAACATATTCCCTTCTTATAATTCTTTCATGTATTCACAACATATTTCCTTCTTAGAATTCTACCATCATTAATTATTATTTTCATGTAAACAAATACATACTTATTTTTCAAAAAGAAGTTAATATAACCTAGTTTCTTTGCCTTTCTACATGTAGTTTCTCATGCTTCCCTTTCAAGAAATTATCATAGATAATAATCTTTTATGCATAAAAATAGGCAACTATACTAAGGTTATCATAACCTTCCCTTCAAGAAATTATCATAGATAACCATCTTTTATGCATAAAACTAGGAAACTATATTAAGGCTATCTTAACCTTATATACATATAAATCAAGAAGTTGAAACAATTCATCCAATGATGCAATATTTCCAAGAGATTATTCTTTTCAAGAAATTTTAGCTAAATAACCACATACTCTCTTTCAAGAAAATCATGTGTTTATTTACCTTTTACATAAAAATTTCTATGCATGCCTACAGATCATGGCACAAGGAGATTATTATTTTCAAGAAATTTTAGCTAAATAATCACATACTCTCTTTCAAGAAAATCGCGTGGTTATTTATCTTTTACATAAAAATTCCTATGCATGCCTACATATCATGGCACAAGGAGATTATTATTTTCAAGAAATTTTAGCTAAATAACCACATACTCTCTTTCAAGAAAATCACATGGTTATTTATCTTTTACATAAAAAATTCCCATGCATGCCTACAAATCATGGCACAAGGACTATTTGTATGAAAATACACGATACTACATATTGAGTAAAACCACGTTTTACTCTATATTTATCTTTTGAATTTAAAATTTAAAAGCATTAATAGTTGCAATTCAATGCCTATTTTATATATTTCATTGGTGATATATTATTAAATATCAATAATTTACTATTAATTCGGAAAACCCATATATAAAAAATATCCATGGCAATCCAAATGCTAACAACACATTGGAGAATGCAACAAATTATATCCTCCAATATAGATGCATATTTAATTCTCAGTGAAAAGGTTAAGGTAAGAAAATGTGTACTCATACGAGATTTCCAAGAAACTATTATCATGAAGTACCAATACAATAAAAGAAAGATCCTTACCAAACCACTCTTGGATCTCAAGAAATAAATAAACAACTCAAAGAACACAAACAACAACAACTCCTCTTCTGAAGTCGATTTTTTTCCTTCCGGATTCAACATTATTAATGACCGCTATTTTATCCTCTCAACAGTAGAGATATTTTTCTCCAACTTTAGAGGATACTTGAACAGTCTTTGCGACATTTTGTAGGAAGTGCGTTGTACCTCTGAAGAATAAAAATGTGTCATCCAAAAGGGTCCCATATTCCCACCTTGTAAACCATGCACGATGTGCGAGATCGATGAAGTAATCGTTGTCGAAGTTCACAGTAGCTTTGCCACACTTACCACAGAACTTTCCTATTACCGCAGAACTTCGTCTATTAATTGAAATATGGAAATGCTGCCCTATTAAATATTTTCACCGATCCATGGAAAGAATCAATACACAGTTATTAAGAATTCATTTTACATCCAATTGAATCTTGATTCTAACTTTTCGTGGTGGAAACGATAATAAAATTTATACTCATAATTATATCATTTTTACTGAAGCTTGTAAGGTAGGTGTGTTACATACTCCCCCCTTAAGAGAACACCGTCCTCAGTGTTCATCCCTTACTAGGACTTAACTTTTATTCATGATATAGCATTCTAAACAACCCAAAAGGGGATCCTTCCCATTCAAAATAAAGCACTTTTATTTCTAAGGAATACCATTACAAATAAATAAATTAGAATCTCTATACCCACTTACCATTACTTACCAGTTACTATTGAAAGTAATGATGAATTTTTACACAGGCACTCTGAGAATGGTTTAACAACCCATCAACACTCCATGCAAAGAGCCTGTAATGTATGACTAACAAATTTAATCACATTAGTCACATAATATCAATCAAATGAAATACTTTCAACTATCAAAAATTCATGCAATATCAAGATATGTTTTAATTAGAATACTTCCACAAGTACTCAGAGAGCACCAACCCTCTAATCAATGCATCACGTGTACACTGTCATAGCTCCTGCTGAAGACATCCATAAAGTACTTCTAAAACTACTCAACCTAGCTCTATAATCGTAGAAATTCTCAATTAATGCACGCAGTGCATATTGTCCTAGCCCTTGCTAAGACATTCAAAAGAATAATAATTAAATAAAGGAACTTATACTTTCAGTAATTTCTTTTTCGAGCGCTAGGCTCATTTCCTCTCAATATCTACATAAGATATCATATAAAAATTCATTTTAATTTAACACATAAGTAATTACTTAACTTGTTCCGCTATGAGAACCACAACGGTAAAAAAAATGCTCTTCCCAACCCATGGGAGTTGGTTTCCACAACCAAATCGAGTCATTTTCACATCCAGACAACTATTTGACAAAAAAAACCATTCCAGGTCTAGTATGGAGTTCCACTGGTAAACCAACTCGAGAATTCCAATGACCACTCAAGGTCCAGTATAGGATTCCTCTTGGCAACATCATGCCTATTCCTCTGACATTGTCTCGTCTATGAGGAATTTTGGACCTCCTCCAGTAGGCTCCAAAATCAATAGACTTGCCTCATGTTTTCCCCTCTTCACCATCTTAGCCAACTCTTTTCCCTTACTGAGATCATATATCTCTAGGGAGAGGAAATATGGGCAGGAAAGTGCCATCAACCCCTCCAGGCAGGCAACCTCCATCAACCCAAGGCCTTCTAGCCTTTCACAATTGTTCACAACTGTCTGGCATGCTAAATTTCTCTTTTAGCATTCTTTCCCATAGTGAATTACATAATGAACTTTACGCATATTATACATAAAGAGAAAGAAACTTTATGTACATCATACATCATACTTGGCCCTCCACATGGGTCCAATGATATCTAGATTAACAGGAAACATGAATAACATACATGTGTTATACATTATTATTTCCCAAATAGCACAATCATGCACATTATAACATGATACCATGTGTTATACATTATTATTTCCCGAATAGAAAAATCATGCACATTATAACATGATACTTTATCAATTACCATTGCAATTTTCACAGAAATATTTTACTTTCACAGGTTTTTTTGTTGCCATTAAATTACACATGCTTACTATAAGCAACAATGCTAATCATAAATATGCATTTCTTAAGCAGATATTATCTTACGCAATCATTTTAATTTCCCGCATACAATTTTTTCATGCATACAATTATGTACAAATATTCATTAATGTGTATATATCAATAATGGTTAGGGTAACATTCCAAACATTTCCATTTCCCATAATGTTTTGTTATCAACAGATTGACACATGAAGTAATTACCATAATCGCTTGTTCACAACTTGCAATAATATTTAATCAAAACCAATTCATGCATATAGGTTTTATTAGTTAGTCATACAACACTAACTAATCAATGCCACTAATAATCTTAATGCATCCATGACATGACTCATTCAAAAACTAGTCATTATAGTCAAGTCTCACTACTTGACTCATTATGTATTTTTAACATCTAAAAGACTTCATTCCATTCAATTTTAAAATATTCTATCATCCTATTCAAGGACTTTCCTCATCTTTTGCATTCATGGATTAGTTTCACACACCATCACTATACACATTCATCTTTTTGAAGTAGTGCATGGTGACTTTAGTTATGTTGATTAAATGTATGAGTAATATTTCATATACCCAAATGTTAATATTCAACTCTCACTTTCACTAGTGAGTACTGAGGTTGTTCATAAGCACAACAAAGGTTTTATTGTTTTTTATTCTCAATAGGATTCCAATGTTATGAAATCCATTTTGCAACAACATTTATTACTTATTACTCTTCAATGTAGTTATAAACATGAATCACACATCTCATGTCAAAAGTGGACTACTGCATATATCAATAAATATGTATATTTATAGAATCATATATAAATCAATATGTAGATTGCTAGAATCATACCTTAACTGATGTCCATTAGTAGCATACCTCAATTTATTTTCACTTAACAAATCCCAAAGGCGCCAGTGCTGCAACCTTTAGCTCTGATACCACTTGTAACATACATCGATACCTCACATGGAAATGCAAGGAGTTAAATTTTTTTATACAAGTTACCCATGGGTAACTATCCAAATCACTATTAAATATTCCTTACTAATCATTAGATAGAATGTTCACCACTTCATAGTCTAACCTTAGTAAGTTTCTTAACCATTAACACCTTTATTGTAGAACATTAACATTGAACTATATGATGTAACCTTGCATTCATTTCATTATTCATGTAGTCATCACACACTTGACATTATGAACATCACAACAAGAAAGGAATCAACATCATCAATTTGAAACAATAATCTATGACATCATTGAACACCAATATACCCTAGAAACCCCGTAGTGTGAAAACCAGCAAACGTTTAATTTTATTATTAAACGCCCGTGAGGGTGTTCACCCCTCACTCAATGGCTTATAAGGGATACCATTACTTAACCATTGTTACAAATATTTACAAGGAAATGCACAAATATCTAGCTTAAAGCCATTAATATAATTATGATAGCATTTACCCACTAATGTTCAAATCTTCATATCTTGGTGGCCTGGATGTACCTACAATGGACCATCGTACATTGGACCATCCTGTAGCTCGCACTCATCTGCATGAACCATTAATCATTTACCTGCCACCATGTTAAGCATAATATTTCCTCTGTACAAGTTAACATCCTTTTCTGCTAATGTTATCTTCAACATGCATTGATGTCAACGTTCATAAAGTATTAAACAATCCATTCATAATCTATACTAGTGATGCTTCTCCATATACTCATGTACATTCATGACATGCAAGTAAAATATCTTAACATTCTTCCTTTAACAGTACTGCATATGTGCTAGTTATAAGGAATCACATTTACCAATATTTCCCTCGCATAAGCACACATTCCTACAAGAAAATAGCTACATCTGCCAAGCATTTATTTAAAAGAAACTAATACATCAATTACATGATCTTCGTGCATGCAATTTACATAAATTTAATCGAAATAACTAACCCTTAAGCTATTACTTTTGGTGCATGTAAACAAAGCTAACACAACAAATGTTGTTCTCATGCATGCAAATGCATATAGATTCCAAAAGAGTCTTCCCAAAGGAATGCTTAACCCAACAGAGCACATAGCTTCCAAAAGAGTCTTCCCAAAGGAATGGGAGCATGCAAAACACATGTTTTATTTTCTTTGAAACAAAGACAAATACATGTCTCCTTTTTCAAAGGTTGTACTAACAATATTTTCCAATGTAGTGTAATACAACATGCTATCTTTCTCCACATACAAATATGTATATTATTTCCAACGAAAGCTAATACGAATTCTTGCATGCATATACATGATCTTATTCCAAAAGAAAGTAACATAATAGTTATGATAGCATAAAGTAAATCACATATAATTTTTCCTAAGGAAACATAGATCAATATTCCTTCTATCCATGCAAAGAACATATCTTTAAAACACAAGAGCTTTTCATAATAGCTCTTCTTAAATGTATAATGCACAACATATTCCCTTCTTAGAATACTTTAATGTATGCACAACATATTTCCTTCTTAGAATTGTACCATCATTAATTATTATTTTCATGTAAATAAATACATACTTCTTTTTCAAAAAAAAGTTAATATAGTCTAGTTTCTTTGCCTTTCTACATGTAGTTTCTCATGCTTCCCTTCCAAGAAATTATCATAGATAAAAATATTTTATGCATAAAACTATGCAACTATACTAAGGTTATCATAACCTTCCCTTCAAGAAATTATCACATATAACCATATTTTATGCATAAAACTAGGAAACTATACTAAGGCTATCTTAACCTTTTATACATCTAAATCAATAAGTTGAAACAATTCATCCAACATGCAATATTTCCAAGAGATTATTCTTTTCAAGAAATTTTAGCTAAATAACCACATACTCTCTTTCAAGAAAATCACGTGGTTATTTATCTTTTACATAAAAATTCCTATGCATGCCTACATATCATGGCACAAGGGGATTATTCTTTTCAAGAAATTTTAGCTAAATAACCACATACTCTCTTTCAAGAAAATCACGTGGTTATTTATCTTTTACATAAAAATTCCTATGCATGCCTACATATCATGGCACAAGGGGATTATTCTTTTCAAGAAATTTTAGCTAAATAACCACATACACTCTTTCAAGAAAATCACGTGGTTATTTATCTTTTACATAAAAATTCCTATACATGCTTTACTCTATATTTATCTTTTGAATTTAAAATTCGAAAGCATTAATAGTTGCAATTCAATGCCTATTTTATATATTGCATTGGTGATATATTATTAAATATTAATAATTTACTATTAATTTGGCAAACCCATATATATAAAGTATCCATGGCAAGGAAAATGCTAATAGCACATTAGAGAATGCAACAATTTCTATCCTCCAATATAGATGCATATTTAATTCACAATGAAAAGGTTAAGATAAGAAAATGAGTACTCATATGAGATTTCCAAAACAACGATTATTATGAAGTACCAATACACTAAAAGAAAGATTCTTACCAAACCACTCTCGGATCTCAAGAAAGAAATAAACAACTCAAAGAACACAAACAGTAGCAGCTCTTGTTCTGAAGTTGAATTTTTTCCTTTCGGATTCAACATTATTAATGACCGTTGTTTTATCCTCTCAACAGTAGAGATCTTTTTCTCAACTTTAGAGGATACTTGAATGGTCTTTGCAACATTTCGTAGGAAGTGCGTTGTATCTCTAAAGAATAAAAAATTTGTCATCCAAAAGGGTCCCATACGCCCACCTTGTAAACCACGCACGATGTGCGAGATCGATGAAGTAATTGTTGTCGAAGTTCACATTAGCTTTGCCACACTTACCACAGAACTTTCATATTACCGCAGAACTTCGTTTGTTAAGTAAAATATGGAAATGTCGCCCTCTTAAATATTTTCACTGATCTATGAGAAGAATCAATACACAGTTATCAAGAATTCATTTTACATCCAACCAAATCTTGATTCTAGCTATTCGTGGTGGAAATGGTAATAAAATTTATACATGTAATTATATCATTTTTATCGAAGCTTCTAAGGTAGGTGTGTTACAATATCTTTTTATAGAATTTATTCATTTTTAAATATTGTAATTTACAAAAATATAGAAAAAGACAATCTGTGATTTTAAAAAAAATAAAAAAGATAAAACTCAATTAGATTAATATTTCAAAGTGTATTTTTTATATTATAATATTTTTTATAATAATTAAAAGTCTTTTATTAATTATAATATTTTTTATAATAATTAAAAGTCTTTTATTAATTAGATTAATAGGATTTTTTTTTTTTTTTAATAAGAAGTTGGTTAAATCTTTGGTTGACTAGTGATATTGAAAAGAAAATCAAATATTATAATATTAAATTATTTAAAGTTAAAATAAAAAAATTATATATTTCTTTAATTTTAATAAAAATATTATGAAATATTAGTTTATTTTTTCTCAAAATATATGTTGTTTTAAAATATATGTAAATTATATAAAAAATAATAATATAATAAATATAGTATTAAATGTAAGTTTATGAAAATATTAATATAAATAAAAATAGATATGAAAAATTATATTCATTAAAATTACAATCATTAGTCCAAAAAATAATTGAATAATTGAGGAACAAAATAAAATATGGACTCATCAATAAGAAAAGCTAATTGAAATACTAACTAAAATTATAAAATAATATGAGTAGTGAATTGAGAAGCTAACTAAAATTGAGATTAGTGCCCTCAATTAATTTAGGTATGTTATTTACTTCAATCTATTTATTATAAAAGTTAGTTACAAAATTAGAAATCTAACATTATTTAACACAGTGATTAGTAGTGTGGTTTATGAGATTCTCATATCTTAGATATCACCCTTGCTTTTAGCAATGCAGTTAGTTCCCTTAGCTATAGTGATCTAATAAGGGATTTCAATAATTTCCATATCCAATGCTAAAAAATTGAGAATTCATATTAATATCAATTGCCAGTATAATCATCTCCTTCACTAAACCATTTAGAGAAATAATGTAATGGAGCATTAACTTTTTTTATAGTATACATGTTAGGGGAAAGACAAGTACAATGTCCATGGAATAGTTCTATGTTTTTTTATAATTGAAGGATCATCATGTATAAAAATTGAAGTGTTTCACTAAGTATCCACTATAAACATCAAAGTTCACAATGAATAAATCATCAAATTTGATTACATGTTGAGGTAATTTGATATGATTGTGACAATTATCATTAACTAGGTGACCACTAGTGTAAGTGTTCAAGCATTTTAGTACATGTAATTCCAAAAAAAATATAGTTACAAAATTAAATATCCACAATTGTGTGGAATAATCATTCATAAAGGAAATATTAATTGTTCATCGTTCGTATTTTTTGGGTTTGATGTTCATCTTCAACATATTTTGTTGGGTTTGTGTATAGTTAAAAGTTTTCACCTTAATGGATTTGATCTTTCTTAACCTATGATAAATTAATAGTTAAAATAAATATATAGTTATAACTAAAATTAAACATAGTAAATATAAATGTGTTAATGTTGAAGGAATAGCTCTCACACATGAAAATGGATTCTAACCAAACTTGTAATTTTGAGATGAGATAACGATTTTGAATTTATTGAATATAAAGTAAAATGTTTAATATGTTTTGTTTCTTTTTAGGATGATATTTTTTCTTTTTTGTTGTTTAATGTTTTATCTTGATATCCATTTTAGTAAAAAAGACAAGTAGAAAGTTACACACAAAAGGTTGAGAAAGCTTGTTCATGAGATTCGAATAAATCAATAGGGCATTGAAAATATCAAAAGGTGTAAACAAAGCCCCATAATAGCCTTATGTGTCTTCTACTAACACTTTTTGAAGTTACACTAACACTAACAATAAAAATAAAACTTGTCCAAGTTACAAAATGAGAGGTGATTAATAGACTATACAATCCATTATATCCTACAACCTATATACATTCATGAAGTCAACAAACCATCTAGGCTAGAAGTGGAATTATTTATTAAAAAACTAGGGCATGTAGGTTTAAATCACTATTGTAGCTTAACCAAGATGAAAATAGGCCTATGAACATGTGCTTTCAAGTTACTTCCCTATCTACTTCCATTAAAAAAAATATTGAATACCTCTATTCATTGCCACCATTGTTGAATACTTAGTGTTTGACGTCCCTCTCTATCAATATATCTCTAGTTTCCATGTTAAACACTCACACGAGAGCTCGGGTTCTTTCTTAACCTTAGGGCTCATATACGATGGGTCGAAAATGGCATAAGAACCTAGATTTTTTTGCCATAAAAACCCTCCACTGGTTCATCACAGAGAACAAAAGAAAGGATAGAATCCCCCTTACAAGGAAATGATTAGGGAAAAAATGAACAAAGACCTCTCGATTGAGATAACACGTGTTTGATATATTTTTGGCACCAAAGAAATTCCCTTAATAAAAGGTCTTCCACCAATTTTTTTTTAAGACAATTATATTTCACTTAGTTTACTACATTTTTTGTTATGACAATTGTATTTCACTTGGTTTGAGATATTTTTTTAAGACAATTTTAATGTTTAAGACTTAAAAAATGTCTTACATTACCCTTTCGTGTAGTTGTGCACCTTTCAATACCTTTCCAAACTAGGAAAGGCATATCTACAAATCTCAAGGGTTCCCTTAGCAACGTGTAATACTAATATGAGCTAGTAAGAAAGTGTGGGCATATTAACTCAAGGATTTGAAACCCAAAGTTTACTATTGGGTGGCCAATGTTATAGGCTCATATTATGCTTGGTCAATCTTTGACACATGGAGAATTTTAATGTCTAGAATAAAATGAAATAATAATATATGACTAACTTGAGCCAAAGCATAGGAAATGTATAGTACATTCTTGCACCCCTTTCTCTGTAGAACAAAGTTATTTCTACTTCAACCAAAGGTTGCACATTTGAAAGTTGTTGACTCCTAAGAATATAACTACTCCATACAAATCCCCAACAACAATAAAGAGGTCATTGCTCATGTCCCTGACATGCAGTAATCTAGTCATTAGTATCTAAGAAGAGTCTATATCATACAAAATGAGAACATCACACATTTTGATAATCTATCTATCCAAAAAAAATATTTTGGGCAGTAATCTGTCATACAAGAGATTTTAAACTACATACTGCTTTGTGTTGACTTTCCAAAAGTTAGTTTCAAAGGGAAAAGCACATGTAGGTGTAAAGAATTATATACCAACATTATAATCAAGACTTTTTTAGTAAGTCCACCACTACTTCCACATACAAGACGTGAATTGTCCAAAGAATGATAATGAGTATTGGGCAGTGAAGTTTAGATATTAAGTTAAGCTCTTTAACGAAGGTTCTATTCCACCTTCATGTCCAAGAAAAATAACGAAATCTTAAATTGTGACTTTGAAGTGGATATATTAGTATCTTGTAGACTTTTTATAATGTTAAAAAAAGGATTCTAGTCCCAAAACATTAGAAAATTTAATGCCTACTTGTGGAGGGAATAGTTTTTGTAATTCTCTACAAAGGTTATCCCTAGATGATGTTCATCAAAAATAGGACTAACTTCCAACATCCATGTAACTCGGTTGTATTTTTCTTTGATCTTTTCTACTTCTTGAATAACATGTAGTTTGCATGGTGAAAGTAATAAAATTAACTCACATTTAGACACTAAATTGACAATACTTTGTTAAAACCATTCCTTTTCTAGCTACAGGAATTTGCAAAGTGATTACATCAAAATATTCTACAATCTTGTGATAATTATGGCCTAGTGGCCTGAATTGAATGAGTTTCCCTAATCTTTTCATCAACAATAATTGAACCCATTATAGTAAGTCAAAACTATCCACTCTAAAATGAACGATATAAGTTATCATATACTCTAGACATTGCTTTAATTCATAAAAACCTTCAAATATGTCAATTAGGTTGAATGCTACATATAAATTTCCTTACAGTATCTATTGTATTACGAATAATTTACATAACAATTGCAGCTACTATGGCATGTCCAAAATAGAAGTGGGCTCATCCATGAAAATTATAGAAGGATTTGCGACAAGCTAAGAAAATATTGTTAGCATTTTCCTTTGTTTTGTTGACAATCGAGTCACACTAGGCATGGCTACTAGTTCATACCTTAAATTGTCTAATTCTACAAGTTCCATGAGTTCATCAACAAAGGCCTACAAATTGGAATCTTTTGCAATTCAGTAACATGACGATTTGGCACCATGTCATAAGAGAAATTGATTAGTTTTGTAGACTTACAACTTTGATTTCCTTGTCAACATCCTTCAAAAGGAAGATAAATGCCAAATATAACAACGATTCCCAGACAATGACATGTGGATAATGTATGTAATTCTACTCACAGTTATCGAAAGTTTGAGAAAAGGTTTCCTGCATTTTAGGAAATCCATATATCCAGATATCACCCTCAATATATACTCCAATATTCCTTCCACCTAAGACATCCATGAGAGTTGTCTTCCCTGCACCACCAACCCCCATAAATGTTGTAAGAGCACCAAGTATGAATGCACCTGTAACAGAGAAATTGAAGTCTATCTTTAGCCACTCCTTGTTCACTCATTTCCTGCAAATGAATCCAAAATTAGTCAGCCAAATCCATCAAGTACGATAATCCACAAAAATTGGAAATATCTCGATCACATAATATATCAGTCTCAAGGCTCAAATTCTATACAAGGGGTATGTCAACAAAGTATTTGAAATTTTCAAAAGAAATGGTTAGTGGTTGAAATGGAAAAACCATTCCTCGCTTTGGAACAACTCATGTTGCATCCTCCAAAGCCAACTCATTATTTCCTGCTAGATTAGCTTATCAAATGCTAATTTCTCTAATCTACATTTCATATGCATAATCATTGAAATTTTTTTATAGAATTAAAAATCATGGAATGTTATGAAACCAGCTCCAAAAATGGAAGAAAAGAGAGATCAATGCCTTAGAAATAAGCCACTTAGAGGGGGTAACCTCCTTTACATTACATAAATTAACAATTATTCGATGATACAAATGAAAAAACCTCCTATATACAGGAGTCCATGGGGTCACAATATAATATTAGCCGACCTAACAATAATAATGTAAAGGCATAATAATAACAATATTGGGGTTACAGGGGTACAACAATAAAAATAAGGGGGCTACACTAACAACAATAAGGGACTTCATTAGTAATATAGGGACATAACATGCCCCTATCCTTCAAAAAAAGTGTTTTCCTCAACGCTTGAGTAGCTCTGGGTGCTTCTATATAAAATTCTCATCCTCCCATGTAGAATCTTCAGTGGGCAAGTTCTTCCACTTGATGAGATACTCTAAAACTGATTAATTTCGTACTTGTCAAGTTCTTGTTTCCATGAATGCTTCAGGTTCCAATATGATTTTTCCTTCCTCATCAAGTTCTGGAAATATTGCTTGAACTGGAAGTGTTTCACCTATAACCTTCTTTAAGCATGAAACATGGAAAACTAGATGCACTTGCGAAGAAGCAGGAAGCTCCAATTTGTATGCCATAGTACCAATATTTTGCAACACCTTGTAAGGACCATAGTACTTTGGTGATAATTTATTATCCTTCTTAGCTTGCTTGAGGAACATTTTTTTTGTATGGTTGTAGTTGTAAAAATACCTAGTCTCCTACATCAAAACTTCTCTCATTGTGTTGTTGATATGCTTGTTTTTTCATTCGATTTTGTGCCAAATTTAGGTCATCCTTTAAGATTTGTAGAACTTCTTGTTGATGCTCGATGTGATCTTCCACTGCTTGAACCTTAGCATTTTCTCTTAAAGATGATGTGATGGACGGTGGATGATATCCATAAAGTGCCATAAATGGGTCATTTTTGCTGCAGTATGGAAGGAAGTGTTATACCGCCATTCAACGAGAGGTAACCACTTGACACATTGTGTTCGTTTATCAGATACAAAACAACAAAGAGGTCCTTCTAAAAATTTATTCACTATCTCAATTTGACCATCAGATTGAGGATGATAAGATGAGTTATGAGCTAGTTGAGTACCCAAACAAGAAAACAAGTTCCATCCAAAAATTTCTAGTAAAAATGGGATCTCTGTCGCTTACAATATTCTTTGGGTTTCCATGTAGCTTTTGAATTGTTTCCATAAATGCAGTAGAAACTGTGCTTTCTTTAAATGGATGATATAATGCACAAAAGTGTGCATAGTTGGTAAGTCTATCAACTACCACCATGATGACAATATTTTCGTCGGACTTAGGTAAACCTGTGATAAAATCCATTGAAATATCCTCCCAAAATTGACTTGGAGTGGATAAAGGTTGTAGAAGACCCAGGGTCTTAATTGTCTCAACTTTATTTTTCTGGCAAACCAAACATTTCACCACAAACTTTTGAATATCAGATTTAAGGCCATCCCAAGAAAATTCTTTTTTCACCTTGTGGTAAGTTCTTAAAAATCATGAGTGTCCTTATAAAGGAGAAGTGTGCAATTCCAAAAGAATATTTTGTGTTAGTTGGGAGTTATTACAAAGATATAAGCAATCTTTGCACCATAAGGAATCATTTTTCCAACTAAATGTATCATATGTACTAGGACCTTACTGCAACTTTTGAATGAGTGTCCACACTTATTCTTCCTTCTTCCATTCATCCCTTGCTTCAATTATCCAATCTAGTTTGATAATAGAAATGGCACAAAGCAATGCTTCCACCTCTTCATTATTTCTTGGGAGTGCATCTGCAACAACATTTAGCTTCCCTTTTTTGTAGATGATTTCAAAGTCACAACCCAACATCTTTGTGACCCATTTTTACTGCTCTTCCGAAGATAGTCTTTGTTCCAAAAAGTGTTTAAGATTATCATGATCATTTTTTACCTTGAAGTGTCTTCCCTTTAAGTAAGGTCGCCATTTCTTTAGTGCATATAGTATTGCTAACATTTACTTCTCATAAATAGCTTTTTGTAAATACTTTCTTTTGATTAGGCGACCTTCAAAAGCAATGGGTCTTCCTTATTGAATTAAAACATCACCAATTCCATTTCCTAAGGCATCACATTCCACAATAAAGGTTTTAGTGAAGTCTGGCATAGCTAAGACTGGTGCTAGGAACATTGCCTCTTTAAGATGTTCAAAGGCCTTAGTTTCTTCAGGAGTCCATGAAAATGCATATTTCTTCAATAATGTTGTTAAAGGTGCTACTATTCTCCCATAATTCTTAACAAACTTGTGATAATACCATGTTAACTTGAGAAATCCTCGCAAATACTTTATGGTTGTGGGGAATTTCCATTCCTTAATGGCTTTAATTTTGTTAGGGTCTACCTTAACACCCTTGTGAGATACAATATGACCCAGATATTCAACCTATTGTACTCCAAAGAAACATTTCAATGTTTTTGCATATAATTATTTCTCCTCCAATAGTTGGAGCACCCTGTCAACATGTTGAACATGATCCTTCCAAGACCCGTTGTAGATTAATATATCATCAAAAAATACTAGCACACATTTTCTAAGGAAGGGTTTGAAAATGGAATTCATCAACCCTTGAAATGTAGAAGGTGCATTGGTATGGCCAAAAGGCATGACCAAAAATTAATAATGACCCTCATTAATTTGAAATGTTGTTTTTGGAATATCTTCAGTATTCATTCTAATTTGATGATATCTTGAACAAAGATCCAACTTGGTAAAATAAATTGCTCCATGTAATTGATCCAATAATTCATCAATCAAAGGAATGAGAAATTTATCTTTTTTAGTGATCTTATATAGTTCCCTATAATCCTGACACATGCGCCATGATCCATCCTTCTTGTGCACCAATACTACAGGAGCAGAGAAAGAACTTTGGCTAGGTTGAATTATACTAGACTCTAACATTTCTACAATCATACGTTCAATTTCTCTCTTTTGGACATAAGGATATCTACAAGGCCTAATGTTTGGAGGAGAACTTCCTGGAATCAAATGAATAGCATGATCATGATCACGAAAAGGTGGGAGTGCTTTGGGAGTTTCAAATACCTTGGAATGATTATCCAATACTTTTTGGAGATTTAGAGAAATAGATGATTTTGATGTTGGAACTTCTAGTGAGCATAATTGTGAAATTACGCCTTGTTGTTCTTTCTTCAGAAGCTCTGTCATGACATTAGAGCTTATTATCTTTCCCAACTTCCATGCCATACCACGTAATTCGACTTCCTTTTCTTCTAAAAAAATTTCAAGAAAAGTTCTTGAAAATTAAAAGCTATTGTCCCCAAAGATTGTAACAATTGTACTCCTAGTACAACATCAACACCTCCCATTGCAATGGAAATCATTGGACTATTCAATACATATTCCCCTGTGGTTAGCTTGATATTATGGCATTTTCCATATAAATTTATAGTTCCTCCATTTCCAACCATCACTTGAAATTCTGGTGCTGGGTATAGGAAACAATTCAATTCCTTGGCTACCTTACAATGAATAAAATTATGGGTAATACCCGAATCGATCAACACTATTACCTTTTTCTTCTTGATATGTCCTTCTATCTTGAGAGTTTGAGGAGTGGTAATTCCTGCCAATGCATTACATGATATGCTTAGACTCATTTCTTCTTCTTCTAGGGTTGGTTCCTGGTGTATATCCTCTTATTTTGAAGTTTCTTGTTCATTTTTTTCCTCCTATTCACAATCTATGTAAAATAATTTCTTCTCAGCACACTTATGACCTTTAGTGTATTTTCTATCACAACTGTAGAAAAGCCATTTTGCTCTTTTTTTTTCCAATTGGTGCGGTGTCAACCTTGTAGGTTGTGAAAGTATAGGAGTAGCAAAACTTCCATATTTATAGATGTGAGTGGTAGGCTTCCTTGTCGCCATAATTTTACATTCAATTTTCTTGCCAACCAGAATTCCTTCTCCAATGAATTAGGTTTCCAAACACAAATCTCATGTTGGATTTTATCCTTTAATGTCCCTATGAAGACATCAATCCCGTGTTCATCTGGAATATCAGTTTATATTCAATTTTTGGAAGTCCTCAATGTGCTCCACCACTAAACCCTTTTGTTTGAGATTTATCAATTGGTTAAAAAATGTGTTGTTCTTTGTATCCTCATAATGTGCTATCATTTCCTCTATAAAAATTGACCAAGTGGCAATTTTTTTATGGGAGCAATGCCATCGATACCATACAAATGTATTTTGTTCTAAATATAAAGTTGCAATGCATACCTATTATGTGTTTTGCACATTATTGAGATCAAAATATTGTTCCATCTGTAGTATCCATGTTACAAGATCCTTGGCATCAAACTTCCTCATATTGATCTTCGGAATATGGTGGGTCTTCCATCCACCATTAGAGTTTATGAAATCACGATTAACATTTATTTTGTTCTCATCTCGAGTTTCCTCTACTATCTTTTGACCATTAGGAATAATTTCCTGTATCAAAATTTTCAAGCCTTCCATGTCTGCTCTTTATATCATTCTTCATGTTTTCCATTTTTTCTTCCATGTCTTCCATGCCATTCTTCAAACCATCCATCTTAGCTTCCACGCCTTTCTTCAAACCATCCATATTAGCTTCCATGCCCTTCTTCAAACCATCCATATTAAATTCCATGCCCTTCTTCAGACCATCCATATTAGCTTCCACGCCTTTCTTCAAAACATCCATTTCATTTTTTGTTTCTCTTTGCGAGAGTCAAATTTGGTGCACTTACTCTTATATTTTTGATATATCATGTTGCACTTCTTCATCTTCATGAGTCATAGTAGAGTATTCTGAGGGCTTAATGGGTGTTGAATTCTTTTTAGGGGGTATTTTAGAACCCAATACTGATATCTATGCTTCAATATGCTCTTGGAATTACTTCAAACTAATTTTTCAAACAAGACTTATGCAATTTGAAAACAAAAACACACTTTTTTCTTGCTTTTGAGGACCTCGATATTGAAACTGAATTATCTCTATGATTTTTGATCTTCAATATCTGAAATTTGTTCCTGTAGTAGCCTTCTTAATCATCTTTCAAATTCCATAGGTCTGTCTTGATTTGGATTCTTCAAGGCAAAGTTATGCCCAATCTCCCACAATGACCTAATTACGGGCTAGTTCAGCAGAGTGAACTTGTACGGCATGCCACGTGTCACTATTTCATCCTTAGGCTCTTAAATTGATACACAACAAACTACAGCCCGTGTAATTGCGGCCAATTTTTACATAATTCAAATTCGATGCCCAGAGAGAGAGTTATGGCAATTTTCCCATTGTCACCTCTTTTAGATGAAATTCAGGAACGTGCAAAAACCCTAACTTCCATAGATCATATCTCCGAAAATATTTAAGACCAAGATCTGAAATTTTTACAGGACGTTCCTCGGGATTTTGGCTTCGCGTGCTAAATTTTTTAGCTTTTGAACCTTCGTAGAAAAAAAAATTATAGCAAAAATTCCATGTTGACCAGTTTGGAGCAGAGAAACCCTAGAATCCAAAGCTCTGATACCAAATGTTATGAAACCAGCTCCAAAAATGAAAGAAAAGAGAGATCAATGCCTTATAAATAAGCCACTTTGAGGGGGCAACCTCATTTACATTACATAAATGAAAAATTCTTGGATGATACAAATGAAAAAACCTCCTTCTATATACAAGAGTCCACGGGGTCACAATATAATCCTAGCTGACCTAACAATAATAATGTAAAGGCACAATAATAGAAATATTGGGGTTACAGGGGTACAAAAATAACAATAAGGGGGCTACACTAACAACAATAAGGGACTACATTAGTAATATAGGGACCTGACATGGAATCATTTAAAATTTAGTTCATTTAAAGTTCAATATGTTCAACAAAATTTGAGAAGGAGATGGTTAAAATTTTTATTACAAGTATTATTGGCATTTGAAAAAGATAGAGAACATGAGAAAGATCCTCTTCTTAACCTTGATGGTCTTGTATTGAGCCCTTACTTTGCACCATTATGTTGGGATTGCATTTCTTCATAATCTTCTTCGGAAATGATAGCTTGAGGTTTCCCAAGAGCTACGTAGAAACAAATCCCATATAATTTCATATTGGAAATGATTTGATAAAATAGAAATAAACAAAAAGAGAATGGAAGGTATGTGTTTAGTTAAGAAACTCGTGATTTTGGCACAAGAGACATCTTTCTAGTCACAAATGAATTTCATCGAAGAACTTCCAAAAATGTTCACATAGGAGGATAATGAGAGATTGGGACAACCAATCACAAGGGAGGAACTGACGAAGATATTGAAATAATGTGCAAAGGAGAAAAGCTTGGGCCCAGATGGGTGAGGGGTTGAACTTTTTATTCACTTCATTGATTTGATGATCCCGGATTTGTTGGAGGTAGCTGAAGAAAATAGGATTATGGGTTCATATCGGGGGCCATAAATGTGACTTTCATAGCATTAATCCCCAAAAGGGTTGAACCAAGAACCTTTGCATATTATCGTCCCATATCTCTCTACAAATCGATGTAAAAAATTATATCAAAATTGATTGCGAGTAGGTTTAAGCAGGTATTATCGAAGCATATTACGGAGGAACAATTTGGTTTCTTAGAAGGTAGACAAATACAGGATGTAATTGGTATTTAACAGGAGATATGCACTCCATTAAATCACATAAACAAAGAGCTTTCCTTCTAAAGGTATAATTGAGCAAAGCATATGATTTCATTGACCGGGAATTCCTCCTCTTGGTCCTGTTAAAATATAGTATATCTCTATTTAACATTAAATGGATTTTGGCATGTTACAGAACAAAAAATTTTGTTGTCATTATTAATGGCTCCCCTTTATAGTTTTTCAATGCATATAGAGGAATTATACAGGGTTGTGCCATGTCTCCATTTCTCTTTCTCTTAGTTACTGATTGTTTCAGTAGAAAAATGAGGGTGTCAAAGGATAATGGAATTGTTAAAGGGATCAGAGTAACCAGAAATATTTCCATATCTCATTTAATGTTCGTATATTGTATGTTACTTGGTGGGGAATCCACAGTGGGAGTGGAGAACCATTAGAGACCTCATTAAATCATTTGGAGTTGCATAATTTTTATTTATGAATGAAGGAAAATTGATCTTGTTACACGATGACAGTGAGGAGAATGTAACAAAGGACATATCTGATCTGTTTGGGGTGGCATATTCAATCTTGGATGATGGCTTCACCTACCTTGCATTTAATATAAAACCTAAAGGATAATATAACTAGGATTGGGCATGGTTAATAAAAAATTTCACAAAAAATTGGATAGTTGGAAGTACAAATATTTGACAATGGGTGGAATGATGGTAATGATGAAATCGATGCTACAAAACATTTCATTATATTGGATTCACATTTATTTAATTCCAAGGGATATCATCCATAATATAGAAGATATCATGAGTCATTTCTTATGGGTTGGAACAAAATTACAAGACAAAAGTCATATGGTACGACGGTCATCATTTGAAAGGCCAGTGGAGGAAAGAGGTTGGGGTTTCATAGATACATCCACTTTTAACAAGGCTTTGATTATAAAAAACATGTGGAGGGTAGTGTTTGGAAATGGTGTGTGGTCTCATATCATTAAGGAAAATATATGTTTGGTCAAAATTTCTCTTCATGGATTAGAAGTGGTTCCAAAAAGAAATCTATTATATCACACATATGGAGAAGTATGATGCACACTCTGTTGAGAAATCTAGGGCATAGAAATTAGGTGATTTCTCTT
The DNA here is from genome assembly GCA_034641835.2 of Pinus albicaulis. NCBI lineage: Eukaryota > Viridiplantae > Streptophyta > Pinopsida > Pinales > Pinaceae > Pinus > Pinus albicaulis. The sequence continues at coordinate 806,014,981 of CM076569.1, read as the reverse complement.
GTAATGATAACTTATTGTGAATGCTTACTACTCCTTTATATTATGATATTCTCTTTAGTTAGATTATTATAGTGTTCTTCATCAAAAAACTACCAAAGCATAAACAATATAGAGACAAGAGACACATAATATAGGCAATCAACCATGGCCAAAACCTCTCCCACTTGAGAGGAAAACCAAAACGGATTCTTCTTCTTATAGAGACTTCAATTGAAAAATACCAAGACCAATACACTTGACCTATTTGACCTCTCTAGTACCAAGACACCAAGATTATTATTTGACATTTATTTCTTAATAGAGTCAACGATAGTCAACTGTCTATTTCTTCTTTCTACCTCTGCTACCTTTCACATCTCGACTTCATTTTCTCTGCTTCAGGCCTGCAAATTCTCAGCCCTAATTCAGAAACCCTAGTACATTTATATGGCCTTCTCTTGTACTTTGATTTCTTTCGCTTTAGGTGGAGGCTACCTCCTTGACAACTCGACTTAAGATACTCTTAGTTTTATCCTTAACTTGACCTTCAAAAGGGACTGTAATACTTTGGCTTCTTCTGAAATATATAGCGTCTATACTTCGCACCTATGGAGTGATTCAACTCAAAACAGACCGAAAAACAAAGTTAAGGACATATCTCTTCTTTTCCTTCTCTTCGTTGGTTATGAGGATCCTTTCCTAGTGATTCTTGCACTCCTTATTGCATAATTATCCTTGACCGAAATTATGTCCTTGAAATGAAGTCGATTTTCCCTATTTATAGTGGTTTTCCCATGTATTAGTCCACTTGAGTTGTGTGTGAGCTGACATGTCCTTTGGTGAAGCTTCATAATTTCATTTAAGGTCGAATTGAAGGAGATGTGTGAACTTGATCTTGGAGGTCTCTTTGACTCTTTCAATGACTCACATACATTTGTAACATGCCTAAGAAGGGTCTTTGATACATAACATTGACTCAATAGACTACTATGACTTGATGACAAACCTAAAGGCTCACAATGGGAACCTACACTAAAATAAAATTACTTTATCATGAAACCCATGATTCAAGCATTACAAAAATAATTTTATTTTATTCTTTACATCAATTACATAAAATCATGGTTACACGTCATTACGAAGACTGAACCTAGTTACACTTTTCAACACACTCTACACTAGATGTTTGGGTTTGTCCATTGGGGGTTTGGAGATGGATCCAAGACCAAAATTGGATTAGATGCCATCATGGGGAAGGCTGAAAATCATTCATTATCCTTTCAGTTGTGGCAAATCCTTCACAAAAAGGACATTATCTACTTGAAACAGATATATCTATCGAGGAATCAAAACATTGATCAGCAAAATTGGAGAAGGGATGAAGATATTGGCATAACATAGACACATCATGAGTAATGGGGGTCATTCGTAGTGGAACTTCGATCTGCTAGCATCACTCTTGTTGACAAGAAAGATTGTATGATATGGGGGGGTAAAATGAAAGAAAAACAATATGATGGTCCAAGACATCTACTTGAAGATACCAAGGCCTAGGAGGGTCAATGACTATAATAAGCATCCACAGGATATATGGAGATGGAATCTCTCGAAAAAATTAAAATGTTTTACTAGTTGGCAGCACATGATCTTATATTAACATGGACCAACTTACAAAAGCATGGGTTCATTGGTCCTGGAATATGCCCTCTATGCATAGGGGGGGATACGGATGATTTGTTTATCAAATAATCATATGCAAGGCTGATTTGGGATGGGGTTATGGAGGAAATGAAGCTTCCTTTCATTAGCACTAATCAACCCTTGTTCAAATGTCTTCTGTCATGGTTCACTTCACACAAGAAGTACAGTTCCATCCCATTATATATCATATGTATTATATCGCAAAGTTTGAATGTTATCATTTTTTTATCAGGAAGATAACAATTGTTAAATAATCCATTATCAAGACAATAATGTATTTTTCAATGAGATCAGGTTGATGATCAAGTCCACCAGAAACAAGAAATGCAAATTCATTGAAATTTGGAAAGAATATCTCGTTGGGTTTTTTTACGGAGCAACAATAGAAGGAAATGTGGATGCAATGCAGTCATAATTACTCATCCTGGTAATTTCTTCCACTTTTGGTGGGAGGGATAAATGGGATCAAACAAAAAGTTGGAGATTACAATATTATGAGGAGTCCTTATCGCAACAAAATAGCTAAGGTTAGAAAAAATTCAGGTATATGGAGATGAAAAAGGAATCATTGACTGCATAAAGAAGCAAACTAATTTCAATCCCCCCATACTTGCATTGGATTATGAGGATTCAAAACCAGGTAAGGAATTTTAATCATATAAATCTCCAACATATATATAAAGAACAAAATTGGACAGCATACCTCCTGTCTAAAAGAGGTATTTCGAAGGAAACAGGTAAAAAAAATTTCTTAGTATTCAAACAGGGTATCATGGTAAACACATCCTCAACTACTCTTAGGAGAAATTTTAACACAAACCTGATTTTGATGGAAGCTTTGTATCTTTAGATAATGGAAGTGTTTATTTATTAAAATGTAATGGTTATAAGCTACATTTTGATGTTAAGAAGGATAATTTTTGTAGAATAGGAAAATAGAAATGTATGGGCATAAGAATGATAAGAGAAGTATGAAAGGCTAGTACAATGAACGAAATCTGAATTATGTACTATCCTTATATTTTAATACAAAGATAGCGTTTTTCTTCTTATTGAAAAAAAAATTAGTGTTCAAAGTAAATGAAACAATCAAAAAACACATATTAAAACACAATCGATGGAGACCTCAAAAATTACTCCAACTATGTTACTTCCTATCCACGTTTAGTGAAAGTGCCTCAATTTCTCCTATCACGAAGGACACCTTTGTTGTCAACCTCCATCGCCCTAAATCTCATCAATTGTTGTTGGCCTCCATTGCTCTGCTTCCTCAAGAACCCATCAACAACGTAAAGACGAACTCTTGATCCTTTACCTTTACCTTTTTTACTAGCGCCTCATATTGAAAATTTTAAGACAAGATTTATTTTGCCTAATTTTTTTCTTAAAAGCCCCCTCTATGTAGTAGTGTCGAATGCAACAAAAGAAAATTTGTCTCTAATCATATCAACAAAGATCAAAGGGACATAAGATGAATTGATGTCCAAGAAATCTTGCCAGGAAAAGTTGTCGCATTTTTTAGAGTCGCTACCCACACAAAACAAAGAGCCCAACCAATCGTTCTCTTTATATAAGATAACATGAATGGTAAGTGAAATAGCAACCTCGGTATAGGTGCAAGACAGTAGTAGCGTGCAAGTTGGTGGACTTAGGGCACCTATCAGAGTCATTTTAGCACTTGTTAGATAATATTGTCTTAAATTGATATGTTTTTGTCTTAATTGTTAATTGTCTTAAATATAAAGTTTTGTCTTCAATTTTTTTTGTCTCAAACTATTTTTGTCTTAAATATAAGGTTGTCTTAAAATAATTTGGTGTTAAACTGCTTTTGTCTTAAAATATTTTTGTCTCAAATTATTTTTGTCTTAAATATAAAAATTTATCTTAATATATTTTTGTCCTAAAATATTTTACTGGCTTTTGTAGTGTAATCTCAATCCCTAGTGTAGTAGTGTAATCTCAATTTTAGTTAGCTTCTCAATTCACTACTCATGTTGTTTTATAATTTAGTTAGTATTTTATTTACATTTTCTTATTGATGATTCCATATTTTATTTTATTCCTCAATTATTCAATTATCTTTTTAAACTATTTCTTTTCATGAATTTGCATTTAATACTATATTTTTTATATGATTTACATGTATTTTAAAATAGCATATATTTTTAGCAAAAATAAATTAATATTTCATAATATTATTATTAAAATTAAAAAATATATAAAATTTTATTTTAATCTTAAATAATAATTTTTTAATATTATAATATTTAATTTTCTTTCCAATATCACGCATCAACCAAAGATTTACACAGTTTCTTATTAAAAAATAAAATTCCTATTTTAAATTATTATAAAGAAATATTATAATATAAAAAATACAATTTGAAATTTTAATCTCATTGAGTTTTATCAATTTTTTGTAAATTACAGATTGGCCTTTTCCAAATTTTTGTAAATTACAGTATTTAAAAACTTGAATAAATTTGTATAAAAAGATATTATGAGAACCCATAGACTAACAAAACAATATTATAAGATAATCAATGAATCCAAAACAGAATACGATGCTCAAATTTAACACTCGTGCTTTGGTTTACACATCATGTGTAATGTGATCTCCAAATATAATTGATGGATCAAAGATAGGATGAGATACTCCAAAGTGGAGATGAGAAGAGGTATTCCACCGATACCATTGTAACCAGCTTATCATCCCAGTGCACAAAAATTAAATAGAGAGCAACTGGTCCCTAGTCAAAAGAACTATTGAAGAAATTATGCACGCATTTTGATTGGTTAGTTGGATGGGTAGTGTACTCGAGAGCCTTCATCACTGCAGAAGCGGTAGGAATATATGCCGTTCTCTCATAATAATGACCATTCTTGCCTCGGCCCTGGACTGCTATTGTTAGGATACCTTCTGGAGTTCCCTGAGGTAGCTGGTGCATCCATCGTGAGAAGGGCTACTGCAGTTACCGAGGTTATTGTTAAAAAATTATTTCACCACGGCTCTTTTTAGCTTCATTGATATGGAGCATCTGAAATATGAACGAACCTCCTTTTCCAAAAAAAAAATTTTATGCTGAATCCATAGCAAGAATTTCGGAAGACACTCAGGCATTATTAAAGCTATAAAAGATCAAGATTAGTATAGATAAACAGAAAAAAATTGTGTACCCTGAGATAGATTTAAAATGTCCACAACCAACTTGACGGGAAATCCGCCTCATTTCAAATATTAAATTTTCAGCTAATTCCCTCCATCATGTGATTGCTGTGTTTGAAACTGGGTGTGGAGTGGCATTGATTGCACACTCGTCCACGTCTTATCAACACCTTAATACATAACTATGAACCATGGATATCTTGCAGAACTCAGGCCGTCAAATTATCAAGTCAAGTCATCCCTTAAATGGAGGAAACGAACGTCGTTTAGAGGGTTGGAGTCCCGGTTACCATTCGGGGTACCGAGTCTTTTTTAGACCGGCGGCAATTTCGGAGCATGTATGATAACCATGTTTATTGCAAAACTCACAGAATAACTCAGAATTTGGTAAAGATTTAAAAACTCACAGAGTAATTTAGAATCCAACAAAGATTTTGATAAATTTCTGCAAAGATTTATCAGAATTTTGTTTACAGTTATTAAAATTCAGTATTTTGAGTGCCTTCCATTATAAAAAAATGCAATTCAAACACTCCAACTACTTGATTTTTTGAATCTTTTTTACCAACAAAAAAATTGCTAAGATTATAAAAAATAGCAGAAGTAGAATCCATATAATGCCAAAGATGATGCCAAAGATGAGGTGTTACTATCTATGACATCACTCTCAATTTTTATACACATTATTTAGGTTTGACAATGAACACTTCCTTTGTATCTACTTAACCAAGGACGCTAGTAATGGTTGGTTCTCATCTCACTATTGTGAATAACCCACATAAGAGCATGTCCAATATTTTTCTACAGGAAACGAACTCTTGAACTCTTGAGGCTTTGCAAGTAGTGATACCTTTAAATTACTCCCAGCATTATCAAGTTGTAATCAACTAATTAAAAGCAATTTTAGTTATGAATCTAAAAAAAAAAAAAAAAAAAAATTAGCCTTGAATACTATTTATACCTTGTATCTATGTCTAGTTATCATTGGGAATACCTAAGGTCTTGATGCTTGTGTGGCTTTATTCTTTGGAGCGTTGGAGACTTATGGAGCTTGGTGACTTCTTCATGTAGCTGGCACACGGAGGTCGGTTTATTGCTTGAGGGGCGACTTGCTTTCAAGGAGGAGCATTGGGCTTCTTGTAGGAGGACGTTGGGCCTTAGATGACATGGGAGCACTTGGTTGCTTGCATGGAGGTTTTTACTTGACTTAAGGATGTTTGGGTTTAGGAGTGATCATGTAGGTTGGGTGGACTTACAAGAGCACATGGCTTAGGAGGAGTGTTGGAGCATTAGGAGGCCTTTGAAGGAGCGTTGGATAAACACCTTGTGGGGTGCTCATGCCTTGGAGCCTTGCTTATTGGACGTCTTCACCTTAAAGCTTGGCATGTGTCACTTGGAATGGGAGCGCTCCACATGTGAGCCTACTTGTGTAGAGTTATGTTGCTTATTGTGGACTAGGTCCAGTTTGTATTGTTGGCCTTCCTTACCTCTCATATAAATAGAGGAAGGAGAGAGTCATTATCATCATAAATAATGCACTTGTGCCTATTATTATTTACACTTGGGTTAGAGATGCAAGAGGAGTGATAGTCTCTCTCTCTTTTTCTCTTGTTCAATCTTCTTTGTACTCTATATCTCTTTTTCTTAGGGCACTAGGGTTTATTAGAGCATTCTTGAAGTCTAGGGCTAGAGTTTTATCCCTAAGGAGGCATTGGAGTTAGGGTTTGGTTCAAAACCCTAAGTTGTACTTGTTGAGGAGGAAGAGAAGGATGGTCTTAGTGTTGCCAATTGGTCATGAGGTGCAGAGATAACACCAGTTCATCTTTCTGGTGGTCGGTCGCATTATCCCCATGATGGAGACCAAAGTCACCACTTCGGGCCCAGGACAAATTCCATGTATCAATAAAGGGTATCAACTTCAGTTGTGACTAAAGGACGAAACACCAATTATCATCTTCGTATTTTTCCTAGTATCCAAAAAGAATCCCATCGAACAGTCGTCCTACGTGGTACTTCCCCGTTCCACCGACATCAACCCCGCCACCTCAGCCATCATGTCTGCTGATGGACAGACCTCAATTTTGACCATCACAGGTCCAGACGATTTCCACAATGCTGAGCCCCCCTAGGTGTTGTGGCTCTATCCCATGAAAGCCAAACCAATAGGTTCAAAGGCCTCAATCAAGCTCAAAAAGGGGCCATGAGGCTAAAATACAACTCGCAGCAGAAGTCCCTCAAACCCCATGGAGGATAAATATTTTTTCCAAGTTGGTACACAAACCCCTCTCCATGTTCACCCTGATCCTGGGTAAGGAGGATGATGCCATTATAGATGATGGGCTGGTGGCTATAATGGATGTGTACAATGGACACCCTACTCCCTCCTTCAGATATGTAGAGGCTTTGCAATTGGCATTAGGCAGCAAATGTCTAGCTTTGAAACAGATAGAGTGTTTAGGTACCCTTACTACTTGGTTTACATGTTCATATTCTATTAGAGTGCCCACCTTACTCACCTGAATTTACAGAAGTTTCATGAGGGAAAGCCTATAATATGTACAGATTTGTTGCCTTGGGTGAGGAAAGGGGATACTGGGTCATCCTTCTCAATGTTTGTAGGCAAATTCATGTATGTGGCTTTCTCAGTGATCCTGGGAAAGGAGCCAAGCCCAAGAGAGTGCCTTATGATATCAGGCCCTACTACATCTTGATTATATTTTAACCTCTCACCTAAGTAAAATAATAAATTGTTTGTATAATAATAAATAATAATCAACTATATACCAATTGGTTTGTGTGGGGTTTAGTCCCTATTAGGCCATTGGTTCAAATCATGGGGAGTGGTTGAAAGTGGTAGTCTCTTTTGGGGGAGGGCATCAAGTGAATGTGGTAGTAATTGATGGGCTATTATTAGTATTGTTTGTGGCTATTTCTTGAGGTTAGAAACATAACTATAATAATAATACTTAAAAATTATTACATAATTTTGGAGGGTAGAAAATTATTTTAAAATAGACAAATACAAGTGAGCAATCACAATGTTAATGTTGATATCCATGAGATTTAATATTGAACAAAAGGTACTAGTTAACTTGATACCGACTAATTTTAGGGTTATGAAGGTTTTAATCTTAGGACCTATGGTTTATGGTCCTCTAAATTCGGTGAACATATTGATGGAAAACTGTTAAACATAATAAAAAAAACATACAACTAGGATTTAAGTTCATAAACCATGTGCTAAACAATTATGTGCACAAGACCCCACCGTCGATGTTCAATAGACTCACAAACACCACGAGCCATTGACATTAGGAGCACTCATTTTGTAATGGGATTCAAGCTTGATATCGGGAACTAGGACTTGATGAAAATAGCCATGACTAGTTTGTCTAAATTCAATCCCTCTTACATATAAATAAAGTCAATCTCACTAGATTACTCAAGTCAATGGTGAATATTCAATGGAATTCAAGCTTCTATTTGATGTGTGTGACGATTAACACAAACACACACAAACGGAAATCGATTGTACAGGAACTCTACACTTGTATTAATTCTCAACCTAATATTACAATGGTTATGATTGCTCTCTTCTACCTCTCGGCTTGCTCTACCAATGATCCCAGCCACCCCTATTCTATACCCACAGGATTTCATATAATGAAGGAATACAATCACATGGATAATCTCAAATCCATGATCTTATTCTAAGATCTCTATAATCCTTGAAAAATTCTAATAATGTAGATCCAACTACACATTCGACACAATCCTTAAAAAAAAATACATTTCTATGTATGCATTTACATAAATCACGAGTAAATCATGTCCCCTTGCCACAATATTCCTTCTAAAAGCTTCAAAATTTTGATTATGATTTAGGGTTTTATGCTCCTACATCAAACTCCTAGAGTGAAATTATTCATGATATGTTGATCATGTGTCTGTGTTGCTACAAATACTTCATCTGCAATACCCATTTATACGTATAGTATTATTCTTATCATGTATGGATAATCTTCTCCTCATTCTCAATAATGAGTTACAGCCAAGCCTCTCTATAGTAAGCCTTCACAGCTACTACCCAATACCCCATCAAGATTTCTCCTAAGTTTGACCTCCTCGAATCTTAGGTTCTCTCCCACTAGAACATTTTGAGCACTCCTTGCTCTAGGATTTTACACTTCTCACTTCCCCTCAAGAACTTCACCAGTTCTTTTTCTTTTGGACAACTCTACCCCAATTGGAACTATGGGGTTGCCAAAAACATCTACCCAACCATAGTTGGAAGTTGTTCTCCTCTTTTCAACAAGTAGGAAATAATTTCCCTATTGTAATACCACTTGATGTCAACCAATCATGGGATCATGAAGATCGATTTTCTAGATGGTTTCAATCTTGATACCTGTGGGTTAGGGGCTTGTGAATTCGCTACAACATATTAGTGGATAATAATTGAACACAATCAAAACAACATACAACTGAGAGTTAAGTTCATAAATCATGTGCTAAAAAATTATGTGCATAATACCCTACCATCAAAATTCACTAGAATCACAGGTAACACTAGCCACTGATGTTACAAACACTCATTTTTAAAAGGGGATCGAGCCCAATCCGAGGAACTAGAACTTTGTGAAAGGAGCCATGACTAGTCTATCCTAAGTAAACTTCTACCACATATAAATAAAAATTGATCTGACTATATTTCTCAACCCAATGGAGATTATTTAATATAATTAAAAGCTTTTATTTAATGTGTGTGATGATTAACACAAACAAACACAAAGGTAAATCAATTGTGCAAGAATTCTCTACTTGTATTAATTCTCAGTCTGATATTACATTGGTTCTAGATGCTTTCTTTTCCACCTCTCAACCTACAATGATAATGGTCTCAGCTTCCCCTATGTTATTCCCACTTTCTTCATATGAAGAAGGAATAAAATCATGTGGCTCATCTCACATCCATGATATTCTTGCAAGATATCGTTGATCCTTGAAATATACTAACAATGCAAATCTAACTGCATAATTGGTACAATCATTAAATAAACGCTTGTTTCTAGCTATGCATTTACATAAATCACAAGGAATTCACCACGATGTGCCTTCTGAAATCTTCAATATTTTTATTATGATTTGGGGGGTGTATGCTCCCACATCATAAGTCATATTTTGCATGGACATCCATGGTATAAATCCAAAGAGAATACATCTATGGCATATAAAGGTAATATTGGAAATGGTTTTATTGTGAAATAAGTCTATGCCTCTACTTCACTTGCCTTGGAGTATTAACCAATGTCTTTAATAATTCTTGTTATTTTCCTAGGATTTATTGTTCGAGTAATAAGTAGCACTTAAGTAGTTAGAGAAATATAATATGGATTTCTTGAATAAAAATTGTGTATTTTATTCATTACAACAAAATAAATCTATATATGCATTTGTTTCTTCATCACCAAGTGGGGTTCTATTATACATTCCTCCTACACAATTGTTGGAGGCACTAACTCCCCCAAAACATGAGAATTCCATAGAAGCTCTATCTCCACCACCAACATCCCAACATAACATGCATCAAGCATGTTTTTTTCCACCACCTACTAATTCCTAGGAGACTCATGGAAAAGGAGTAATAGAAGGCTTGACAACATTGATAAAAAAGGCTCCAACTCTTGCAAATCATAAATACCTGAAGAAAATTAGTGAGAAATAACACCCTAAAGTACCTGCTTTGGGCTTCCATAGTGAACCATGTTCACATATTAACCATGGTAGTCTAATTTTAATCAGACACTTTTAAAAGTGAGGTTTCAACTATGTGGTTGATTCATTGATCAACATGGTTGATTAATAGGTCAGATAAAAAAATATTTTAACTCATGTTCCAATGATACACTATATTAGAACTACTAACCAAAAATAAACTTACCCTAACACATGGACACCACCATTATATATACCAGTTACCGATTAAACTCAATTAAACTGCAAAATAGGACTAAAAGCACATGCACTGTATATGCAGGCACTACAACATAAAGGGGGGTTTTAAGACAATATTTAAGACAATTTTTGGGTAAATTGTCTTAATTTGAGACAAAAGAAAACTTGTGTATTGTCTTAAATATTGTCTTTAAGCGGGTGTCTCAAATTAAATCGTCTTAAAATTAAATTGCCTTAAAATATGGTCTCTATAAAGACAATATATAGCACAAGAATTTTTGTCTCTACAGAGACAATTTCATTTTTGTCTCTCCAGAGACAATAGTTGCACTACAACACAAAGGGGGGTTTTAAGACAATTTTTGGGTAAATTGTCTTAACTTGAGACAATTTCATTTTTGTCTATCCAAAGACAATAGTTGGAATTAAAGACATATTGTCTTTATGGATACAATGTCTTTAATCCTATCTATTGTATTTCTAGAGACAATATAAAACAATGAATCCAAAAAAATATCTCACCATTAAAATAAATCAATATAAAAATATTTAATTAAAAAAATCAACAATATCATTGAATAATTCATGTTAGGGTGTAGTGGAATTGAACCACCAACCTCCTGCATGGTAGGTGCTCTTCCAATGAGCTAGCACCATTTAAAGAATTATGTGAAGAGTTATGATAGTCCTTGAAATTGTATAATAAGCATTGATTTTTAAAAAATGTTCAACACATAATTAGAGAAAAACAAAAACAAAGCATTCTCAGAAGTGAAAAACACTGACAGCAAGCCCAAATAATCTCAATACAAAACCACAAGTATAGACACAGAAGGAAACGAAGCCAACCAAATTCCAATGAATTATAATAAAGGTGATTGGGATTATATGACAAACCCAAGTCAAATGTTCCAAGACAAGCTTGTGATCAGATGATTCTTCTAGAAATCGTGTTTTCTCTACAACAGTTGCCAGCTGATTATGTGTCATACCAGTTGACTCCTTTCCTCTTTTCCGCATACCTGAATAAGGTGGTTATCTAAAAATTGTAGAGTAATGTTTGAATCCTCATGAATGTCACGAACTCACAATAAAACTCAACTTTTCATAAAATGAAAACAAGTCTAGATTCATAACTTTATAACTTTCTCTATTTCCATGAGTATTTGATTGCAATACCACAAGTAGGATCAAAATGTTATATAAGTTCTGCTCACCAACCAGAGAAATGCTCTCTTTGGGTGCTGCAAGTTTCATCTGTCAATAGGATGCTAGAAGTCATGATGAACATATCCAAGACTTGATGTAAACAGAGATTGTAGATATGTTTAGTTGTTCTGTAGACAAATGAAAAAAGTAGGTATGATAAAGCAAAGGGAAATGATAATAAAATGACTTGATGTAAACAGAGATTGTAGATATGTTTAGTTGTTCTGTAGACAAATGACAAAAGCAGGTATGATAAAGCAAAGGGAAATGATAATAAAATGTTTAGTTTTCTTCCATATCTATACCTTAAACTGCCGAGGAAGTCAATTACAACATTATGCCCTGAGTGACACAAAATATCAAACGAATTGATTGATGCTTATAACCAACATTGTGAGATTATACCAGCTAGACACACACTTTTAAAATATGTTGTTTGAATAAAAAAATGTTGTTCAAACTTCAAATAAAAAACTAGCAGATGATTGCTTCACAAAGATTAAAGGTTGTTCTGTGGGAGTCACAATCTGGAGGTGGGCAAAGCCTCATGAATCAAATCTTTTCTTAAGATTTTTCCAGTGGGGGACTTGGGAATTGAATTGACAAATGCTACTCGAAGTATCCTCTTGTATGGAAAAACCTGCACACAAAAGATATTTTCGCTTGGAAATTAGTAGATCTCCAACAAAAGAAACCAAAGTTTTAGGTTGAGTGCAGGCAAGTTCACAAACTAAATATCTGAGTGCTTCATTTACCTGATTTGCAACAAATTTTTTTACATCTTCTTCAGAGAGATTGATGTCAGAATTCCTCACAATAAATTCCATTGGTATTTCACCTGCTTCATCATCATAATACCTACCATACAAACCCAAAAGACAGAGAGTTGCATGCTTCAATAAGTAACATGTATGCAATTATCTTTGGATCAATGCGTAAAGGAATAGGGGCATCAACTAATGTTGCAGAGAAACTTTGTGTTATAAGCTAGATAAAACTTCAAAAATATCCAACTGTGTGTAAGAGCCTTACAACTATATGTAATTGTTAAGACTTGTAAGCACCTTCAAACATACCATTCCATTATCATCAACTGCTCTCATGCTAGATCCTTGGAGAGGAGCACTTTGTGGTGAACATCCTTGAATCATTCTTCTATAACCTTCAAGAGGCTAGATAGTCCATCTACTCTTGGCCATGCTTTAGCGTCATCAGATTATCATTTCTTTCACTAAATCAAATCATTTGTAAGTTCCTTCAACCTTTCAAGCATGTTCTAAATGTGAACAAGAACAAGAAAAGCAGAGGTATCAGCCAACATATCCATAAAGAGACTCAAGGAGAGTAAAGCATTAAAACAAGATTAAGCAAAGGTCTAATACAGTGCTAGAGAGGCCTCATACAATCAAACATACCCAGGAAGTACTAGGGAGTAGGCTCAACCAAATCAACTTCAAGTAAGATCATCAAGGGAAGAGGAACCAAGGAGCTCCTCAAAAGGGTAAGCCAGTCATGAGACATCCCTCAAACCTTTTCTCCATATTCTCAAGCCAGGAGGGCATCAAAAGCATCAAGGTGAGGCAGAGACAATATGACAGCATCACATAAGAGGGTAGAAAGCCATCAAAGGAAGAATGGAAGCATCAGGGGAGAGCCTAGGGTTCAATAGGCATCAATATGAAAGCATCAAAACACCTTCCATCAGAGAAACTCATGGGAGCCTAGGATTAAAGGCCCGGGGCCTAGAATCACTTACAGATGAACATGAACAACCCGTGTTAGGCCACCATGACGACCAACAGCCAGAATATGCCAATCATATTGACATAACCACTCCTTCCTTTAGGATCTTCCAATGTCCTTGAAGCCAACTCTTTATGAAACATTCATCCATGACATTCTCAACTCTTTTCTAAGAACCATATCTACCCATGCTAGGTATGATGTGTCATTATCCAGGAGGAACACACAAAAACTTCTAGATCCACCAGATGTTTTCCTTTTTTGATTCCAGAAATCAAATATCATGCTAGGAAGGATCCTTCCATCCTTTCTCTTCGAGGACAACCCCATACAATGAGATCTCTTAATCTGATCATGGAGACACCAACTGTAGCATGTAGACTCTGTAATACTTATGTTATCAGTCCCAGAACATGCCTAAGCATCAGATAAATAAGAGGCAGCAAACACCCATGTAAAGGGTCAAGCATTCATTCAGGTGAAGACATCCCTTCCACATTCCCTGGCAAGAGCAGCCCAACATAGAAGTGATAAGAATGTCAACATTAAATTAGTTCATCATTCCTTCATGGAACCAGAGCTAGTATCAAAGCAGTAGCAGCATCCATAGCCAGTGGAAGATGAGCCTCAACCACACCATCCTTAAGTTCCAATATGAGTTCTTTTGTGATGCACTGTGTTACTCCTTTCATTCTCCATTCCATCAAAGTAGAGTCCTTTTCATTTGCATCCTCTCCATGTGTCATATCATCAGCATCAGAGCTCATCATAAGCAGTATAAAGTATCAACTATATGAAAGGGAAAATCCATAAGTAGAGATCAAGCAAGACTACAACACCAGGAAGGATATAATACTCAGAAGCCATCTGAAAGGAATCAGAGCAAAGCATAAGGATACTAACTCAGAGTAACCAATCCATCAAGAGCAATCAAAGAATATAATATAACAAGCAAAGCAGGAGTATTAGCAATCTTCCCAAAACTTCACAGGAGCAAGCAAATAAACCAAGATTGTCAAAAACTACACAGTACCCTTGCTACTGGATATTTCCATCAATGGAGATCCCACCAGTGTTTCCAGCAAAGGAAAAGTAGAAAATGCCAGAACTATCCACGGGAATGATATAATTAGTACTACAAACCCCTTCTATAGGAATAGGAATTATACATGAATAGGAATTCCTGTAACTGATTCTAGTTATCCGATTTTGTGCACTCACTCACCATTACAAGAATGCCATGAATTCCTGATCAACTTCTCACACATCTATTAAATTGCTACTCACAAATAACATAGATGTTTGATTCCATAATCAACACATAAACAGAGGCCTTCATAAAATCAAATGCATATAAAAATGTTGAATTCAATACACAGATGCTCCGTGGCTTGATTACACTATATGGGCACATTATGCCCTGGTCTCTCCCCTCATACTTATTATCTACTTCTATTCTTGTCTCCACCTCCCTAATGCCCGTGAGCTTACAAATGCTTCATTAAAACTTAGAAATGATAGCTATTTTGGTTTGGATCCTATAATATTGCTATAATTGACCCTAAGATCCTATAAGGGGTTAACAGATTGTGGCTTTGGGTTAAAGGGATAGGGACTTTAGTGGTTATAGACTGAGGAAATTCCTGTAATTGATTCATCATTAACATGAGATAAGCTTATTATGGTACAAATGTAAGGATCAACTCAGAAATTCCTGTAATTGATTGATTGCATATCTCATAAATCCTGGATAGACTGAGGAAATTCAATGCCAAATTAACACTGTTGTAAAAGAAGAAATTCATCTTGACTAGAAACCATGATTTCAATCTTGCAGATGACTTGGAGCTAAGAGATTGAGGCTTCTGTTGAAAATTGAGATACATAGACAGAGGTTTCAATATTAAGATTGGGTCCTCGGAATATAAACCCATGTCATGATCCATATGACTCCACATTAATGTAATGTCCTAGGGTAATTTTAGCCCTTAGGATTCTATGTTTATCAGGGTTACAATAATTCAACAAGATTATACAACAGCAATGTTCATTTTTTCAACAGTAGACATCATTGAAATAGCAAAAATATTTCCACCGTAATAAAGATATCTAACAGCAATATGATTCCCAACTAAGTTAGGGATGACTGCCCAACAAAACAATAGATTCTTCCCAACAATTATCACTATAATTTTTATTTTCAAGATCAATACTAAGCAATTCAACTACTTATCCAATCCTAGATTCAACAGAATAACAGATAACAGAATATAGAAACCTAGATTCAACACATCAAATAGTGGTTTCCTTTTCCTTTAGTCCTAGCCAAATCTGAAAGCATAGTAATTGAGTTTAGAGTTAATCTATGTTTTTTTCATCATTAACATAAGATAAGATTATTATGGTACAAATGTAAGCATCAACTCAGAAATTTCTCTAATTGATTTATTGCACATCTCATAAATCCTGGATAGAATGAGGAAATTCAAGACCAAACACTGTTGTAAAAGAAGAAATTCATCTTAACTAGCAACCATGATTTCAATCTTGCAGATGACTTGGAGCTAAGAGATTGAGGCTTCTATTGAAAATTGAGATACATAGACAGAGGTTTCAGTATTAGGGTTGGGTCCTCGGAATATAAACCCATGTCATGATCCATATGACTCCACAATAATGTAATGTCCTACGGTAATTTTAGCCATTATGATTCTATGTTTATCAGGGTTACAATAATTTAACAAGATTATACAACAGTAGTGTTCATTTTCTCAACAGTAGACATCATTGAAATAGCAAAAACATTTCCACCGTAATAAAGATATCTAACAACAATATGATTCCCAACTAAGTTAGGGATGACTTCCCAACCAAACAGTAGATTCTTCCAAACAATTATCACAATATAATTTTGATTTTCAAGATCAATACTCAGCAATTCAACCACTTATCCAATCCTACTATGACTACACAACCATCGTTACAGTTTTATCAGGCCCGACAAGGCTCACTTGCTATATTTCATCATCAAGGTCAGTTTCACACAATTAGTTCTTGGTTCCATTGCATTCAGATGGCTCTCGTAAAACAAGGTTATTATCAAGCCCATTTTAATTAAATACGCTAAATGTGTTATTTGGGGCAGATTATTTGAAGAAACACCTTAGTGTAAAATCTCGTTGGAACCGGGAAGAAGAGATCTATAGGATGGGATTATGAAAAGTGAATTTCAATGGCTGAGGAATCATAGAGGCAGATTAATCATTTTCTGGGATAAAAAGTGACTTAATTAAAATAAAATAAAAGGGAGAAGCTTCTAGAATGGAAATAAAAATATAAAATTAAAGTTCTTGTAGAAAGTTGAAGAGAGATCCATCAAGTCTTTAAAAGAGGGGAGAACAAGTCATTAAGATATCTTGGATTTGGAATATTTTCTTTTGGGAAGTTTGAGAACTTGGTTTTAGGTTCAGAGAGCCCTAGGACAAAAGCCCTTGGGTTTCTTGTGTTGGAAAATCAAGGTATATAATATATTATTATTGATTCTCCTTGCTTGATAATTACTTGTGATGTTTGTGGGTATTTTATTATTTTGTTTTACTTCTTCATCAAGCAATTATAAAAAACATGAACATCACAAAACAAAAGGAACACAAGATAAAGGCTCAACGCCAGGGAAAAACCCCACAACTGGGGAAAACCCAAACAATCCCTGTCTTATAGAATCATATCAAAATCAGACCTTCAAAACCCAAACAATCCCTATCTTATAGAATCATATCAAAATCAGACCTTCAAAACCCAAAGACCAAGTCTAAGACCTCCTCAAGCCCCAAGTAAGGCCTCCAAATGATCTCCTCCAAACAAGACAAAATCTACTAAATTCAACGCATGTGAAACTATTCACAAACTACTTCGATCAAAGTCTCAGTCCTGCAACTTTAGGTGCGCAATTCAACCTGGAATTGTTAGCCCCTACAACTTGCCCAAAATACCCTAACTTCTTGCACGTGTGAGAGAGATGATTCGATTTCCATTTCTTCTTCCTTCTCTCTTGAATTGTCCTTCTCTCCTTGACTTTTGTTCTTCAAAAATATTCTTATCTTATTGCAGATCGAACTTGTGCAAGTGCTCCAAATGAGTCAATGTCTCATGCTATATATACACTCTTCAAGAGGTCGAATAGAGCTCTTCTAGGAGACTTCATCTTGGTAGGGCCGACTTTGTCTTGGGAGTCCAAATAATGTTTCTTTCTTAATACAAATTTTCCCAAAAGGGTCTTTTACATATGACAATAATTCTTTTGATTCATGACAAATATTTCTTGAAAAAATCTAGGAGCATGAAATGCATGCTTGACCTAGATGACCATTAAATGGAGCATGAAACTCATGGTTGAAAAACAATATTTTCTTTCTTCTTTTTCTTGATACATAAAATATACATAATGACATAAGTAAAATAAAATTATGAAGACCGAAACTAGTTACTTTTCCAACATCTTGGTGTGTTGGACAAAACCCCAACTCACTATTTTGTAGATTTCATTCATAAAGCTCGTAGAGCTTCATCAACATCAATTGGTGAGCATGTCTGAAGCAAATATGTGGGTTGGAAGTGGGGATAAACCAGATCTCCAATTTGGGCTTCATTTCCAATGATGTAATGGAAGATCAAGAGTTATTGTCAACCATTTGTTGGTATTTGTAACAAATTCTAGAAACCCTATTTATTGCAAATTTGATTAATTTGTTGGCAATATCCATCTTGTAAAATTCTACACATTTTGTGGTGTTTTTGGATGTAATTCATGGAATAATTTTGTCGAAGTAAAATACCAAATTCCTAATGGCTAGTGTTATCCTCTCCTCGTGCCTACAATCGCACTGTAGCTCGGGAAGCCAAAGGGAAGAAGAGTGCCTTGTGTTGGTAGGGTGGACAACCAAGTGGACCAGCAAATTTAGTTAAGCATGGTGGGAATTGCAAAAAAAAATCACTGCAACCACAAACTTCCTGCAACTGCAAACTCCTCATAATGCTTGCAGATACAGAGCCTATAATGGTTATTCATTAAAATTCTGTTTGCACTTGCAATGCTCTAATCTCAAATGATAAATATAATTTCATCAGTGATGATAATGGATAGAAGGGCTTAGGAAAGCTCAAAAAAAATCATTTCTTTGTCTGATCACAAGCCTCAACCACTCAAACCTTGCATCTAACATCACATTTTTCCAAAATCCACCTCCAATGCATTTGGCTTCTTGAAAAATGTGGAAGTGTTTTTTCAGGAGATGATTAAAAGCTTCTGAGATGTTTGGTGAGGAAATGTTATACATGTGTATTTTTGCAAATGCACCATTTTGCTATTTCCTGAAATTTTTAAAGTGCCATTTTGAAATGCATTCATAACATTTCACAAATGCATACAAAATACAGAGTTATGTTCATTAATATCAATATTTCAGAAATTGTGTATCATTTATATAATTACTTGTGCTGCTTTATTCAATTCTCATACAGTCTTGTATCACAATTGACATGTTACCACATATGTTCCTCAACTATGTGATGTATGTGCAGTCTCAGGTGTCCATGTGACTTTATCCATTAATTGCTAGAGATGTTTATCGAGTCAGAACCTAAAAAGGTACTTTAGTTGAATTTGTAAGTACGTATGTTCATCACAATTATTATGATGTATTTCATAATCCATCTTTTACACTGGTGGTATTGGTATTAGTCAACCATCTGAGAGATTCGCTAAATCTATAGGAAAAATATTGAAATTCTCAATTGTAGCTGCTTACTGGTACCGTGTTGATACAAAGCAAGGTTGTGAATAGATTTGAGATGAGCCGTTTATGTATTTACACTTTCATACATCTGTAGATGCTTCTATTTTTAGGAAAGAACAAGGTGTGGATTCTGCACTAGGACAACAATCCTCCTTCTCTCGTAGTCACTACTATACACTTAGTTCTTAATCTATATTGTTAACTGTAAATGTTTATTGTCCCCGCTTGACTTTAAAGTGATACATGTATATGATTCTGAAGCATATCGTGTATTAATGTTAAGCTAGATTTAGTTTCCCTGGAGGCTGGGACTAAACATTTAGGTAGAAGGTGGGCCTATTTGGCCAAACACTCATAAAACAATATTATTGTGAAATTTTGTTCCCTTGTAAGGAAATACAAATTCATCATATCTGTTTTCTTTTCCACATGAAAAATTAATAGGAGAAAGCATTAGAATGGTTTCGTTAACATGCAATGATTACCACCACAAGCTATTAAAATCCACTGTAGTTGGATAACGAAGGACTAGCTTCATTGGTTAGCTGAGATGGTGACAGGCTGCCCACTGACATTGATTTCATATCGCTAAGTTTCAAGTTATAACACTAAAGAAACTAGTGTTCTCCCCCATTGAGGGCAACTGACCTTTGCCATTCTCCTCTGCACTCCAAAATCAGTCAACAATGCGCAATTAGCCTTTCTGCCATTCTCCTCTGCACTCCAAGATTAGTCAATTTTGTTGACTGATGCATAATCAACCCTTCTTTTGTCTTATGCATAATAGGCTACAAAAAAAAAGATGTCGATTACGTTCTACTTTTCAATATATTCTTGATGCCAAATTGGCTACTTGTTATCCTGGAGGACAGGAATCCACTGTTGATCTTGACGAGTGTCCCATTTGTTTTCTTTACTATCGAAGCCTTAATAGGTCAATATTTTTCCTCGAAGGCATTTGTACAGAATGTTTTTTGCAGACGAAGCCCCCAAATTGAAATCGCCCCTACACAATGTCCATTTTGCAGAATGTCAAACTATGTTGTGGAGTATAGAGGTGCTAAAACACAAGAGGAGAAAGGCATTGAACAAGCTGAAGAGAAAAAATTGGTTGAAGCAAAAATAAGGATGCAAAAACAAGAGCTTCAAGCTGAGGAGCAGAGAATGCATAGAAGACAAGAGACTATGCATGCTGGACTGACACTACCTTCTGAAGAAGTTGACAGACAGGATCTTCCTGTTTGCAATGAAATATCAGATACTAATGGGGTCAATGCCACTCATGGTTCCTCGTCAGATCTAAATGGGATTCATTCAACTCATGGTTCATCTGGGGTTGCTGATACAAGGTCCAAACCTTTTCCTGGTCAATACAACAGGGACGATGAATTTGACTTGGACCTAGAGGACATAATGGTTATGGAAGCTATTTAACTCTCTATCTAGGAGCATGTTGCACATAGAATCTCGGGACCCTCTTCTTTTTCCTTGGAAAGCATTCTTTTGTCTAGACCTGGTCAAACATCTAGGTTGAGGGATAGTTCTGAGTCTACTATGTCACGTCCAACATCAACTGATTCAAGAGAGGTTGTGCCAAGTAGCTCTATGACAAGGGACCTTGCTTGTGCAATTGTAACATTAGCTGAAAGACAAGTACTAAATAGTGATTAAACATCTGCAAGACAAAGCTCTCAAAATCATCAAAGTTGCAGAGACCCTGCTGGAAGTGGTGGCATAGAGGGACAGGAGGTTATATATCATAACCCAAATAGTGAGCAAGAATTATCAGTCTCTGATATACAGGAAAGAGGGCATGGAAACCAAGAGACAAAAGAGCAGCAACAACAGTTATGCACAAAAGAAGATAAAAACAGTGTGGATATAGGAGGTGGTGACAGAGCTGAGGCCCATGCACCAGACAGTTGGATATAGGTTTCACCTGAAAGTGGACGTGCGTTTTCTCCATGTATAAGAGAAGGAATTCAAGGCTCAATGTCTGATTGGGTACTTGATCATAGTTCTGAATTAGTTGAAGTTGGGACTAGTTTTTCAAGTAGTGTACCCTCAGCTTCAGACTTACCTTGGGAAGCACCTGAAGTTCCTCACAATACTGAAAATTATGCTGATCCACCTTCCTTTAATGCATAGCCTTATGGGGTCCCTGAGAGTTTTGAAGAGCAGATGATGCTACCATTGGCCATTTCACTTGCTGAGGCCCAAGCACGCTCATGAATTTATGGAATCCTCTGTTATACGGACAAAACACATTTTGTGATTATAAGCAGATGTATTTCTATTACTTTCAACCTTCCCACCATGTTAGCATCATGTACATGTCTGGCAAATAATGACTTTTCATTGACAAGATAGCTTGTTAGGGTGTCCTCTCAATGACCAGCCAGTTAGAAATTGTTTTTTGAGTTGGGGTTATCCATAAATTCTGAAGATTTTTGTTTAAAATTCAGAATTATGAAATCAATTATATGATCAAGGAACTACACTGGAAGATAAATGGTATTAATGGTGCAAATAGACAAAGTGAATGTTCTGTGTGCCTCATTCTATATGGAGTCTGCGTTGCAGACACCTATACATGAAAATTTTACGTGGTTGTTCTCGACCTAATCTGTCATTGGTATTTAACAACTGCAAAGGAAAATTGGATATAATCTTCTTTGCAGACTGTTATGGTTTAGATATTGTATATGGGGTCTGCTTCTAAATTTTTTGTTCTTATGGATGAAATCATGAATAGATTATCGATCAGAAGTTGGAAGCTTGCATATTCAAGCAAGTGTTTTTTTTTCTTCGTAAAAACAGTTTTCAACAAATTGATATTTTCCTTCCTCTCCTTGTTTATCATATATTCGCTCAGTTAATTTGTTAGAAAGGGCTTGATGCCTCTTACTTCCAGGTATTTATGAAGGGCCTTCTGTAAACTCTCATCCAAATCGCTACAACCCAGTAAACATAAGATCCAATCCAATCAATAAGATCCAATATATAAACCGAACTTGTATATATTTAAAACCCTCAAAAGCCTAAAGTTCCAAAGCTCTAAACCCTAGAAGCCTGAAAATTCAAACCCCTCAAGCCCTGTAGGATCCTAGAAAACTTGAAAATCCAAACCACTAGACCCAGAGAAATTTGATAGCCTGCCCCTAAAGACCCTTTAACCCTGAGAAGACTAGAGTGACAGAAAAAAAAAAATTAAAAACAGAAAGAGAGATAAGGCATCATGATACTCACTTGAAGTAAGGTCCATCATCCGGAATTCGATCTCCTTCATCTGCTGTATTTTTCTGTGGGTGTTTGAAGGCCATTGCATCGATTGAAACCTCTTTGGCATACCCAGTGCAAATAAACTCGAGGAAAGGACCTTCTCCTTTAGAAATAGTGACTGTTAGATAAACATGGGGTTCAACAGAAGCGATATCACTGTCGCTATCTTCTTCCTCCTCCTTGTCACCCATGTCCCCTGGCATAACTTCAACTTTTATATCCTTGTTACCATGTTTCTTCCGCAAAATAACAGCCTGATTTCCCAGCATATCTTCGATCTCCCAGGGCATGGTGCCCAGGGGTTTAGGATCCTATAAACACATTCAATACAAAGGAATCATGACTATATGCAACTCTTCATAGAAATATCATAAGATCTTAGGGATTTTTTTTTTACTTTACCTCGGTGGGAGGGTCTGATTCAAGCGCACAGTGAATCTCGTCTTCGAGCATTTCCACTAGGTTTTCGTTCGATTTCGTATAGACTGCAACTGAAGTAACCACTCGGCTGGAAACCCATGGTGTTCCCTTGATTGTTTATTTCCTGCAACAACTTTCAAATGCAGACGCAGTGGCCGAAATGATGACCCTCTGATGCTTTAAGCCTATGAAAGCCTTTGGTGCTACAGAGAAGGCTACCCTGCGGGAAAAGCAGGCGATGCGAGAGTCATTGGCAGTTACGAATTTGGTTCTCTTGAGGCCACAGTTATAAACTTGAAACCCTGCTCTATGCCACAGACAAAAAAGCTGAATTCCATCCTAGAAACCCTACTCTGTGCCACAGGAAAAACAATGGAAATCCAACCTAGAAACCCTACTCTGAGCCACAGGAAAAACAGTCGAAATCCTGGTTGAACGATAGCTGAAACAATGAGTATTATTCACTGGCAGTCTCTGGTCCCAAACTAACGAATTTGGGGATCGATAGATGGGTAAAGCATAGGTGGTCCTATTGTTGGGCGGTGAAAAAATCCTATTATCACCTTAAAAGAAAAATAAAATAACCCAACCCAAACAAAACATTAATATACAAACATCTTTCATCTTGTGATAATTCAAGCTTTATTCTTTTTAATTAATAATAAATATCATTGTATAGTAGTTTTCTGTTCAATAATCTCAAATATCAAATGTGATAATAATCCAATATCATTGAATATCAGCATCAAATGTAATAATAATCAAATATCAACATTGGATATACATTATTCAAGAGTCCTCTTGTCATATTCACTTGCATGAGGGATAGCAATTTCTTGGCTATTAAAATAATACTATTGTCATTAATTGTCACTATGGGTCTATATGAAAGGTCAAGTGGATTTATATTGGACTCGTATGTTTTTGTTAGTGTTTGGAATGAATTTTTTTAGCATTATTGATATATAAAAAAATTATTATTTGGTATGATAAAATTTATGCATAAATATATTATAAGTAAGAAAAATTATAGTTTTTTATTATTTGAGCATTGTTATTTCATATACGCAGTTTATATATTTGTGTTTGATTTTGTAAATGGTGCAAAAGGAGTATACTAGATTTTTTAAATTAGATGAATCTAGTGACAATTGATGTTTATTGATTTGATCTTGTAAGTGATGGTGAGATGTTGCAAAATAACTATGTGAGATTGCCTTATATTAGATGTATATAGTGCTCCCCAAAAAAAAAAAAAAAAAATCATGACTCTCCAAGGAGTTTTCAAAAACCTCCACTAAATCCCTAAAAGAATTTTAGAGACGATTTTGACAAGACTTTCGCAAGCCTAAACCGCCCCTGAAGGTCTTTTTTGTAGTAGTATTTTCATTATATGCCCATTAAAAATAAGTTAATCAATATAAAATTGACATCAAATCGACATTCACAAGATTGATGAAGGGGAAAATAAGGGAATTTCAAATTTAGGAGGGCACAAGTTTTAGAGATATATCACAACAAAGATCAACAATCAAGATAGTCTACAAATTAGGGTTTTGAAAGGTACATAACTTAGCATTTGCATAACATTGATTAATATGTAAAATATAGTTGTACCCTAAGTCTCCTATATAATATGGAAGATAAGGAAAAACCCTTGCCTAATGAAGCTATCATAACATAAGTGGAAAACGTGGATGATCTTGATTTGTCACCCATGGCAGAGGCTTGGAATATAAGAAGAGAGATCTAGTGGAATGCCCATAATTTGGTTTTGTTGTAGTAGTTCAATCAAAAAGTCTCAAGAGAAAAGATGTTTGGGTTAATTACCATATAGAGTTAGAATATTGAGATTGTAGTAGAGTTGAACTAGTTCTTTAAAATGAAGAGAAGAGGAGTAGTTCAAGAAATGAGCTTATAAAAGGTTGGTTAAGGAGATCCTGACATGGATAAATAATTTTGTGGTGGAAGAGGATTATGTGTCTTTTAGTTCTCCAACCATGGAAGTGTAAGTGTCAATGCCTGGAGGTGACCTATAATGGATTAAATCATATTGAATAACTAAGGGAATAAGGTGCCATGGAGGAAACACATGCATTAAAGAGGGGAAAATAGGATTTAAATCAAAATGCAATAATTAAGAAGTAGTGGATGAATAGAACGAAGGAGATTCATCACAATACTATGATAATGAAAATGAGTATTGGTGAGGATGGAAACATAGAGGCACAAGTAAAAGAGTTCAAAAGGTTTCAAAGATGTCAAGAGAATACCAAAAACTTGTTCAAATAGGGGGATTTAATAATTGGAAAGAGCTTGGAGAGAAGAATAGGTGGGGAGAATATGTCAAGAAATTTGGAAGAGAAAAAAGAAGTGATGGCTCAAGGAGGTGAGCACGTTCAGTTAGATGGATCATGATGTCTAAAAGGAAGCCTTAGTTTGTAAGATATTTATTAGCTTGTGGAGAGAGATATCATCACAAATAAAGAAGAGGAAGAAACACTTAGCAATGTGTTCTAATTGTTTGAGCTATATGAAGGTCAAGTAGTAGACATAAAATAGCCTAAGAAAAGTGGATCCAATCCAAACCAACCACCCTAATTATTTTAAAAGCCTAGAGGTAATCCCAAATTTTTATTCTACTTTTGACTTGAAAGCATATTTTCTTAGTAGTTTGGGATATAGTAGTAGTAAAAACAAAAGGAAGATGGGAATACAAGTGGAAGTGGCATATGTTATGTTTGAATTTTAGTTCAAGTGGGGGAGTAGGCCTAATTATTCAAACATGTCTATAAGGTTTTATCTTGGTGAACAATCCAACCAACGATATGGTTATAGTAGTTCCAAGAACTTTATGAAAGTTAATGGTGATGAAAAACCACATTGGTTCTTATGTGGATTCATCTAGAGGGTGAAAAGGATTGTAGTGATAGTTTCAAAGTTGATAAAGTTCCTAACCACATTGTGGGGGAAGCTTCTCTAATGGTGCATCAAGTTCATATATATTTATACCTAGGGTGTAGCTAAGGCCTTGGACGAATTAAAGGTGGTATTTATAGCTAAGTTCTAGAGGCTAACATTGAACAACAAAAAATGACTAAGTTGAAGGATATTAAGAAAATGGTTGGAGAAAGTTCTCAGGGGTATGATGAAAAATTGCAAAACTTGATAAAAAAACTCTCTTATATTATCTATGAAACTCAACACAAAGAATGATCCATTCAAATTTTGTTGCTATTTAATAGTGTACCATTAATGCAATAATTGTGGGTGAAATAGAGGGATGTATTGTATTAGGCCATGACGATAGAATCTTGTAGGGTGAACATCCATTTTACTAAAAAAATTCATGGTTGGTAGGATTTAAGAGAGAATTATGTAAGGAGTTCTTTCTAGGTAAAGGACATGGGTATTACTATTGTTAAAGGGGGTTGCCTACGAGGATACATTGGTATCTATTGATACATTGGTATTACCTCTTGCAATTTAGTGGCATCTAGGGTGTTGAAGATCCTTATAAGAGTCCCCTTTGTACTAGCAGTTGCAAGGAGGTTGCCATCAAGGTGAGTGCAAAGCAAGCGATGCGAGAGTCATGGGAAGTTACAAATCTGGTTCTCTTGAGACCATAGCGCTTGACTCTCATTTTCCCATGTTGCAAGCCTGAACAGGCCAACACGAAGCCATTGGGAGCATGAGAAACAACACACAAACCCTTGGGGTTTTCCATCATCTCAATATGGTGCACCAACCTCAAATCCACGAAATTGTACACAAATCTTGTGCTCCAACACCACCACAATCCATCCTGTCTTAGCTTCACGACTCGAACCTCGAACTTGAAGGACAATTCCTTAAGACAACAACTCTAATGATCATCCCAGATCATGATCTTATTGGGTGGGTAATGGGGATTCGAAACCCTGCCCACGAGGGTCAAAATATTACACAAAATAACATCTCCACAACACTAATACCGCGATTTTTGAACTCCCTTCTAAAGATTTCTCTAAATAGATCACAGTTGTAAACCTAGAAACCCTACTCTATGCCACAGACAAAAAAACCAAAGTCCATCCTAGAAAACCTCCTAGGGTGTAGCTAAGGCCTTAGACGAAATAAAAGTGATATTTATATCTAAGTTCTAGAGGCTAAACATTGAACAACAAAAAATCACTAAGTTGGAGGAGATTAAGAAAATGGTTGGAGAAAGTTCTCATGAGGATGATGAAAATTTACAAATTTTTAGGGGTAAGGGTTTAATGGGTTAGGGGTAAGGGTTTAGGGGGTTAAATGGGTTAGGGGTTGGGAATTAATGTTTAAGGGGTTAGGGGTTAAGGGTTTAGAGGTTTAGGGTCTAGGAGGTTAAATGGGTTATGGGTTTAGGGGTATAGGGGGTTAAATGGGTTAGGGGTTGGGAATTAGGGTGTAAGGGGTTAAAGGTTTAGGGGGTTAAATGGGTAAGGGGCTGGGAATTAGGGTTTAAGGGGTCAGAGGTTTAGGTTTTAGGGGGTTAAATGGGTTAGGGCCGGTTTAGAGGTTTAAGGGGTTAGGGGTTTTAGCAGTTAAGGATTTTAAAGGGTTAGGGGTTAATGGGGTTAAATGGGTTAGGTTTTTAGGGGTTTAGGGTGTTGAATTTGTTAGGGGTTGGGAATTAGGGTTTAAGGGGTTAGGGGTTAAGGGTTTAGAGGTTTAGGGTTTAGGGGTTAAATGGGTTATGGGTTTAGATGTTTAGGGGGTTAGGGGATTTAGTAGTTAAGGATTTTAGGGGTTAGGGGTTAATGAGGTTAGGGTTTAGGGGGTTAAATGGGTTAGGGGTTGGGAATTAGCGTTTAATGGGTTAGGGTTAAGGGTTTAGGGGGTTAAATGGGTTAGGTGTTTAGGGGCTTAAATGTGTTAGGGATTTAGAGGTTTAGGGGGTTAAATGGGTTAGGGGTTGGGAATTAATGTTTAAGGGGTTAGGGGTTAAGGGTTTAGAGGTTTAGGGTTCAGGGGGTTAAATGGGTTACGGGTTTAGGGGTATAGGGGGTTAAATGGGTTAGGGGTTGGGAATTAGGGTTTAAGGGGTTAGAGGTTTAGAGGGTTAAATGGGTTAGGGGTTGGGAATTAGGGTTTAAGGGGTTAGAGGTTTAGGGTTTAGGGGGTTAAATGGGTTAGGGCCGGTTTAGAGGTTTAGGGGGTTCCTCCTAGAGTTCCTCTGCCTCCAGTTTTATGAACTGGCTCCAACTAGAATCTTATGCTCCATAATTTGTTAGATGCAACGAGTCCAGAGGCATGACAAAGAGCCTAAAAAACCGTGCAAATGGAGGCGAGGCTAGCCATATCAAAATCCCTGTAAATGGAGGTGATTTTGGCCTTATCCCTGTATTTCAAGGGGTTGAAACACGAAATCTGCAAATAATAATTTGTTTTGACTACAACACCTCTCAAACTTTACCTTTTTCATTATAATAATTAGCATGTGTGGATGAAACTAGGTCTAACTCGACTTCATGAAGAAATGCAACCTTGCTTATATGGCTAGGTTGAATTGCATCATGAGGAGTTTCCAAGAAGAGGCTCATGTACAAGGTGTGGGAATAAAGGTTTATTTTCTCTAAAATAGTATGATACCTAGAGGCTAAAATAACAAAGGATAATGTGTGTAAAAATAGCAAAAGGGTCTTAAGCAAGCACCCCTTCCTAGGCTAGATTAGAGCTCTAGGAATCCTCCAATTTTGAACGAATAATGATGGTGGAATTTCAAATAAATTGATGCCCTAGCTATCACACCAAACCAGATATATAACCGTGGCTCTCTCTACTCATAGTATTTCATTGAGATTGTGTTAGGTATCTGTTATTAACCTATTCTTGTGTCTATCTAAATGGATACTATATTGATAGTCCAAAAATGAGGCATTTTGGATTGTCTATAATTTGTACTAGTTCTGAAAAACAACTAGCAACAGTTAATCTCTTTGGCTACAAAAATTATTCTACTTGTTGTGTTGGGGAGTTTCTCTCAGGAAATTTATGGATAACCCGACATATTTTTTATATCCGTACTGTGCAAAACCTTTATAAATCTACCTTTCAAATTAGCGTCAACCCAATGCAACAACATTTTCCCCACAAAAAGCACGAGATCAAGCCAACATGTTTGTTGTGTGCATCTAAAGAGATTGATAGGTAGGTTTACCATTACGAGAACATGGCACCTTAAAATCTGACCACAATTGGTGAGTGCTAGCATTTGCGAAATGGCATCATGAGTGGAGCCTTTTCCAAAAGAGATTATTCATTTACATTACAATATATACAACATGTAGTTAGCGTTCCATCCATGTTAGCGCACACACCTGATGGTATCAGTCCTTAAACTGATGGTGTCAGCGAGTTAAGGGGTTACGGGTTAATGAGTTTAGGGGTTAGGGGTTATGGGTTAAGGGTCAAGGTTTAAGAGGATATGGGATTAGGGTATATGGGGTTCAAGGATTCTAAGTTAGGGCTAGGGGTTAGTGGCTTTGGGTTTAAGGGATCAAGGGGTTAATTTTTTATGAGTTATGGGTGTAGGGGTTAAGGGACTATGGCTTTGGGGTTAAAAGGATAGGTATTTTAGTGGTTAGGGGTTAAGTGCGTATGGGTTGTGATAATGTGGTCCCTAATCCCCTTGTCAAAACTATTGGGGTTTCCCCTATCAATTTCTCTCATTGCCTTACCTATAGGTCCCCTAGCCCCTATGCCATAAGGCCCTAAGGCTCCTTCTCATTCTCTAATGTTAGGATTATAGATCTCAGTAAACCATGCTCGAACCTCTCACTTCTACCCATCCATGCTACCCTTATGTCCCCTTTCCCCATTCAATACACCAAAAGATCCCCCTCCCCCAAAATTCATGATAATTGAACATTTGGAGGTGATAATTTAACAACAACTTCACAACTAGTCCATTTATAATGGTGTCTTGGAGCTATTAGATGTCATTTCATTGAGCTACAATGATAGGTGAGAGCTATGCATAGCTGACTAAAGGTGTATCAAGAGGCTATTAGTCTATTGGCTATAGAATTTGAATCTTTTTATTTGTAACTTAGCGAAATGGAAAAGATGTGGAGACAATCTCCATTCTTCTTCTTTCACTAGGCCATGTAAAATAAATGAAGCAAATAGTCTCAACCGCTTGGAGAAGGAAAGTTGAGAACAATAATTAGCATGAACAAACAAAGAATCCAATGAGTTAAGTTTAGAGGCGTCTCCCTTTGTAAAGAAACATCCATAAGCTTGTTAGAGTTAGTATGAATCTTTACTAGAGGTTGAGTAGTCTTCACATCACCAACCACATACAATTGAAAGGTACCAACCCCTACAATAAAAATGACGTCTCCAAATAAGGTGTAGTTAATACCAATAATATCACCTTATGAATCTATTACAATATGATTTGGAAAGTACATTTCCATACATGTGTGAAAGAAACAATCCATTTGGTTAGCAAAAGGAAGTTTTTTTGAAGACCTCAAGAAACCCCCTTGAAGGAGACAAGAAGGGTTTGAAACCATATAATACAAGTCGATCTATGAACCCTATTTCTTATGTGTTCTATGCATGTATTTGTTCACTTGGTTGGACATGTGATAGACAATATATGAAGCCTTCTTTTCCACGTATCATCTTCATTAGATATCATGTTGCTAAGAATGAAGTTTCTGGATTAGAGTTAAAGTTCCTATTTTAGTTTGTTGTCTTTTTTTGTCTTTTTTTTGTCTTTTAGAGTACAAATCTTTCTGGTCTACTGTGCTAAGGCAGTTTGGCTTTCAAATATTCAAGGAATATGTGAGCTAATATAAGACCATATTGTAATATTTTAAATAACATGATGAACTATTTAACACAATTTATGGTGTCAGATTGATCGAGATGTTTTTTTTTGGATGGATCGATGTACATCTCTTTAGCCAATAGACAAAACTCCTTAAGCATTGTTGCAAGTATGTTATTGACATGTTGAAGTGCCACTGAGACTTAGAGGTAGAATATTTAGACTTGTATGTTGTCACCTATCTGGGTGTGATGATACCTTGTGGAGGTAGGAAAAATTTCAATTTTTTTAACTCTTGGATATATTCTATACCCTATTGAGAGAATTTCAACCTTTTAAATAAAATTACAAACAAATTTACATTCATGCAATAATTACTAATTGATTTGGGGGTGACTCAATAAATTGTAGCATGTTGGCTTCTTGAATTTGTTAGTAAGTTAATTAGGGCATGATAAATTTGTAAGCTTCAGTGGGATTTATTGTGGTTGTATGTGTTTTAGAGAAGCGAGTTTGGACTGGTGGTTGTGCTTCCTTTATTGAATTTGATTTCTTTGGTTCTTCTTCTTGTGCATGCCCACTGTGGTATCTTCTCATTTGCAAATAATTTCTTATTATGTACAGAAGAAGTTCTTGTTGCATCCTTGAAAAAGTTGCACAATTGTCCTGATTTATCTCTATAATACCTTGAGTTTTCTCGCTTCTTTCAATTGGGCTGGAATTTTCCACCTCAAGAGGGTTGTTAGTTGTTTTCTAACTAAATTGTTATTAAAACATTTTTCCTTGTTTTATTTATTTATTTTTTCTTCAAGGAGGTGTTTCCTTTAAACTTTAGAAGAAGCATTGCAAGTGGCCTGCTTATAGTTGTCATCATAATTTTTCTATGATCATGGGTAAGACAACCCTCAGAGGGTGAAAATTCGGTATGTTATACCTATGGAAAAATTTGGCTAACATCCAATTAGATATGTTATACATAGTTCACAATTAGGAGATCGTAGACCATACAATTGCACATAAAAATGCACTACTCCTCAAATATCAGGGTAAGTGCAAGAAATTATTTATTGAATATAGTTTAGTCACATGATACAACTATCCCACAACTCTACAGTAGAGAGACCAACATGGAACAACAAACTTAAAATCAATTGATGCACTCACTTTCATGGGAATTTCATGAACATTTTTATTTTCTTATATAATGCATTTTACCCACATCTTGAGATCACACGAAAATGGTATTCATAATAAAGTTTTCTGGGTGAAGTAATTCATTTTTCCTGCAAGATCAAGTTACGTAGTTATAATGTCTCATGTTTTTTCGTACATCTAACCAGAAACATACCTTGCGGGAATTTTGAAGGAAATCCCACTCAAATTATCAGAGAATCTCCAGGTGATCTCATTTAAAAAGTATGTTTCTCCTTATATGTTGATTATTCTTGCTCTTCACTATGTTTTGTATATAAATTCATTTCAATTCATTCATATCAGCTATACTCAGGCTCCTGGTTCCAATTTAAAGGTCGAGTTATCATCATTGCTTGTTGTTCTTTAGTTGGAAAGTGCTTGTGGTAATTTGAAGAGTTTGCAAGAGATGAGAATCTCAAATAGTTGTTGACCGGTCTAATGCAAGTTTTATAAGTAAAATGTGCAGCTTCAATCCCTGATGTCTCAAAATTGGTCGCACATTGAGGAGCTAGAATGGTCATCCTTCACCCACATTTATCATGAGCTCAATCAACTAGCAGATAAGCTCTCTGAGGAGGCATTCAATTAGTAGCCAGTTGATGAATTATCAGCAAGATCAAGGTTGTGGCACACCCAAAAAAAAGGCAACTCGCAAAATCTAAGCTAACAACAACCCCTACTCATGAAGCTGACAACTTGTCTCCCTCAAGGACCACTGCATTCTCCTTCATCAGGCAATACTTCCTCAACAACTCACTCAACTGCATCATTTCTATACCCCCAACAATCTATTTATGTTATTGTGCCCATAACATTTTTTGAATAATCTGATGTTTCATAGGTGAATGTCAAATGCCAATTTACTATTTGAAAACGAAATTTTCATCCCTTGTACCTAATGAGCCTTCTTCATTGAATATTTTTTTGAATGGTGTTTTGTTTACTAATTTTTATCATTCAATGATTTCTTATATGTTAAGATTCTTCACTATTTCATGCCTTATAGTGTTTCCGTTGCAACATCTGGTGCAATTGCTAGTTTAAAATTTTGCACATATTTAAAAAAATAAACAATTGTAGTTCATGGAATGTAACTCAATTGACAATCACTTTGTTATGAAGTTATATTATGTTAAAACATGAGATTCAAAGTTCAAATCCCCTTGAGTCACCAACCAAAAATTAAGATTTTTTTATCTATTTTTTATTATATTTTTAGAATGTGGTTTTAATGAAAAAAGAAAAATATAATATAAAAGAAATAAATATCATGACATGATCAAATTTCATGTGGTTTGAAAAGCTATTTTTAAAAATAAAAATATAATTATTCACTATCCACTCATGGATATTTCAATGCAAACTTCTTAATGCTAATGATTTTGTCTTAATTGCTAACTATCTTAAATGGGTTTCCACTTAATTGTCATTGTCTTAAGTGGCCATTGTCTTAAATATAAGTTTTGTCTTAAATATTTTTGTCTCAAAGTGCTTTTGTCTTAAATAAAAAAATTTGTCTTAAATATTTTTGTCTCAAATTGCTTTTGTCTTAATTTTTTTTTGTCTCAAAGTGCTTTTGTCTTAAATATAAAGTTTTGTCTTAAAATGTTTTTGTCTCAAACTGTTTTTGTCTTAAATATAAAGTTTTGTCTTAAAATACTTTTGTCTTAAATTTTTTTTGTCTTAATTTTATTCGTCTCAAATTGTTTTTGTCCTAAATATTTTGTCTCAAATCGTTTTTGTCTTAAATATAAATTTTTGTCTCAAATTATTTTTGTTTTACACTATTTTTGTCTTAAATTTTATCTTTAAGACAATTCAATTGATATTAAATTTTGATATAAAATAGCTAAAATAAAAAGTGACTTTTTAAGACAAAAGATTTCTTTTGTCTTAAAACACCCCACATGTAGTAGTGAGGACTGAAGTTAAATTAGCCTAGTCTAATGTTTTTGTCTTTGATTCAAGATGCAGTAAATGAAGGAAGAGGCTCCTAACTTAGGAGGACCTGGTTGTCCTTCCCCAGAGTATTGTCTTCAAGAAGAGAGACTAAAGAGAAGCAGTTTGTGGTGTGTATAAAGATAGAGAAGAGGCTCATAACTTAGGAAGTCCTGATTGTCCTTCCTCACAGTTCTACTCCAACAACATTACCACCCCATCATATCATAAATTGGAAATGTGCAATTGTATAAGAGAAAAACAACATGTGAAGAGTAACCTGTGTCAACATATGTGAGATAACATTAACAATTGAGAAAAATACGATCTTATTACATCATGAAAGATTACAAAACCAAAACTTTATTTTAGACTCTAATTCTCAGTTCAATTTTCTACTTCTTCCTTCCTTCATTTCTCTCTCTTTTTCTCCTCCTAATTTTCCTATATTTTTTTTTTTCAAATGAAGAGTGAGCACTTTATTTTATACATGAGTGCTTTGAAAATAAGATAAGAAACTCATAATTACAAATCCACTTTTTTTTCAACCAATATCCCTATAATTACAAAATATGATCCCTTCAAATCCTCACTCATCTCTCACAAATCTTAGATAAGATATGTTATCCAAATCTCCATGATCTTCTCCTTTGAACAAGCTTGAACAATTATCCTTTGAATTCTTGAAATGGTGGAGGAAATATTCAAGAATATTTTTGAATAATCCTTACAAATAATCCTACACATTACAAAGTTCATCCACATTTGAGATATTAATGAAATATGTTAATTTTTCAAATAATTAATCATAAATTCTCTTAAAATATTAAAAATAAATAAATTGGTTGATACCTTGGGGACATTTTATATTGCAAATTTTTTTATGGAGAGTATCCAAATGGCTTCTAGGGTTTGCGCTCCAGGCTCTTCTGCCGCTGTCGCGAAATAGTCTTGGCATGAAGCTCATGGTGGCTAGAGGCCTGCCGAGCCTGCACTCCCTCGCGTGCCCCTTCATGGAAGTAGCTACGTCAGAATCATGGGAAAACAGAATCCCGCTCTGCCAAATCTCCGCCCAAGTCTTCCATTTGTAGACAAAAATGACGACCTCCAAAAAACGCAGGACGAAGATGCCCCTACAGAAATATTTGAGACAGATCCTCGCCTCGATGCGTCAAGGGAGAGCTTCCAAGATATGCTAATCTACGAGATGGGCTCAGACTGCTCCCGCCTACCCCTACTCCTCGACAACCCATCACTCCTCCGTGTTTCCCCTAGAACTTCATTTCAAGGAAACCATCTTACAAGGGAATCTGATAAACATAATGAGATAGCCTTGTGGCACAATGAGCCATCCAGACTCAACATGATGATATGCTCTGGCAGTGATGGACCCCCAAATCTTCTACCCCTCTCTTTTTAGCTTCATATTTCTTTCTTGACTAGAAAAACCTTGCTACTTTAGGTACATTCTACGGACTTGGTGAAACACCTCTCGGAGGCCCTTGAAATCAGGCTGGGGATTCCCTCCACATCTCTGCAACTTCTCCATAAAGGTAAACAAATTGAGGACCCTCTTCTGCTCTCATTTTACAATATTGAAAAGAGTGCCTCGGTGGTTCTTTTCATTCATCTGCGGGGAGGTATTGCCATGCAACCCTCTGCAACTAATGATTTATCTTACAGGGATGTTGTCCATGCACAACCCCCCAGACATGCTGATTAACCCATGGAGTCTCCCAAGCCTTTCTTGGTAGACAAAATGGAGGAGGTGCCCTCTGGAGAAATCTCCCACCTGAATCTTGAAAACCAGTTTCAACTATATGCAGAATCTTCTTTCATCTGCCGATTCAATGGATTATGGTCTCACACAATAGATCTATATCAATGGATTCATTCCACTTTGACCAATAACTGCAAGTTTATTTTTTGATCGAAGGGTTTCTTTATAGTTATATTTTGTCACAATGAGGAATACCAAAAAGCCATAACTGGTGGTCCATGGTTTTGGGGAAAAGCAAGGCTATTCCTCACTTCCTGGTTCCCAGACTTATACCCTTCCATGGCAGTCATCACCAAACTTCCAATCTGGGCCAGGCTTCAAAACTTACCTGCTCATCTATGGCACTTTTCTGTCTTCCAAGGAATTGGAGACACTCTGGGACATTTTATAGCAACAGATCCCTTGGCAGAGGAGAAGGGCATCTACACCTATGACATAATATGTGCTAAAATTGACATTAGCAAAGGTTTACCCAATCAAATCATTCTCAAAGTCGGTGATTTCCTTTGGACACAAACCTTGGACTATGAGAACATTGCGTTCCACTGTCGGCACTACCATGAAATAGGGCATCTTCAGAACTCCTATGCTATGCTCCTTTCCCAAAAGAATAGAAGCACCTGAAAATCAAAATATAAAAGATGGAAACCCTTTGATCCGCCTCCCATGGATGACATTGAGTCCTCCAGTTCGGATGATGAAGATATTGAACTAGATGAGGATGTTGCAATACAGCAGTAGGCGTAATCCTCGACAGTCCTTGAGAGGCCCACTGCCTCCTGAAATCTTCAGAAACGTTCACATGATTCCACCTCCTCCAAATCAAATAAAGAATATCTTCCTTTGGTCAACAACAATCTTCAAGTCATTTTAGCCCACTCGTTCCCTTACAGTTGGGTTAAAGTCACAAAAAAAGAAAGGAAAGAAAAGTTGTATGGCGGATTCTACCTATTCTGGGTCAATTCCCGTGTCTGTCTCACTTTGCTCCCTTGTCTCTCTTCTTGTTCCTCTGTATTGATCTTTTGACAGTATTAAGGGACTGAGGTTGATTGTTAATCTCTTCTGGCTCCCCCGGTTTCCTGCTTCTCTTGATTGTAACTCCTTTTTTACTATACAATTTTAATAGAATCAATCCTATATATATATATATATATATATATATATATATATATATATATATATATATAATTGGAAAATAATGAGGTGAACCCATGAAAATGGTATGATAAATGGTTATATGAGGTGATATAATGTGAGGAATGGCGAGGATAAACATGATAAAAATGCGACAATTACAAGACCCAACATACCCCCCAACTGAACTTGTTGCATGTTCTCATGCAACCTTTAAACTTTTGGCTTTGCATGATTATGGTTTCTAATAATGTATCATTCCACGATGTGAAATACATGTACTGCAACTGATATTTTCTATGGTTGGTTCTTATGTTACCATGAATATAACAAATGTTGGTTCTTGTGTTAACAACATTCATTTAATTTAATTTATTAATTTATTTATTTTTAATAATACATGTACTAAAAATGATAAGTCATTAATATGCATAAGAAAACCTTTTCTCATATTTTTTGAATCATGCCAAAATATATATCAATGTATTTGAATCAACTACAACGAAATGTAGTTTGGAAGAGTCATGTTGGTTGAAAATATATGAGGTGATGAATGGAATCAAATGGTAATGAATATTCCCTCCTCCCCAAAACTAAATATGTGTTATGTTTACGAAAAGAAGAAAGATAATGCAGTATGGTGAGGGAATTTTCCAAGTTCATTTATTTTCAACATGTAAGAAATTGTTTGATTAAAAATTAGAAAATAACATACCTTCACATACCCAAACAGTTGATGAACTATGTAATATAAATGTAGCTGTTGCTGCTTCTGGATCAGGAAAATGTCATGCTGATTTTGTTGGATGAGAGAAAATGTCATACTGCTAGATGAAGTGAAAGATTATGAAGTGCTGCTTAGTTGTATGAATCAGAAGATGATGTATTAAAGTGGAAGTATGTTACTCTCTTATGGTTGAAGGAATGTTGTTGCAACTGCTGATGGAGTCATGAAAAATATATATTCTTCTTCTGCTACAAAACCTGATGGTACAATTCTAGTCATGAGAATGAATGTGTCGGTGACAAGCATGAAAATAATTCATTGGATTATCGACCATTAATGGGTGTCATTAACCAATGCGAGGAAAACTCACCATTGATGTAAATTAATGCCAAGGTACCCAAGTACATCTTGCGAAGTGAAAATTAATGATCTGATGTCGAGCCACTTGGAAGATCAAATGATCAAGGGACATTGGTATATTCCCATGACTGTCAGTGAGAGAACTTGTCATTAGGGCATACAAGCCTCAAGGTACTAATGAGGACTCTAGTTTCTGTCCCAGATAATTTGCTGAGGTCGATGGGTCAAGACTTATTGAAATCTAAGCCTTAAGGAATTCCACATCAGTCAACGCGAGTTTGTACAAAATGATTGGTAAGACTATAGATGAAAAAGATTGAAGTAGAAATAGGATTTTAGGAAAAGGATAACAAGGCAATGTAGTCAGGGAAAAATGAGTTGTTTGGTTTTATTTATGAGGAAAAAGATGAACTGGAAATGATGAAAGAATGTATGCAACTCAGAAAGGTAGGCATGTGTGAAGTAATAAAGAAAGGTAGACTTTAATATGGATGAGTGATAAGCATAGAAAGAGAATTAATTGAACATGTCATGGCGCAATGGATTTTTTCAAAAATGTCTATGTGACAAACATGTACGATGAAAAGTTTATCTCCTCCCAGTGTTCACTTTTGCATATTTTATTGTGATTTTTGAAAATCACCTCTGCATGAAATTGGATTGTCTTCGAACCTAAAAAATCTTAGCACTATTTCTACATAAAAACTATGATATCTTTGAAAAACATAAAATGCAGGAATGTTGAAAATATAATGCATCTTACTTGTTGCCTTTGTGCTAGTTTTGTCAATGATTTGTGTATGAAGTGACTCAAAGAAAAAAATAGCGTAAATACAATTTTCAGGAATTATGAAATGTCCATTTGCAATTTTTTTTATGTTTGTGCATTAAATTTTTTAATCTGGTGACTTATAACCACAAGTCAATGGCATGGAATACAATGCCTCCTTAATTATGCATCTCAGAAATAAATAAAACGGGCCTATAAAATAAAAACTAATAATTTCAAGTGGAAAATACATGTGAATAAAAACTAAAGACCAACCATCTCTGTACTCTTTAATACTCTTGTACGATGGAAAATGAATTGGGTTGTGCTCACTGGACCAACTATACTTTTCCAATAGCACCCCTAACAAATTTGGTGTTCCTTGCATTCATATCATTATTGACAGAAAACTTTATTTCTATCCATCTCTCGATGTAGGTTAGCTTCTGGAAGGTAAGGTAATATTGACCAATAAGAGAAGAAAGCTGGGACCAATATGTTTTCCATCCAAATATTACAGTGCCATAAAGTCAAGCGCTATGTTCTCCATTAATCGGAAGTCCTCATCTGCATGTCAAATATTACATGAATATTTCATAATGATCACAACCATAAATATAAATGTAAAATTCAGGATTAAATTGATCATTAAAAAAATGTTATAAGACTATTAGCTATCTGTAAGCAGTTTAAAATCGCATGGGACGATATACTCGTCATAGCCAATGGAATTCTGCAGTGGAACCAGAGTTTCATGGCCGCTGTAGTGAAATAAGAGCATGTCTTCGGGGTTGGCCTAGCGAATATTTTGATGAGAGCCAAGATTTTTTTTTGGTTGAAGTCGCCAGAGAACACATATTAGCACACAATGGAAATATAAATGCCTTCTAATTCAAAACACACGACTATCTTTCACATTCGCTCATATATCCATGAAGTTTCATTTTATGTATTGGGATAATTGCATCCCACCAACACATCACATTTTATATTGTTGTTCCTGATTTTAACCCAATTCTTGCAGTACAGTTGTGTGTGAAGAGGAGCGAAAATAATTGAGTTGATTGGCACAAAGTATTCCATCACAGAATTCCAATTTCATTTCACCTCTCCAACATCTGTTGTATACAACTTCCGTGATATGTTGTGTAACATGTGATATGGTCACACAACATTCCTTTTCATGAGACGGGTCCCTGCAATAAACTAACTAATCCAACATTAAATGGTATAAAATATATACGATGAGGATATCGTGGACCATCAACTATTAACCATTGTTTGGTATTATGGATCCCCACATTAATTTCTATTTTTTTTCCTAATTTGGAGTTGTTCGCATAAATCGCTGCCTAAATTGTGGAGATATCATTGATTTTACTATTTTCGGCCCATAAATCACTCCTTTATATACTTTTGATTTCCATCGACTAAGTGACAAAGCAGGAAGCACGCAGATTGGTGAAGAATAACCCATGGATCTCTATAATCGAGCAAAAACGTCTAGGCATATTTGCAAATCCTGTTGGGTAGTTCACATGTTGGGTTTGGCAGACATTCTTCTAGTGTTGGTGTGGTGGATTTACTTCATAGGCAGGCTCGCATGGAGGTAACCAATATCCAATCTTCATCATGTTCTCATTTTCATAGCGAGTGATGCAATTCTCGCTTACAAAAGTCCTTTCATAATGAGAGCGGATTTGTGAATCTATATAGCTGGCGTTGATTGGATTCTCCCTTTTCTTCTATCCTAGTGGAGCACAATCATAAGGGCTACGATTCTCCCACGGTATGTCTTCTTCGGGGTTTTGAAACAATTGTTGTAGATGCACTTCGAGGCGAGAAATGGAAGCCATGTATCCATAACACGATTCAACTTTTTCTTCAACGATTCTTCGACCTTTTAGTTTCTAGTCAGTTTGACAAAAGGATGCAGACGCTTCATGTTAGCCTCTCTGTCGTAAGAATTAATGTTGGATAAATTTCT
Source organism: Pinus albicaulis (assembly GCA_034641835.2). Classification (NCBI taxonomy): domain Eukaryota; kingdom Viridiplantae; phylum Streptophyta; class Pinopsida; order Pinales; family Pinaceae; genus Pinus; species Pinus albicaulis. Next base: position 805,974,044 of record CM076569.1, on the reverse strand, counting down.
TTGGACTATCTAGTTAGTTGGTGGTGTCGAGAAATAAATTTCGAGCCCATTAGCAGAGTATTGAGACCTTTGACTGGCTAGAAGATATTGCATCACTGGAATTGGTCACCTAGACAAAAAAAAAAAAAACCTCGTAGGACAAGTTTTCTGTTGGAAAACCTGTGAGCCTAATAAACACGAAAAATGTGAATTCGAGACCGAACTCTTCATTGTCGTGGTATTTTGAGCAGAGAGACCGTCGTGGTGCCACAAGTGGAATTTTTCTCGAACGATCCAAGGCATTCTGATGACATAGAAGAAACTTAGATTCATAATTGCATCGAGGATAAGTTGAGCACTCCCTCCTAGAACATCACACCCTCTTCTACTTTTCTGTGACCAATGATGGGTTTCTAGAGTAGCTTACATTCCGTGAGAGTTCACGAAGAAGAGAAATCTGGTCCAGGATTTTGCAGAAATTCGATCCATCTTGTTTTGTAGCGGAGCACTTATTTGAAACGCATTAAAGTCGCACATTATTTGACATGTTTAGTTGGGTATAAAATTAAAAAGAAAATTTAAATGAAAGTTCTTTTAATTTTTTAATTTTTATTTTTAATATATATATATATATATAACAATAATAAAAATGAAATTGGAAAATTTTTAAACAAAACTAAAAATTTTATTCCTAAAACAATTTTTTTTATAAAATAAATTGTATTCCTAAAAGATATTAGAGACGTAATTTTTTTCAGAGATTTCATACTTATTCAAAAACTAAAGATAAAATAAAAAATAACATTCATTTATTTATTTTTCTATTATACTCTACTCTAATTGAACATTTAAAAATCACTTAAGTATAATCAAATTTCTAGTTTAACCATGCATACAACCATAGTGAAAATATATTCAATTTCAATTGTGCATATGAAAAATGGAAATGTACAAAAATAACTAGACCTACTTGTTGTAACTTTGATTTAACTAAAAAAAAAAAAAAACCACTGATCTAACCTCATACTCGCTTGGAACCATTGTTCAATAAGATTTTTGTAGGCGTGATTTTCCTTCGTTGTCCTCCTCAATATCCTGCTTTACTAATTGTTTTTCATCAAATGCACAATATTTTTCATATGTCGATTCATTCTCTTTTGGAGGAGTAGTTAATCTTTCCGCAATTGTCAAGATCTTCTTTTCATAGGAAGAGGAGATCCCAACTTCTTCTAGGATCTAAGTGAGTTGTTCCAAACTTATACTCATTGTTAAATAATTTTTCTTAACAAAAATAATAACATTCACTCTTCACAGTTGAAGAAATCAAACACACGTGCACAAAAAAGTAAATTAAACTTGCAGAAATTAAACATGATTGTTGAAATTGAAATTCACACTTGCAGGAAAAAGTAACCTATACCTCAATCCATCTTGCTTCCTCGACAACGATGCCAAAAATGTTGGGAGAAACTATCATCGTCAAATAATTTCCCTAACATAAATTATCAATCTGAGGAATTCATATACTTATGAAGCACATGCACTATATATGCAGGACTGAAGTTAAATTAGCCTAGTCTAATGCTTTTGTCTTTGATTCAACATGTGGTAAATGAAGGAAGAGGCTCCTACTTAGGAGGACCTGATTTTCCTTCCCTAGAGTACTTTCTTCAAGAAGAGAGACTAAAGAGCAACAGTTTGTGATGTGTAGAAAGAAAGAGAAGAGGCTCCTAACTTAGGAGGTCATGATTGTTCTTCCTCACAGCTCTACTCCAACAACATTACCACTGCATCATATCATAAATTGGAAATGTGAAATTGTATAAGAGAAAAACAACATGTGAATAATAACTTGTGTGTCAACGTATGTGAGCTAAAATTAACGATGAAGAAAAATACGATCTTATTACATCATGAAAGATTACAAAACCAAAACTTTATTCTAGACTCTAATTCTCAATTCAATTTTCCACTTCTTCCTTCCTTCATTTCTCTCTCTTTTTCTCCTCCTAATTTTCCTATATTTTCTTTTTTTTTTCAAATGAAGAGAGAGCACTCTCTTTTATACATGAGTTCTTTGAAAATAATATAAGCAACTCATAACTACAAATCCACTTTTCTCTCAACCATTATCCCTATAATTACAAAATATGATCCCTTCAAATCCTCACTTATCTCTCACAAATATTGGATAAGATGTGTTATCCAAATCTCCATGATATTTTACTTTGAATAAGCTTGAATAATTATCCTTTGAATTCTTTATATGGTGGAGGAAATATTCAAGAATATTTTTGAATAATCCTACACATTACAAAGCTCATCCACATTTGAGATACTAAAGAAATATGTTAATTTTTCCAATAATTAATCATAATTATCTTAAAATATTAAAAATAAATAAATTCAAAAATAATGAGGTGAACCCATGAAAATGGTATGATAAATGGTTATATGAGGTGATAGAATGTGAGGAATGGCGAGTATAAACATGATAGAAGTGCGACAATTACGAGACCCAACACTTACTAACAAGGGGAGGAGAAAGAAAATTGGTGGTTAACTACTACAGAGTAGGGAGGAAGTGCATACTCACTCTTGGAAGGCCTATGCATGAGAAATATGATTTAATGGAGTGGAATTATTTATTCCATCCACCAACTAGTATCTAGTCAACACCAATGTCATCTTAAGTGGCATCCCAACTAAAATAGATCTGCTAAAAATACAAAACCCTAATAATAGAAAATGTGCCAAATGATAGAAAATGTCTAGTACACTAGTAGAAAAATATGAAATTAGTGACTAGGTGACTAAAAAAGTTAGTGACCACAATTATTTCTAGTGAATTACTACTAAATTTGATAAATTTTAAGTGACCAAGCTAAAAATGACTAATTTAATCTAGGGATAAAATATATGACTATATAATAAGTGACCAAACTAAAAGCGACTAACTGAAATGACAAATTTAGTCCATGAATGAAATAAATGAGTAGATAATAATTGACAAAAGTAATAATGATTAACGTAAATGACTACTATAGTCCAAGAATAAAAATATGACGAAATAATAAGTATAACAAGTATATGAATTAGTCATTTATGTTAGTAATTTTTAATTGTGTCACTCTGAAAATGAAGAATTGGAATTTTGATTTTGAAGTGTTTCATTTCACTACGAGGGTCTCTCAATCCATCTACAGTGTTAAAATTTAGAGACAAGTGGGTCTCTGAATCCATCTACAACGTTAACATTTTGAATACCCTTTTGTCTAAATTTTAACACTGCAGATGGATTCAGATATTCTCAACCTCAACTTGACCTTCCTTTGTCGTCAAGGCCAGGCTCTCCTTCACCAGTTCCTCCAAGGAGGGCGAGGCTAATGAAACTTGAGATGAAGGACAAGAAAAAAAACAAACCGGAGAAAGTTGTAATTTTTGAAACTTCTAAAAGCCATAAAAAAGTCATAACACATTGCATGTCTTTCTCTGACCTCTATAAGAATGAAAGGGAAACCAAACTTAGAGCTAGATAACCCCAAGAAGAGTTTTTTCGCCCCTCACAAATGGCCTCGAGACCTGGGCTAGATGAAACTAGAGGACCTGAACAATGCACAATTGGAGCAGGGGTTAGGGTCCCTAAATCACTAGATGACTGCCTGATCAAATTATTAACTTTTCTCTCTAAAGACCTGGTAGGCCTGAAAACCGAGGCCTGTTGACCTTTCGATCTAACTTCCAAATGTGAATGGATAAAATCTTTGCGACTAGCCTAAATTTGTTGAAAACGCCTTCCTCCAATGCATAATCCACCAACTCCTCCTCCTTCATGTGGGTCTGATAGTAAGACCAACATCTTGTATGAAAAACATATTTGATGAGTAGTTTTGTGTCTTCATAGGGTTTTATCATGACAACGATCTATGTACTTAAAAATATACATCATGTGAATAAAAATCTCATGGTTATCATTTAATCTTATTTTTCATTTTGACAAGGATATCAGAGCCTGACATTTTCCAGAGCCCATTCACTCTTTGTTAAAACTACGCCTCGCTCTAGTCAGAAACTCCACACCCCTTTCTAAACCTGTAATTTTTCCATGGGCCTATGGTGTTTCTCCATAATTATTGAATTCCTCTCCCATGGTAGAGATGCTGGGATGTCCTCTTTTACATTTTGACTTTGTAAAAAAAAAAAGAAAAAAAAAAAAGCAATTATAACTATAACTATAATTAATAATTAAACCAATATAGATCCATCTTAACTCTAGATCTACCAAGCGCCAAGACAGAGGACTCAAATCTCTCTTAAGGTGAAAACCTCTCTTTTAAAGTGAAAAAAAAATTGATCCCTGCCGCTCTGAAATTAAAATGGATCTAGACTGCTCATATATAATGAAAAAGATAAAAAAATTGAAAAAGAAAAATAACTTGCAAATTCAATTACCTTTAGTTTTGAAAAACATTAAACCATTTATAAGCTTTAATAAAAGTCTAAGATCTAAGCTTTAATAACTTTAACAAAAATTAAAATATTTATTATTATTAAAATAATATATTTTTTTGCATAATAATTATGATAATGGTAATTTTTTTTGGTTTTTCATTGGATTTCATTTTCCCACTCATGGGTATTGAATTTCATTTTCCCACTCGCGCGTATGGCCAAGGAGGATTAGCGGGCAAAATGAGTCAAATGATAATACTCACAGGAGTTGATTGTACATGATTTTCTACATTTTGCCGAATCTAGTCTCTATATGTAGCAGTGCAGCTAAGTAACAGTCACAGATAATTGTTCCATAATAGAATTTTGCAGTCTAACCCCAAAAATATTTTCCCTTGCTTCGATCTGGTGCACTTGATTCAAGCCCCACTGCATAGTTCTTTAAGAAAGGTCCTGATGGCGAAATCTGTGAGGCCTAGGTTTGCATTGAGAATTTTTCATCCTTGCAAATTGCAAATCTTAGTGCACGACATGTTGTGAAAGTTAAAATGGCAACATTTTCCCTATGCGACCCATTCAATTTCTTCCTTACATTTGATTCTAGAGGAAAATATTACAATTTTTTTTCGTATCAATGTGGCACATCTTTCGTATTATTTACTGTGTTTGTATATGCAGAAGTGGTCTTGAGAAAGAATAGGATGTATAATATCCACATAAACATAGAAGGAGGCACAAAGAAGAAACCAGTGAAAGGTGGAGAAATGTTTGTTTTTGTACCAAGTATATGCATTCCTAAAATTATTGAATTTGGAAAATCAATTCAAGGTTACCTCTTAACAAAAATCGTTGAGCACCTGTCAGCACTTTGGACACGAATACTTTCCATGGCAGAAGGGGAGGGTCCTCCTACAAGAAATAAAATAAAGACAACAACACAAGATGGTAACATTGCTTCATGATTTTTTTACTAAGAAACTTATTCTATATTGTCAAAGAATCTCAGTGCAAAGATGTACAAACTTTTGCAAAACATAATTATTGTTCATCAACATTAGGTTATTTTGAAAGCTACAATGCATGATATAATTTTCATCAAAGAAACAATGAAAAGACCAGGAAAGTGGCATACATGGTGGTTGATATCAGTTACAATTTATGGAAACAGTTTATGTGATGAGTTTTATAAATGATGCAACATGCATGGTTCAGAGACATAAAAGGTTGCAATCTGTGTGCATGTATTCTAAGAAAAATATTGTGCTCTCAGAGAATAATTTTTGTAGTACTATGGTGCAGACAAGTTCACTCGGATTGGAATCTAAAACTTAGTTATATTATGGTATAATAATCCCAGAAACTCTTCAATATTATTTTTAGGTGGTTTGAATCTACATGTTTTGCTAGGATTAACAAAAGGTAATTTTAAGAGGACCTTATTTTTCTAGATATCGAAAATGTAATTGTGAGTGAAAGACTTCATGACCAATACTCAGCATGGATGATATTTAGAATGGAGGAGGATTTGAATAAATCAAAAAATGTAGGTATTTGTGCATATGATTAGAGATTATGGAAGACATTGGCATTGCGAGAATGAAGATGCATTTGAAAACTCGGTAGAGCTTGATTAGTATTCTATTGCTTTATTTTTTTATGCAGGAAGTCAACTACAAGATTTAGTGGAATTTGTTTGGATAAATGAGGAGGACGATGAACATGTGATTTTTCCATAGAAGAGTGTTATGTCTAGTAGCATTGATGTTTCAGGTATTTCTTGCAACGTTGAATGTGTATTGTGCTGAATAATATGTCATTTGCTAATGTGCAACCATAATTAAATGTGTATTGTGTTTTTAACATTTATTCAGAATGAATCTCCACATCGTGTGGATGTTATTGGATATATTCCACCCCTATTTAGTATGAATGCCTAAAATACGCCCGGTTGTCATTCAATTCTTCTTGTTTGGCTTGTCCTGTATTTATTCTTATAAATTTTGGTGGTCATAACTTTTTTGGCTGGTAGCATGTTTTTTTGTATGGAGTCTTAATCGTGGAAAGGGAACACTTGTTGCATGGAGTGTATAAAGTGGGAGAACATGATTTGTTGTGTAGGGGTTAAATTTTGCATTGGCTGATTTTTTATGTCTATTAAGTATTTAAAGTGATAAAATTGAGATTAAAAATTCTGGTTGATAAGCTATCAAATTGTAGAATTGATGATTCATGTATTTGGTCTTGTTTATTTAGGATTGAGATATTTTTCATTGAAATTCACAGCTCATGGATATTTTTCTTTTCAAGAAACAACAAAATCAAGTTCTTGGTATGAGGTGTTATATGTTCTACACATGATGTATATGTTTTCTTTATGACACACAAAATCTTTGTTGATCCCAAAAGCTATTGTTGATGAATACCAGCCAAAGGTGACAAAAGGTTGGTTTCCCACATCTCAAATGTAACTAAAATTATTTTTCAATGATTTTTTTTTTTACCAGTCAACTTTGTGCTTGTCTGTATTTATTCACACATTTTGATCCCCTTTATCTGTTTAATTTCTTGAATATTTGTTGTTTTGATTAGCATTTCTGATCTGGAATTTGTTTATTCCAACTACAAGAGAACAAGAAAGTATCAATCAACATATTTTTTAAGGCATCAGGATATTTAGACTTTGCAGTTCGATATGTCTTGCATCAAATGTGAGAGGAAGTGAAGTATTCCATTTACTTGTTCAATGTCTCATATCCTCTATTTCTTGAATTTGTTACCAGTTTCATAATCATGTTGAATTCTTAATATTGTATTTATTTCTTCTTATAAGTCAACCATGTTAGTTGTTTCCACAAAGAAGAAATATGTTTTGATTACAATGTGTTTTTTTTGTGTTTTTGTATGTGAAATATACATGTTTTACAGGGTTCTGACACATATTTTATTTCAATATATCTTATATATATTTTCCTTAAAGGAGGAAGCTGCCAGCAGACCTGAAGGAGGGCGTATTGCAAGATCTTTTAGTCCAAGCATTAGGCCAGATATTTTACACTTTACCTAGCTTTCCCATGCTCATAGCTCAAAATTTTAGTTCATTTTATGTGGTCACCGAATGCAACCTGCTCATAAGTATATTGGAGACCCCAGTCATTGTCAATGATATAATTTGTGTGTCAGGAACCTATGCACAGTAGTGACAAAAACTTACACTAGTGGGTTTTCATCTCAACATGGTACGTTGATGTACCCAATATATTGACCTTAAACTATCCCACTTCAGTAGTGAGAATTCTCATATAGTTGAGTATCAAAGTTCCAATGTGCCAATATTGTAATTCCAACTTTTTAAGGAGGGGGTATTATGATGAGGTGCATCTCTGATCTACTAGTTGGTATTAGATTGATTTGTCTTGTAACATAGTTTGGTTGGCTTCAAGATTAAAACATATATTTCATTCCTTGAGGTACTTAGGAATGTGTGGTATTCTAGGTCATCATCATACTCTTCTAATCTTTAACTCTTTCACTTTTCAGAACAAAAACAAATTCAGATTTAAGTTATTAAATGATGAAATGACTACATATAGGTATGCGAATTTGGGAGCTTGAACTTCTTGTAGGGGTCACAAACATCTTGGTTTTATTGTACACATTTTGGAAAATGGCTATTATTTTCAAATTGTCGCAAACAAGGTGGATTTCTTTCATTGGAAGCAAGGTGGTAGGCTTCCTAGGAAGGGATAAAGGGATTCATGAGGCTAAGGTTTGAGAATGTATCTTGAAGTTATGATTCCTAAGCCTATAAATCCTTATGGATGCTTGGTCTTTAAGTGATATTTATGTAATTGAAGCTATAAAGTGGCGGGACCAAGTGGATCCAAAATTAGGTCATGTAAGTGGAATTGGTCACTCAAGGATGGGATTGAACTAATTGTGGAAGAGCAGAGGATCAATGAACAAATCTTCTTGGAATAGAGTGCAATGATCCAGATGAGGTCACTAGCCAAGGGAAACTTAGGGCAAGAAATGGTTCTTGAGCTAGTGCTTGCTATATCTCAATATCCCACTGTCAGAATTGCTTAAAGTTTGGATGACTTCTAGAGGACACACCAATGTAGTTGTGGACCAAAAATCGAAGTGTTTGGATGGATAGATTGTGAGATAATTGATGCCCTAGGTGACCTATGTAGGCTAGGCCTATAAAAAAGAGAGAAAGGTGAGAAAAATATGCCTTTGAGTGATCACCAATGGAGGGTTAATGCCTAATTAATCTTTGGGGAATATGGAGTCAAGATGAAATTTGTGTCTAGAAAAACTTCATCCAATCAAGGAGTCTCCTAGACAACTTCACATGGTAATAAGGACATGAGAGAAGTTGTTAGGAGAGTTTATACTTCAATGAAAAATAATCGATGACTTATCAAGTTGTATTAAATAGAAACAATCTCTAGGAACATCCACCCATTTACACATGATACATAAAATGATGCAATGCTATAAATACTAAATTTCCACAATTTCACATGAAATAAATAAATTTCAGATCTAATATAGCGAAATTCCCAGCAACATCAATGTCATAAGTAAATAACAAGAAAATAGTACTCACATGTGCGAAATATTATATCCAATCATCATATTATGCCAATAATGAAGCTCCAAGATCAAAGAGAGATATCCAAACATCAAAATTTATCCATCACATCCAAAATTCTCCTCCAAAAGGAATAGTGAAAATATCACAAGAGAGAGAGATCCAATCCAAGCGATGATGATCAAAGTGATTCATCACACTTGTATTTATACACTTCCTAATTAATTTGATTTATCTAATTAGGCCTAATTTATGCCCTAAGGTAAAATAATATGCATATTAACAAAACTTTTGGTGACAAGCCCACCAAATAGCTCAATAATGTAAATATAAGCCTCTCAAGAGCGTCAAATGATCAACAAAGTGATTCGTTGGGCCTTTGAGGAGGCTTGATGAAGTCCAAGGGGTTCCATGATGAAGGAATGGACTCAAAACATAGTGGATGGGGGGTTGGCCCCTTGTTATCAACTCAAGAACCTATGGTGCTCCCAAGTGGGTGTGGGGGCAGAAGTACATCCTCATGGGTCTTCAAATGGATCAAATATGTCAATAGACCATATGTACGGGTTGTATTAATGGTATAAGCCCTCCCTCTACAGCCAGAGGCATCCTGGAACATCTGCGAAGTGTATGGTGAAACTATGGAGCTGGTTGGGCATGGTGGACAAGGTGCATAATCCTTCATCAAAGGTAGAACATGAGCAATCATTGAATGTTGTTGGGGATCCATGAAGTAATATATGATATGGTGGAGGCCCATGGCTCCCAATGTTGACCCTACAAGTGCCAATGTGGCCCCTTGGAGGGTTAAGACCTCGTATAAGGAGAGAAAACCCCAAATGAATACCCACCAACAATCCTGCATAAGATCCAATGCATTCCCTTGCCCTGCAATATAAAAAATACTTGGAATAATCAAGTAATAATGCTTACAAATTATGGGATCAATGGGGAAATTAATGGTGGCATGCCCTTCCATAGTTGTCTTTGGCATGTACAGGAGTCTTCAAGCTCAATAGGGGGTTAACCAAGGACCCTATTACGTGGTCTCAACCTCTAAAGGGGGTGGCATGTCCATGGTACATCCTTTAAGTGGTAGGTGTCAAATGATATAAAAATGGAATGCAATGGGGATAAATGGAATTGTCCAAACCACATGTCAAGGTGCAAGGGTAGCTATAGTAAGGGAAGCCCACAACTGGGTATATGAGTGTAGGAGGGATAAAATCGTGGTACATGAGTTACCCCGACCTTTGTTTTTCCACTCTTCTGTAGGTTTTAACCCTGAATAGAAATTATCTACACACGAATATTATAACAGAAAATAAACAATAGCAAGAGCATCAAACATAAAACAGATAAACACAGAGATTTTCCCCTAGATACCAAATCGGGATGACCAGTTTGATTTTTCATTATATTCCTTTTAGTGTTACAACACATATATATACATGCTGAAGCATACATAAACCCCAATCCATTAACCCTGGATTAGAACATAACTGTTGTTCCCTTGACCGGATCTACAAAAAATACCAGGGGCCGAAAACCATCATACTCCAAAACCATGTGCAAAACCATGCACAAAACCATGGGTGCGGACAGCCCACCGGAAATTAAGGACCAAAAATGGGTTGTGGCGCCGCCCGTGAAGCCCGTTGCGCCCAGTGAAAAAGGGGGGCTATCGTCCCCCCTCTTACCCCCCCGCACGTGATTAGTCGTGGAAAGAATATAACACATACCCAACATTCTCCCACTTGTTGTTTTCTTTCCGCAGGGGGCCACAAGAAAGCTTAGTCATTGGCCCAATTCTTCAACACCCATTATTTCTATACACCAAGAGAACTTCTAAGTGCTCACAGACTTCGTCAATGCATCTACAACATTCTTCAAAGTGTCCACCTTTACCAGAAACACCCTTTTAGCCTCAACCATATCTCTAACAAAGTGATATTGAACATCAATGTGATTTGTCTTTGAATGATAAGCAGGGTTCTTAGCCAAGAAAATTGCACTTTGGCTATCACAGTCTATCCTTATAGCTTGCTGTACCAACCCCATACTTGAACACAATCTTTGCAACCAAACTTCTTCCTTGCTTGCATGAGTGGCTGCTATGTATTCTGCCTCTGTAGTTGAAAGAGCCACTAAAGACTGTCTTTTACTCATCCAACTGACTGCGCCTCCAAATAGGCTAAACACATACCCACTTGTAGATCTTCTTTGGTCCAGATCTCCAGCCCAGTCTGCATCAACAAAACCACGAATGTCCAACATTCTTTCCAATCCCGGTCTTCCCTGGTAGCACAAGCCATAATCACTAGTGCCACGTAAATATCTGAAAACCCACTTCACTGTTGTCCAATGCTCCTTCCCTGGGTTTGACATAAACCTGCTCAATACTCCCACTGCATGTGCAATGTTTGGTCTAGTACAAACCATTGCATACATCAGGCTACCCACTGCACTTGCATATGGAACACGAGACATATCCTCCTCTTCTTCTTGTGTCTTGGGACACTGTTCAGCAGATAGCTTTACACCTATAGGAATAGGAACATTCATCGGTTTACTATCCTACATATTGAACCTCTGCAATATAGTCTCGACATAATTTATCTGGTTTAACCAGAGCTTCCTCTTTGCCCGATCTCTCTTAATTTCCATGCCCAAAATATAGTTTGCAGCACCAAGATCCTTCATGTCGAATTTGGAGAACAATTGGGTCTTCAAATCTTTGATAATTTCTTTGTCATTTCCAATCAACAACATATCATCCACATACAAGACCAAATAAATAACACGGTCACCAATTAATTTAAAATAAACACAGTGATCCTCCTTGCTTCTAATGAAGCCAAGTCCCCGTATATAGGTATCAAATTTCTGATACCACATCCTTGGTGACTGTTTTAACCCATACAGAGACTTCTTCAACCTACATACCAGTTCTTTCTTACCCTTCACCATAAAGCCTTCAGGTTGCTTCATGTAGATCTTCTCTTCTAGATCCCCGTGAAGAAATGTTGTCTTCACATCCATCTGTTCTATCTCAAAATCAAATGCAGCAGCAACAGATAAAAGTAATCTAATAGAAGTAACTTTGGCAACAGGAAAAAAAATATCACCAAAATCAATTCCCGGCACCTGGGAATAACCTTTCGCTACCAACCGAGCTTTGTATTTCTCCACCTTGCCTTCTACATTCATCTTCTTCTTAAACACCCATTTGCTCCCAATGGGCTTCCTTCCAGCCGGCAACTCCACCAGATCCCATGCATCTTTTTTGTGCAAGGATGCCATTTCATCAACCATGGCCTCCTTCCAGAGTTTTCCATCCTCTGAATCTACTGCCTCCCTGACAGTTCTGGGATCATCATCAGTTATAGTTAAGGCAAAACCTAAACAGAAAGCATATGGACTATACCTTTCTGGTTGCCTTCTTTCTCAAACTGATCTTCTCAAAGCTGGAGTTTGTGGCTCTTCCTCTTCTGAATCTTCTTCTGCTGTAGAGTCTGATTCATACTCCTTTAGCTCAAACTCTATCTTCTCAGGTTCCTTTGGTATGACTTCATGTTTAACAACATCTTTCACCTCTCTAAACACCACATCTCAGCTGTACACAACCTTCCTTGTTTCTGGGTTCCAAAGCTTGTAACCTTTTAAACCATCCTTATACCCAATAAAGATGCATCTTTCAGATTTATTATCCAACTTGGTCCTTTTCTGCTTTGGAACATGTACATATGCATCACATCCAAATACCCTTAGATGTGAAAGAGATGGTTTCTTACCAGTCCATAGCTCATGTGGAATATTATCCTCCAACACTGATGAAGGTGATCTATTAACCAGATAGCATGCAGTCTCCACTGCCTCTACCTAGAATTCTTGTCCTAACTTGGTAACACTGAGCATGCTTCTTGCCTTTTCCATCAGTGTTCTGTTCATTATTTCCGCAACTCCGTTTTTCTGAGGTGTGTATCGAGTAGTATTCTGCCGTGCAATAGAACAATTCTGACAGAACTCTTCAAATTCCTTCTTGCATAACTCCCCACCATTATCTGTCCTCAACGCCTTTATCTTCTTCTCTGTCTGGTTTTCCATGAGAGCCTTAAATTCTTTAAATCTGTCAAAGACTTCGGATTTATTCCTCAAGAAATATATCCATGTATTCCTTGAGAAGTCATCTATGAATGAAACATAGTACACAAACTTTCCCAGTGATGGAACTGACACAGGTCCAAACACATCACTGTGCACAAGTTCTAATATCTTGTTCGCCCTCTTAGCACCACAAGGAAAACTCACCCGAGTATGTTTCCCATATACACAATGTTCACAGAAATCAAACTCCAGAGAGAAATTAGACATACCTTCTACCATACCATTTCTATGCAGTATCTGAAGGCCCTTCTTTCCAATATGTCCAAGCCTTTGATGCCATAGCATGGTCTTTTCTCTAGAGACAGCCAGGCTTTCCGCTCCACTTTCAGGAACCATAGAACTGTTACACCCATCAATAACAATGCTACCTTGTAGCTTGTACAGAGTTCCAGTCTGAACTCCCCACATTAATACCAGTGCTCCCCGAACCATCTTGCAGGCCGCATCTTTCTCGAACACTGTTTTTACATCTGCATCATCCATCTTGCTTACAGAAATCAGATTTCTGGCCAAATAAGGAATATGCAGAACACCAGGAAGTGTTCTAATCCTTCCACCTTGCAACTTCAGCTTGACCTTTCCACGTCCGTCGATTCTAGCCTTCCTATCATCCCCTAGGAAGACATCACCAGCATCATATTTCTCATACTCGCAGAACCACTCCCTATGGGGAGTGAAGTGAAAGGATGTACCTGAGTAAATCAACCATGACTCATGATCTACATGTGTATTTGAAGAAGAAGCCAAATACACATCCCCACCTTCATGCGAGGTGGTTTTTGCCTCTGCAGAAGGAGCATCATCAGATCCCTTTCCTTTCTCAGGAGCTTTAGATCTGCAGTTCCTTTTGTAATGCCCTTCCTTTCCGCATTTCCAACATACCTTTACAAACTTTCCAGGCGATTTAGATCTCCCTCTAGATTTTAATCTCCCACTCGAAACCTTATTCTTTTTTCTATTTTGGGACCTTCCTTGTACAGATAAGGCATCTCCATTCCGGCCCTCCATATTTCTCCTTCTCATTTCCTCCGACAACAAGGCTAAGACAATGTCATCAAAATTCAAGGTAGTTGTATTGCTACCTATTGCAATAACCAGACTGTCCCACGAGTCTGGTAGAGAACACAACAAACTGATGCACTTATCTTCATCTAAGATTTTTATATCAACATATGATAGCTGACTTACCACAGTATTGAAGGCGTTTAGATGCTCTGTCACTGAGTCTCCATCCTTCATCCTCAGGTTATACAAATTTTTCTATAGGAACAAATTATTCACCAGAAACTTAGATTGGTACAAAGTCCCAAGTTTTTCCCACAAATTCTTTGCCATAGCTTCCCCAGATACATTCAACAATACTGAATCTGAGACACACAACCGTATTGTGCTCTTAGCCTTCCAATCCAGTTTCTTCCAGTCTTCATCTGACATTGCCATTGGTTTAGTACATGGATCTACCGCGATCCACTGATCTTTAACCACCAACAAATCCTCCATCTTGAGCTTCCACAACTCAAAACTCTGACCATTAAATTTCTCGATCTCCATCTTTCTGCCGCTCACCATCTTCTTTCACAGCAAGAATCGATCCCATAGATCTCCCATTGAACAGGGTCTACCTTAGGCCTGAGCAAAAAAACCCCTCAGCAGCAAAGGCATCCCCTCGAAGCCGAAACTGCTCTAATACCAAATGTAGGTTTTAACCCTGAACATAAATTATCTACACACGAATCTTATAACAGAAAATAAACAATAGCGAGAGCATCAAACATAAAACAGATAAACACAGAGATTTTCCCCGGGATCCCAAATCGGGACGACCAGTTTGTTTTTTGATTATATTTCTTTTAGTGTTACAACACATATATATACATGCCGAAGCATACATAAACCCAAATCCATTAAACCTGGATTAGAACATAACCGTAGTTCCCTTGATCAGATCTACAAAAAATACCAGGGGCCGAAAACCATCATACCCCAAAACCATATGCAAAACCATGCACAAAACCATGGGCACGAACCGCCCACCGGAAATTAAGGACCAAAAAATTTTCACCGTGGTGCTACCCTGGACCCTGACAGGGGGGGCTATCGCTTCCCCCTCTTAACCCCCTACGCGTGATTAGTCGTGGAAAGAATATAACACATACCCAACATCTTCTTCATATGCCTTTTGGGTTTGATTCATTTTTCTTCATAACTGCTCGAGGCTATAGGGGATAGAGGGCATGATGTGTAATATGTAGAAGTGGATACCCCCTTGAGGTGGGGTTCTTCATCTCCCACCAAGGGTTGGGAAAATCATGGGTTCCTTAATGATGGACGAGGCTCATATAGAGCCCATAAGAACCAAGGTGACGACCATAGATAAGGGCTAGAGATCATCCTTGGATTTTTCCCACATGCTAAATTTGTATGTCCTGACCATCTTTTGCATTTTTTGGTACATTTCCTGTTATGATTGGCCAAATTATGCTTTTTTTCTTTTCTTTTTAGTTGCATCAACCTTTAGGGCATCGTTCTAGCCTTGACCCAAGGTGTGTACAAGGGGAGTGGGAGGCTAATCCTGTGTGGACCCAGATAGGAAAATAGATGAATGGGGTTGAAATGAGTGGAAGGGGAGCAATTTAGCTGGTATTGGGAAGCGTGACCATGCAACCAAAATTAGGATTCCCATGTAGTGCCATCCTTAAAGCTAATGGCCAGTAAAGGAGATCGCCCTACCAATTCATGCCCAAAAGTTCTCATGACAAGTAAGGAAAACTACTCAATCATACCAATGAAAATCCTTCCTTTAGGGTCGGAAGACCCACCTTCAAACATACATTCATAACAGATGGGTGAGGGACCACATGGCTGGCTCAGCTGGCAAAGAAAATGGCACATCAAGATATCCGGGGGTTGTTTGTTGTTGGTTGAGGACCATTTAGGATAATTGTTTTCTCCCATATACACTACCCAGGTGGTGGGTAACAAGTCCTATATCATTTTTTTTTGTCGTCTGGTTGGTGAGGCTTTATCAATCCATGTAGAAAGTGGTGTTGTGTTTCCATATCACCCTTTTTGATGTCAAAGTCATTCTTTGGCCCCTACTCTTGTTTCGCCTTCCTTGCTAACTATACTTGTTTCTATTTCTCCTCTTCTAATCACGTATGTACCTTGTCCATAATAGGAACCTATTACTTCACCCTCCACTTTTTCATGTTAATATTGTCCAAGGAAATGGTGTATGTATCAAGTATATTTACTAGTTGTCTCACCCATGGTCAAATATTGTACTGGGCATATATCAAGTCGTTATGATGTGGGAAATCCAACCTATAATATGATCATAATAAATTTAGTGAGTTTTGAGGGTCATAAATATGTTAGAGGTTCATAAATTATAATTATCATAATTTCTTATTTGAGGTTCTAACCAGTTATGCTTCTTCGAGTGTATTTTTTTCAAACACACTCCAATTGTGTTTGCATCTTGAAGTGCTATAACTTTGGTTGAGAAAGATTCTATTAATTTGGTGCTTTTGCATTGTAATTTAGACACTAAACATTTACAAAAATTAGAAATAAAATTAAACTACATTTCATTACAGTGGAAAATAGGAAATAAAGGAACATAATTCAAATTTCAAAGAGAACGCATTATTAAAATTTTAAATTATAGTGGCTCATGTAGCATAAAAATACTTCTGTCTTTGATAACATTGACAAAGTGAAATATTCTGCCAACATCTCGATACATTGATTCAATTCACTAGAAATGTGACCCTTATTTCATCAACCATCATGCTTTATTCAATCATAGGATGGGATATGGGGACGATAGTTTGAAACCTTGTTAAGAGTACCTTGTAGAGTTGATTAATCTGTTGGTGTATTCGACCAGGGTGATTTACAATGTTGTTTGGTGTTGAATAGTGTATTCACTTTCCTTCAGATTATATTGATGTTTTGTGCTTAGTAGCATGGAATTCCATGTGGTGTGCATTATATACTTTATACATATACATATTCTAATCATAATTTTTGTTTTTTATTTTAGACTAGGTTCATTTCCCAATCAATTTTAAGGTATTATTTCCTAGGTTTATGCTTATTGTTTGGGAAGGTAGCCTTGGCATGTTTGCCAAATGTGAACCTTTTGCACACAACCTATAGTACAATTTTGAAATCTAGAAGACATGGGACTATCTCCCTTAGAATAGGAATGCTTTATTATGCAGTGAACTATCCTCTTGTGCCACACCTCACATAGGTTTTCATTGTTATGAACAAGGTTTTGACAACGGCAAACTTTATAGATTGATTTTTTTTACCCCTATCACTTGGTGTGCTTCATGGGTTAGACTCCATGAGCCTATTGAGGACTTATTGGTTCACTACTTTATAGCCCTTATACTCCATTATTGAACACTAAAAGTAGGTTCTTCTTATGAATTGGGACAAACAAAACATCATCAAATTCTAAAGAGTAACTTGACTGAAGTTGGAAGGGAGTAGTACCAACCCATGCTACTCGATACTTGGCATCATCACCAAGCTCAACCTAAACGTATTCTTGATGCCAAAAATTTTTCCACTTCATGATTACACCTCTTCATGATGAAGTTAGAGGCACACTATGTTGTAGCTACTTTCAATAGCTCTAACATGGATTACTATTGGAAATCACTTAATACATGTGGTTTTTGAGGAACTTGATTAACCTTCCTACACTACCCTATGAGCTCCTCTATCCATGGAGTGTCATTATTCATCTTCTCCAATGCCAAGTTCAACAAATGGATTTTTCATGGAGTAAAAAATAAGTGACTATATCTAGTTTCCACAACTAGATTCATGGTTATTCAAACCAGTGTGTTGTCATTGATAACTTGAATGGTGATTAGAGTCTTGAATTTCTCTATTGCATTAATGAGAGAATAGAGAGTAAAATATGTGATGTCCACCTCCATAAGAAATTATTCAATTGAAAGAACATGGAAATGCTAGGTGAAGTGATGATGTTCACCAATGGATTGTGTGTGGTGTTTTTTCACCCATCAAACAACGATAAGTCCCGAATTCATTCTCCCAAGAGGATTGGATAGGTTCTAAAAAACTCTCCACCAAGGTCCTCTTTTCAGAAGTAGTGTGATTCTAGGATTCTTGAGACTAGGCTTCATGTAAACTTGTAGTCTATAATTTCCATTAAGTACACTTATGATGTCATGCCAATAAAAAGATTAAATCACACTAAAAGGGATTCCACAGGTAATGTCCAATTTGATATCGACTTCATCTCACCCCCTCCCATATCAAGCATTTTTATATTGACCAATTTTTTTCATTCTCCTTTCATATCCCAAAATATTTGTATTTGATGAACGGGGTAATGGAGCTCCACCTATTCTTCTAACACTTTACTTGGCCATATGTTCCCATTGTTGCTCCCTTCTATATGCAGTAACATTTTTTGGCTTTTCACTTATTCTATAGCCCTCGACCATGTCTCCAACTTGTAAAACTAGAGTGTAGGAGCATTTATAAAAATTTCTTTACAAATTGCACTACATCCATGAACCTTCTGAGTTCTGATTGGTAATTTTTGGAATTTTGTAAGGTCTCTTGCATGGAAGCAACTCCAGTTGAATGATAACAATTCATTGGGAAAATGGAAGACTAAATACAAGGAAGATACAGTAAGGTCTTCACAGACAATTTCCGCTTGATCATCACAAATTCCTCTCACAACTTGTTGTCGTATACAAACTCTATTTCAAATTTTTTCTCTGAAAATCCTAAGCACTTACTGGTCAGAAAATATGCTAATATAATGCATAAATGACACCTTCATTCTTGAAACTTCTCTTTGAAAATTTTTGCGACTTTGTGACAAGTCTCTAAGGAGGATAGTGGCTGCATTACTCTCCTAGAGTTTTGATTTTCATGGAAGAAATAACGCATGACAGTAAGAAGATCATTCTACTTATTCCTCCATAGAAAAAATTAAGGAATCAAGAGAAAATTTCAGAAATGTTTAACCTCATAAGGGAGTTCTCCCTCAAATTCAACCATTCCAAAATGAAAGGAAGTGCACCTTTATTTATAGAGAAGGTGTTCAACTTCCCTCACATTAAAATAATAATTTTCTAAGCTAAAATCCCTATTTTAGCCTATGGAGGGGAAAAAAGGCCTTCTTCAATAAAAAACTAATCCAAATTACATCAAATTTGAACATTTCATGCCACATGTATAAATTATAATAGGTAGAAGCCCACAAAGTGATAAATCTCCAAAAATGAAGGGGTAATAATAGGCTTTTCGTGCAACATCCAACCTCCAAAGGCCCTTCAATGCTCCTTTGATTCAACCCTATCAAAAAAGTAATCTTCGAGCATGGGAATAAGCCTTTAATGTTAACTATCAGCCTCCATATCACCATCCAAGTGGAAACCCTAGCTCTCCCAAGTGGGCACAAGAAGCCTCTCAAAAGACTATTCAAACCCAAAATTGCCCAAAAATGGGTCTTGACTCTTTTCCAATCAAGCCTTTCTTTGTCCATTCAAAGTGGGCACCGAAGTCCCATAATTGTGGGCAAGTGGTATTCCAAAAGCCATGCACTAGCCCCAATTCCATCATTCAACTTATAAGCGGATACACCAGACCTCAAATCATAGGAAGAGAACTTAGGGCTAGTCTAAAGGGTTTCCAAGTACTACTTGCCATGTGGGTAAGTATTTCTTTAAGCCTTTATCAATCCTCCCAAAGGGGAATGCTTTGCTTCCAAGTTGGTGAATGGGGTCTCAAATGTGACAAATGTGTTCAACAATCAGTGCTCAATCCCAATGAAAGGTCCCTGATGCTGACAATATCCTCCAGCAAATAAACACATGGTCCCTTAGAATGGAAATTTTCTTTAAAAATATATAACCATCTACACCCGTTGCTACAAGTCGGTCATGTAATTCTTTTTGAATTAATTATAGACCTTAAAAACTAAAGGTCGACTGAGTACTATTAGTTCAATTGTAAGTTATATAGGTTGGCACCAAACATACTTCACTTTGAATGAGAATATATATATAGATAGATAGATAGATATATAGATAGATATATTTCATTTCTATATGCTCCACACCAATGAGGACACCCAACCACTCAGATTTAGTGTTGTAGGATGTTGCGGCTTTTAATATTTCACATGGCATTTGTCTTCTCTTGATAGGACACACCTATTTTCATTTTTGAAGTAGTACGACAATAGTATGATCCAATGACACAGAGCTGAGAGAAAGAATCTCTTCCTCTATCTAGATCATTAATTTATGAAACTTATGCCCTGGTCTGCTAAGAATAGTATTCAAGGAATGTATATAGCTTGAAGCATGTTATAGGATCAGTTGGGGAATGTACTTACAATTCAAGGGCATGTATATAAGAAACTATTATTAAAAATACAATAAAAAATAGTTAATTAATGATGGTTCTATTCAAGGAAAAACTAAATTAGCAATAATTTAATCAAATTTGTGCAGCCAAATCTCTACTTCACTTCGACAAGTGATTTCTCTGTGGTGGATACAAATATTTTACTTTTACGTCCACCAACATTTCCGACAGTTTCCAAATGTACGAACTGTTTTTGGCATCAAGAATATGTTTCCACTTCATGATGACACCTCTTCATGATGTTAGAGGCACACTGTGTTATAACAACTTTAAATAGCCCTAACTTGGATTACTGTTGGAAATCACTTAAGACATGTGGTTTGTGTGGAACTTGATTAAGCTTCTTGCACTACCCGATATGAGATCCTCTATCCATGGAGTTTAATTATTCATCTTCTCCAATTCCAAGTTCAACAAATGGATTTTTCATGGATTAAAAAATAGGTGACTATATCTAATTTCCACAACCAAATTCATGGCTATTCAAACCAGTGTGTTGTCACTGATAACTTGAATGGTGATTAGAGTCTTGAATTTCATTATTGCATTAGTGAGAGAATATGGAGTAAAATATGTGATTTCCACATCCATAAGACATTCTTCAGCTGAAAGAAACGTGGAAATGCTAGGTGAAGTGATGATGTTCACCAATGGATTGTGTGTGGTATTTGTTCACACATAAAACAACGATAAGTCCTGAATTATTTCTCCCAGGAATATGGGATAGGTTCTAAAAACCTCTCCACCAAGGCCCTCTTTTCAGAAGTAATGTGATTCTAGGCTTCTTGAGACCAGGATTCATGTAAAACTGTAGTCTATAATTTCCATTAAGTACCCTTACATTTTCATGCCAATAAAAATATTAAATCACACTAAAAGTGATGCCATAGGAAATTTCCAATTTTCTATCCACCTCATATCACCCCTCCCATATCAAGAATTTTTCTATTGACCAGTGTTTTTCCTTTTCCTTGAATATCCCACAAAATTTGTCTTTGATGAACGGGGTAATGGAGCTCCACCTATTCTTCTAGTGCTTTCCTTGTCCATATGTTCCTATTATTCCTCCCTTCTATATGCAGTAACATTTTCTGGCTTTGTACTTATTCTATAGCCCTCGACCATGTGTCCAACTTGTACTAGAGTTTAGGAGCCTTTCTAAACATTTCTGTACAAACTGCACTAAATTCATGAACCTTTTAGGTCTGATTGGTAATTTTTGGAACTTTGTAAGGTATATTTCATGGAATAAACTCTAGCTGAATGATAAGAATCGATTAAGAAAATCCAAGACTAAATACAAGGAAGATACAAATAAGGCCCGCATAGAAAATTTCCACTTGGTCATCACAAATTACTCTCACAACCAGTTTCCATAGACAAACTCTGTTTCAAAATTCTTCTCGGAAAATCCTCAACCCTTACTCGTCGGAAAATATGCTAATATAATGCATAAATGGCACCTTCGTTATTGACACTTCTCTTTGAATTTTTTTTGCAACTTTGTGACAAGTATCTAATGAGGATAGTGGTTGCATTACTCTCCCATAGTTTTGAGTTTCATGGAAGCAATAGCATGTGATAGTAAGAATCCATTACGAAATGGAAGATTGAATAAGACGAAGATAGAAAAATAAGCGAAATTTTCATACACCATTTTGCCTCATCTCTACAAATCCTTCTTACAACTGATTTCTTGAGTCACAAATTGAATTTCTCTTTGAAATTATTCTCACATATTCTCGAGTCCTCTCTACTCATAAAATATACCTTTATAGTGCTCATGGGTTCTGGATGGTGAATAATATATTGGGATATGGTTTATTCTTAGACAAAAAAGTTCTTTATGAAACTTTAGTTAGAATTTAGTGTTTAGAAGGCCTTTGCGTTTTAAATATTTACTTAGTGTTAGATTATTGCTGCTTGCAAAAATGATAAAATGGGGAATTACAACCTGTCATCCTCAAACATTCAACTTTGATGTAACCATGACCAACACTGCCACTGCCCTACTCCCTCCTCTAATGTATCTAATCCAAGTTATTTTTGTTGGTGTGGCATATGACCCCTCAAGAAGATCACCATCATCATAAGTGATTGGTTGCAGAACCAATGCATTCATATCATACATAGGACATATATTTCTGTACATTCATTGTGAAAATATATTTAATCTCGCAGGTCTGCAACAATTGCCAGTGTTGTAGTTCATATAACTTTGGCATATTTCCTTTGGTTCAATTTTTTAGTTTTTTGTTTGGAGAATAATTACAACTTTCTTGAGTAGTATCAGTTGATATTTTGTACCAATTTTTAAATCAATAACATCTTGATAATATCATTTTGGTTCCCTTGCACCTTTTTATAAATATCCAATTACTTACTCTTTCACAAGTATGGTTGCTCTTGATGCAGATTTGGCTTAATTCGGCCATAATATCTGCTGATTATGTTCTATATCAATTTAACTGTGATATTTGTAAAGCCCATTCATAAAACGTTATTTATTTGTTTTCATTCGTATATTTTCTATCTGCAATGCATTTTCCGGTTCAAGTATCACAATAATTCTAACCATCTGTAATGGCTTGTTTTATCTAGATGTGGATCTCTCTATGTTTTTGTGAATTTTTTAGAGAAAGTTGCTCCATTTTGCTTACTATTGTTTGTTTCCCATTGTTTGGTGTTCTCAACTTGATGCTGGCATGTTCAGTTCAATTGCAATGCATTTTTATGCAAGGCGTGGATTTTTTTATCATTGCTCATTGTGCTTTTTTATTAGTTAAATTTAAACATGCTTACGTGAGTTTGTGATATCCCTTCAATGGATTATTTTGAAAGATGCATTGCGTTTGCTAGTATTTTCTTCTCATTGGTTTTGATTGATTGTAGACAATGATGATGGTAGTGTTAGGAGGCCATTCATGTCAGAGACGGGGGATAATGGGGAGCAAGGCCTTCAAACCTTGAATTTTGAAACAATAAGTATGGAGCAATGAATGCAAATGCAACAAATATTTGAACCTTCTTTATCAGATATGCAGTCCACTGTATACCATGGAATGCCTACAACTGTTTTGCAATAGACAGGGAATCTTAATCAATTTAAACAACTGAAATTTCAGCAACAACTACTTCAGTGCAGGCCTCATATACAATTATAGAGGAATATTATTGAGCAACAACAACGACATCAGCTTTCGCAACAATTTTTTAAGAAACATCAACCACAAAATCATATTTTGCAACAGAAATTACAGCAGTAGACATTGCAGCAACAAGAAGTGCATTAGGAGTTGAAGAATGCAATTAATGAACAACAACAATAATATTTTCAGCATCAACAAAACAAGAAACAAGCATTTCAAGTTTCAAATGTTGTCAGTTCATTCACACAACTATCATCATCTCAATTTGAGTCTCCATTAAGTGATTTTCTTTTGTGACCTCATGACCCATTTTTACAAATACCGGTGCTACCATTGCCTCACCTAAGAGTTCATCTAGTGCATCTCCTTTACAAAGAATCTTAGACAAATTGATTTTAGAGGGAGCTTCTAACTATTTAAGTGTGACCTAACCAAGTCAATCTATTGTGAAACAACTAGCTAAAAATTGTTCTTGTGTTACTCAGGATCAACAAATTGTTGCACCATGGTTTTCTTCCAAAATAATGTCAACTAATCAGATTTCTTATCTTCCATCTGGTCAGACTGAAGCCTCTCTTCCTACTCGTAGTCAGACTAATTTTCCAGCCCAATCAATGCCACTACCTCAATTTCTTTTATGATATTGTCCTACAAAATAGGAAGGAGTTCAGTTTGATTCCTAGATAAATCTTCTTTTTGGTGTTAATATAGATAACCCAAATTTAACTATTCCTGATACGATTTCTAGTGCAATGAATGGGGGAATTGTGCTTATGTAGCCAATTCATTTTCTATTACAGACTTACTCAATATGCCTCCTTGTTTTCATGTCTTTGGGTTCTCTATGAATTCAAACATGGGCGTGTCTATGAATTCAAACATGGGTTGTTCATGGGATTATTGACTACTGATAATTTTGTATGTTCTGCATATGAATTTGCTTATAATCTAGATAGGTTAATTGTCATAGGCCAACACTTTGCCTTTGTATGTAGGGTTTCATAGTATCTATTTTTATGAAAATCATATACTGTCCTTACCATTTGGTTTGTTACATGCTCTAGAAAAATGTGCAAAAATTAAGAATTTAACAATTGGACCATTGGTGGCACTCTTGGAACATTGATGCTCTAATCAGCAAATTCATGGTGCTATAATTGATGCCTATGGAAATTATAGGTGCCAAATATCTTCATGTGGACTTTGTTCATATGTACAATCACCTTAGAAAATTGATATAATAAGCAGTAGAATGGTGTCTATAAACTAGCAAAATTCACAGGAAGAAGAATAATTGCGGGAGGCTATGAGCCCATGATTGGGGAATCATGTTAGAGGAAGTGACAACTCAAGGCAAGAATATTATTTTCCTAGTGACCTAAAAAAGTGGCCAGGCTTAGAGAGATAGAAAAGAATGGGTCTGGAACCTGCTCTTCTTGACAATGATTGGAATATGCATGGACCCTTGGATCATATGGATAGACTTATGATGAGTGAGATAGAGAGATGACCTTCTATAAGGGTAGCCTTATTTTCTCCCCGCTGTCTTTTTTTATCTAATTAGTTTGATGACAAAATATTCCCCATTTCCTTTTTTCCTTTCTTTTTTAGCAGTTTCATTAGCATGTAAATATGAAGGATGTCTTACAAAATGATATTTTTGTTAATGTTGGAGTCTTAAGTGCACTAGCCATATTCTCTTTTGCAATAAGTTATTGTGTCTTGAAATATTAGAGATACTTCCACCAAGACAACAAAGAAATCATGTATTGTGTCTTGAAATATTAGATATACTTCCACGGAGGCATAATCTTTGCTGCAAAGTAGTTAAGGTGCATTAGGACATTGACTTGTAATGGGGTGACCTCGTCACCTGACGCATCTAAATCATAGCCCAAATTCACAATCAAGACTGAGAACACTTCAAGTTTATGTTCTTGGCCACAATAGTTCAAGTTTTGGCTTGGCATATTCATTCAATTTAACTCATTTTGTTGGTCACCGTGGGGCTTTGACAATGATTGAATCTAATTAAGTAGGTACAAAAATTCAAGAAAATTCTGGAACTTCCCTTGGCTCTGATCCCTTGAGATTTGAATTACCATCGCCCGTGACACCATATTCAAGCAACATTTTTTTCTCACAAAGCCAAAAATCTCATAGACTTGCTTCTTTGTCTCCCATAACACAATCTGTATAACCTTCTATGCAAATGATTCCACCTCAACCTCCATCCATAACACCCCTTCAACATCAATAGTTACAACCACTAAACCATCAACATCAGACTAATTTCATGAAGGCTGGTCAATCACAAGTTCAAATTCCTTCTCTCCATTTCCGAGGTCATTTTTCACGGTCCTTTCAACAATCTCTAATTCAATGGCAACTTGTTCGACAAATTCCTCAATAGCTACCACATTTACACCAACTGTCATGATCCTAAGATGCTATAGAATTTTTGAATCAGTTACCACACAACCTTTCACAAGGTAACCAAATTCCACATCAGTTACCAATACCTCAGGAAGTACATCCAATTCTCCTTACTCCATTTTAACAAATTACTTTGTATTAGGCAGTGACACAATCCAAACATCCATAAAAATCACAGTTAAGATAGGGAGCATCCCAAACAACGAGATATGTTGTGAGAAGTAGCATGATGAATCCTAATTTAGGCTTTAGCATCAAGGCCTTCTTTACTTCTTGTATTTTCCAATAACTTGTCTTCCCAAGTTTTAAGAGGAGTGCAACCTTCTATATATATTGGCCCACCACCAACTTCATTATTGGTAGCATCAGCATCACAAACATCACAATTGACAACTTTAAACACATTACGATATTCGATAGGAAATGCGTCATCTCTTTTATGGTCGCTGATGACACAGGGTGTAATATGTGTAGAAAATTCAATCACCTCTTCTTCTAATCCATATATTCCTGTTTATTTGGATGTAATACCAAATTAATCCTTAGATAAAAATACAACTGCACTTGGTGTTTCTATTACGACATTCTTTTTTCTAGCCCTATATTTGAATGCAACACCTCCAAAGTCTGTTCCTGTTGAAGCACTAGTTACTGCTCAAGATATCATTGGAACTCAATTCAATTAAGATATACTCAAAGTTTGTCATGAATTTGGTCTTAGTGCATTGTATGAGGATTTTCCAGGAAAATGCACAACATGTAGTTTGCACTTCAAGTTTCAAGAAAATCACAACAATCTCATGGATTGGCATGTGTCTCGAAATCGAATTTTATCTAAGAGTCATAAGAAAAAGCAACACAATAATTTTCTTGAAAATGTTTTGTGAGTGCCAAGGAATGGCTCAGTGGAACAAAGGTGTCAAAATCTGATGTTGTTTCTACCTTTTCCCCCATGGAAACAACTTTGGATAAGAAATATAGTGAGAAAGTAGCAGTGCCTGTTGATGACAAACAATGTCTGTGTTCTATGTGGACAACTCTTTGATTATTTCTATAGCAATGAAACAAATGGATGGATGTATAAAGGAGTAGTGTATATGTAGGCTCCTAGTGAGAGCACTGAAGGAATCATAGGGGCTTCACTGGGGGAGCAATACCTTACCATGTGGGTTCATATTGGGGGATATATATTGAGGAAAAAATGACTTAATATATTGGGGGATATATAGGAGGTAAAGGGTTTTTATATTGGTGGGTATAAAAAATGGAGCTCAAAGTTAATGAAAAAATATAAAGGGATATAAAAAATGTTAATGAAAAAATGGATACCTACAATATCTAGTGAAAGTGGAGGTTTTTTAAATTGGAGAGGTGTATTGGGTTCATATTGGTAGGGGGTTAAATAATGTGCTTTTTAGAGGTTTTTTCCAATATGTAGTCAAATTAGGGGTATTGTTTATTATGCCATGAATGCACGCAATATGTCAAAGGTTCATTGAGTGAATCCCCTGTGGAAGGCATATACGGGTCTAATTTGGGTCCTATTGTCCATGCTAAGTGTAGGTCAGAATCCGTGGGAGTTTATTTTGTAGATTCTGAAGAGAATAAATAGGTAAGAAATTTTAAAGGACATCTAATTTTTGTTTCTATTTACTGGTTGTGATGTTTATTATGACATGTGTCAAAAGTATATAAACAATAGCATGCAATGTTGTTATAAATATATTATGGGGAATGGGATCATTTAAATTATGCCCTTGAAATAATATTATGTGCTTGAACTTCCTTCATTCCTTAGTCTACTCTGTCCAAAATGCTTTGGGTTTTTTTATGTCTTCCCGTGCATTATCTTGGATTGAAAAGGCTTGGTTTTGGTCTTATGTTTTGAGATGATATTTTAGCTATTATAACCTTGTACATTCTAGTCACTTATTGCATTTGCACATAACATATTAATGTTTCTTTTATCATTTATTGATTTTTTGGCCTAGATCATGGAGTCTTTACACTAATGGGTATTCTATGATATTTTTCTTGTAAATTTTGACAAAGTCTAGCAATACCATATTTATGCTTTTCTTTTTCTCATTTTCTTGTACATTGTTTTTGGATAATGAAGAAACTGGTTGTTCATGGGAATGAATATGTTTATGGGGATGAAGATTCCCTGTCTGAAATCTTGTCTTTCGTGAACTATTTTGAATTTTACAAAAATATTTATGCTTATTTAATTTCTTTATTTTAGTATATTATGCCTTCAAATGTACTTTACATTACATAAGATTTCTAACAACATGTAATGTTATTGGTAAGATTCATCGTTAACATGGAAGATTCAAGTTGGGACTTATTTTTCTTGGGAATTATTCGACAGTAGATCCTTGTACACAGTCTCATATCTCTTCAAGCTCCATTCTTCTTGAATCTTATGTGGAATTTAATTCCATATATTACCTTGGGGCTTTTTACCCTTCATACCCGACCCGACTTATACCAACTCGAAATGAATGTGTGGACATAGAGAGCATTACATTGCTTTTAGTGATATAATCCTATTTTTCTCAAAACATGTTCTTCCATGGAAATGATTTTGAGTTGCTAAGTATCAACTTCTAATAGTGGTAAAATAAAAAATGATTCATCTCAAAGAAATGAAAAAACAACAACTAGATATTAGTGAAAATATTGCTAATATTAGCATTGGAAAGGGATGGCCAACACAACAAATCCAATTTAAATAGGGGCAATTGGAAAACTGGCAGTTAGGACATTCAATTCAGGTAGAGAAGTCCAATTTTGGTAATCCTTTACAATGAATTTTGTGGAGGAGCCAATATATGGAACATGTGTGGGTAAAACCATAGGAGAAGAATTTTTTTCTTGTATGACGTAATTTGCTAGCTAGTTGTCATATATTATTTATTATATATTGTCTTTTTCTTTCCATTTGTTTTTCACAAGTTATCTACAGCTTAAATTATTTATCATATAAATTAGTTGGCATGATTGTGCCTAAGCTTTTCCTGAAGGTTGAATACTAAGTTCCTAAGGTGTTATTTTCTATGGTAATGTTTTATTTTCTTTGTTTATACATGTCATCTAGCCACATAGTGGCCACTATCACCCAAGTGAAGAAAACTTCAAGTTTCCTGTTTTGATGGGGAAAAATAGCATTGACATTGATGTTGAGGTATACGTCGTATAAATAATTTATAGTCTAGTTTAGATTATATTCTAGTGTTTATTTCTTTTCATATCTTATACCTTACATTGTATCATTTTTCCTTTTCAGAAAAAGAATTCAATATGGATGGTGAGAAGAAAATATTGAAGAAAGAGGAGAAGAATAACACTGGAGCATCAAATGTAGAAAGAGAAAAAGAAGAGCATCAGTCTAGTGATACCCCTAAATTCAATATATCACATGAGACACACACATATAGACTGATGGTCAAGTTTTAGAGTTGGTGAATTCACCTACAATGCCTAGGAAACACAAGGATAATGTTTTAAAGTGATGAAACGATATTTCATGTGTAAATTGTAGTCCAACCAATATTAAGTTGGAAAATCATATTGTAATACTTGAAATTTCATATAATATAATTTATGTGGTTGAAATTATTTATAGTTGTACTTGATATTATTTAGTATTGTAATTAATATATGTAACTTTTCATTTTCATATTAGATGAACATGCACATTGTATGCCAATTTTTACTTTATTCGCAAAATCATATATATATATATATATATATATATATATATATATATATGTATATGTATATATATCTATATATATGTATATATATATATATATATATCTATATATATGTATATCTAGGTTCCAAATACAGCTTGACAATTCTAAGATATGATATACTCATGGTTATCTAGTAATATGAGTTTCTCCATGACTTATATATTATACATACACACACACACACACACACACACACACACACACACACACACACATATATATATATATATATAAGTCAGTAGAGAAACCTTATATTACTAGATAACCATTGAGTACATCAAAACTAGCTGGTCTGCCAGATTGGAAACCAGACCAATTGCGATAAAATATAGTCTCGACCAAACATTTAACCAAACATGCCATAAGGTTTTTTTGTCTCTGGTATCCCTTATACATATATGAGAAATTAACTTTACTACTACCACTACTTATCAATTTACATCTCAAAAGCAGTTTGTCTATTATTCTATCTTCTTGTTCTGTATCTATAGACCTAACTATTATCACATAACTGTTAGCCATATGACAAAACAAAGAAAAAATAGGAAAATAATTGTGATCATTTAACCACAGGCATTGGTGCTACTTATGCCACACCTGAATCAGACGCATGTGTTTCTCTCACTGCTGGATATTTTGTTGTAGCCACCACGACTTTAGGTGTTACTCTCGCAGCTAGAGATGATGTTGTATCCATCCCCACTCCTTGAGTCTCCTATTGCCTACCGCTTGCACCAATTACCTCCCTAACCTGATATTTCATGAGCTAGGTCATATCTCCCTACTCTTGCCCCAATGTGATATCCAAGTTATGGATATATTTCAAGCAGATGGAGAACATCTTATTCATGTCTCGAATCTTTTCGTCTTGCAAATTATCTATATTATCCACCCTTTTGAGGGATTCCTCTATAGCTCACAACCTTTTTTTAATCGCCTTCAACTCGAGTTGGTTCTCCATTTGCCTCCTGGTTCTATCCTCATTTGCCTCCGCCTGAAACTTCCTCAATAAGGTTTTGACATGCCACACCATCTCCAATTTCTTATGATACACCATCGACCATGTTCGAGAGTTCCCAATGTTAATAATCTAGTCAACTTCTTCTTCAATTTTTCTATCCAAGACATTTCTATGCAGGCACCTAACCTCATTCTCTTAGATTTCCATAGTTTCTTTTCCTTTCTTCGAGACAGTTGCATGATAATTTATTGCAACCTCTGTTGCAATAACCTCCATCCACATCCACTTACCAGCCATTGAGCCCAAAGCGTCCGCGTGTGGCATAGCCCTCGGCCTACCACCAACATTACGTCCCTTAGCCATTACTGTCTTGGAAGCCTTAATTTTCAAACTACCAGACTCTCCCTCGTCGCAACACCACTTTCTATCCTTTAGCCTTATCTCTTTACATTCTATGTGCCTTCTAGCCTTCTCATATAAAGGAAACATCCATAGCAGGTCATACTGCCATGTCCTTTGAGAACCTTCCTCGTCTATTTTCGGCAACTTCCACATACTGATGATGTTACAATACAATCATGTGAGACTGCGGGAATCTTCCTTCTCATTCACCTCTTCAATCGATATGTGCAAGCTCATTATTTCCATATATCAATCATAGCATAAATTTTATAACATAGCTATAATTATTTATTATATTATTGTTATAATTATATATATTTAGTACAACATATAATTATATATAGCATACTAGTTATAACATTTAACACGAATATGTATTTACTATAACATAGCATGTAACACAACTATACTACAGTTCATAACATAATTATATAATGATATAACCCTAATATATATATATATATATATATATATATATATATATATCACATAACTATATGTTATAGTTATATATATAACATATAGTTCTATAGCTAGAAATTGCACTGAGAGGTGCAAACGAACACCGATAGGAGGAGTGGGAGGAATGTGGAATGAAACATAATACTTCAAAATAAACCACATTGGATGGTTCAAAAATTCCACCAAACAACTAATTATGTGATTAATCCTAAAGTAGTCTCAAAACAATATAGATCACGAAAAAATTGAAATTAAAAAGTGAATATATTTATTTACCAATAATACTCGGAAACCTGGAGTTATGAAATTATTTTTAAAATCATGAAATGGTGTATACTTGTATATTTCATTTTTTTTTACCCTCGTTCGTTAAAATTCAAAAATTGTTGATTAGCGGTTGTCATTGATGTCAACCCCAGCAACACCAGGGGCTACCAAATATTGCATGGGAATTTTGACCTACCAAATTACTATATTCTGGGTCAAGAATACATGTTTTGGTTTCTACTTTTCGAGATTTTTCCGTTGATATATGGCACGCTACGTAATTCTTCACGGTTTGAGAGATATTCATGTTTGAAGTTTGTAACCCTAGTTAGTAGGCTAAAACCCCATGGGGCTATAGCATGGGTCATTGAAAAGTCAATAATTAATTATTTTTAAGCTCCTAAAATCCGACATTCACTTGTTGAAGTCCCTCTCAACCTAAGCATTTATATAAATTGTGATCCTCATATCCTCCTTATGTGGGGATTTCGCTACCTGAAAGAGGTCATCGTGGCATTTGCACTCTAACTTTTTCTACGAAGGTTTAGAAGCTGAAATGTTTATGAGGCGAATCCGAAATCCTGAGGAAGCTCTTGTAAAAATTTTAGATCAGGGCGTGCAATATTTTCGATGATATGATCTGTGGAAGTAAGTGTTTTTGCAGGATCTTGAACTTCATCTCAAAGAAGTGACCTTGGGAAAATTGTCATAACTCTCTCTCTGAGTATTGGATTGGAATTCTATAAAAGCTGGCAGATAGCACACAAAATTTAGTTTTTTGATATCAATTTCAGAGCCGAATGAATAAACAGTGACATGTGGCATGCCGTACAAGTTTTATCTACTGAAACAGTCCAAATTAGGTCATTGTGAGAGATTAGGCATAAATCTCTCTTGAAGAATCCAAATTGGATCCAACCTATGGAATTTTAAGGAAGAATTAGAGTACTACTATAGAACCGAAAATGACATATTCGGGAGCTGAAATAACAGAGATACGCCATATTCAATATCGAGATCCTAGAAGGCAAGAACAATCTTGATCATGTGTTGTCAAGGGATGTAAAGGACTAGACTTTCTAGGGCTGCAAAGAAAAGCAAGGTACAGTAGAGGGTAGCATGACAAGAGAGTAATCAAGGTGCAGAACAACAACAAGAAGTTCAGCACATGAAGTCTTCAAGTGGGCAACATTGCATACAGTCATTGTAAAGGTATCATTGTACTAAGTCATTGTAAAAATTATACAAGTGTTTATCTAGCAAGGGTTGAAGAGGCGGTGTCAGGAGGTTTAGGATCATCATTAGGTGGCTGTGTCATAGTTGGGGTTATGGTCTAGCGTGTCTTCTTCTTCTACATCATTCTATATCATTGTAAAGTGGACCATTTTCCCTGGTATAGGAGTCCATTCTTGTTATATTCTTCTATAGGGTGGTAGGGTGGTGCTAGGCTGGTGCATGAAGTCACCAACAAGTTCAAGCCTGTGAGAAATTTAGGGTGGTAGGGTGGTGCTAGGGTGAGTTTTAGTTCATTGGGTGTTGGGGCATTCGTTCAGTTGACTACTGAAGAATCTTGGGTGTTAGAGAATCCATCTAGTGGGAGCTAGAGAAGAATGCTTTTCTAGATTCTAGGAAGTTGGAGCTTTATTTTCAATTGGAGTTGAATATTAAAGAATTATTAGAAAAGCATTTAGGTGGTTTTTTTCCCAGAGAGGGTTTCCACCTTAAAAACTGTGTGCATTTGTGTTCCTTTTGTTTACTGCTATCATTGTACAAACACTGATAATAATTGAAGATTAATTGATGCTCTAATTGAAAGGAATACTGATTCATCGCCGCCTCTCAGTATTTCCAACAAAAACGAATTGACTAGAGAGTAAAGAAGGTATAATAATTAATTATTATAACATTCTCACCCCACACCCTATATAAATTACATTTATTTTTGACATGGCTATTCAAGAATCATGCAAAATGAACACACACAGTCAAATCTTATATCGCTTTTATGGGGAACCTGAAAAAATCATATTTAAATTTACAATGCACAGATGGGCCATCTCAATGAACCACACCCTTCCATTGACAACAATTGGTGTTACATTCAATTGCGAGTACCCTACAAAAATCATCTTTAAAGTTCCAATTCGCAGATGAGCCATCACAACAAACCACACCCTTCCATTGAAAACAATTGGTGTTACATTCAATAGGGAGTCCTGAGGTTCGACCATTTCTTAAAAAATCAATTATATATATATATATATATATATATACTCTGAACATCCGCAAAGCAATCAAACACAACAGAGTATAAAGGACAAAGTATATATATATACTCTGTCCTGATGATGGATCCCCATTAGGATTCGAAACGTCGACACTCGTTCTCTAGCAATGTGGATAATCTAGAAAAAATTTTAATAAATGAGCACCACATGAGTTTAAAAACCAAAATGGCATATACTCTTGAAAGTCTAGTGACTCACATCGCCTTGTGGATTTCCATTATAGCTCTCATTCATGTGAGGAGATTAGGAGTGGGGTGATGGAGAATTTCTCCTCGAACAGTGGTATGCTTAGGAGGAGGATAGGAATGTGACATATTCAACAACCAAGGCTTATGGGAAGGCCAGGGTCCGTACAGGGTTGTCGCCTCTAACTTTCCCACCACTAAGGCAGAGCTCATGGCCGTTGTCGCCCAGGCCATAGAGAGAAAACAAAAGATTAATATGGACCTCTCTCACAGCCACTCTAGGCCCATCTGCATTGGGGAGGGAGGGTTCACCATCAACACCAGTGACTACGCATTGAATCCACTCATTAACACAACTGGGAAAATGATTATACAAGTTGGTTACTCATGGAATTCATTTTCAACTTCGTCTCAGTACTTGAGGTGACCCACTTCCTGGTATGCAAATTCCTTGATGATATCAGGACTATTGGGTCCATGTTACCTTTTGTGCACCTACAGGAGGTGGTCCACCGCTTACAAGCTCTAGTGTAGCACGATCCAACCCATAACCCAGGGTTGACCACAAGAAAAACTTGTGACAGAGGGAAGGCTCAGAAGCGAGAGCTTGTTTCAGAGGGTGGTCTTGGCAGCGAGAGAAGAAGGAGAAGGAGCAATGAAATCCAACCAACCACGTGTGAAATTTTAATAGGTGCGAGGAGGAAAAAATTTCTGCTCTCTTGTTGTAGTGAATAGTGTTTGGACTTAAAAGTCCATATGGAAAATGCCTCTGACATAATTATTATAAATAACTATAAATTATGTATAACATAACATTATAACACAACACATCGCAACATGTAGGATAACTATAAGATAATGTAACTATAGTTCTATATACCATTTAACATAGCATATATATATTATATAACTATATATATATGTTTAAGTTTCAACAATGCATTAGCAATGCATCATTGATATACTAAATTCATGATGAAAAGAGCATTTAAAGTGAATAAAAGCATTTTTTCTCTTTTTAAATTTGTATCATATTGTTTCATTATGTAGTGTGTTGTAACATAAACATTGTCTTCATGTGCTTGCACCTAGTACATGTCGTGTGTCAAAATCAAATATTTTAAGAGCTTAGAGTCTAATAAAGTATTTGTTTACCATGAAATTTTTTTAGTTTTGCAAATAGCTTTATTTCAATTTTTTACATATATTTTTACATATTTATGCTCTATGCATGAAATGCATTATTTAGAAATGCAAAAGAGTGTGAAAGTAGATTAGATCACTTTTTTCAATTGTGTTTACACGAAACTAAATAATTTGGTTGATAAATTATCAAAAAATTAACTCAAAGGTTTAGGACTTTAGGCTAGATTGTTCTACTTGAGTCTAGAAATGATTTTCTTATTAACATTATTTCTAAGTCAACATTTTTCTCTTCGATTAATTTATATGTATCATATGTAATAGTTTTGTATTATATGTAATATGTTACTCAACATTTTTTTTGGATTAGTTTTATGTATTATATGCAATATGTAGAGCCATCTCCTATATAACCCCCAACCGCGGGCCATCAGACTATTGGGGGATCTGCTATACATTATCGGTCTCATGATAGATCATGTCGCCCAACTAGAGGGTGTGTTCCACTCATAGATCCTGGATTCAACACTAGTCTGAGTGTTAGAGGTGGTGTTTCTTTCTCTGTTGACGATCATGTTACAAATAATGGACAATCTTCACCTGCTATAGGTGCATTTTTAAATCCTCTTTAACTTTATGTGTTTATATATTGAAATTGTCTTTAATTTTTAAATCATATTCAATTGTTGTGATTGAATTTAATGTATATGTTATATGCTTCTAGTTTGTTATATATGTGTTAAATTATGTTTATGATTTGTAGACCCTCAGGAAGGTGAAGCTGAGGATCACAGTGCAACATCGATCCATACATGGGACGATGCTATAACCAATATCACACTAGAGGATGTTAGAGTCCAACATACATGGATCAAACGAAAGCTAGGTAATGTCTCTGCTAGTTTTCCTACAAGGAATATTTTGTCTTTGATGTTGGTAACATTGATAGGCTTATCAAGACATACCAGAGGGTGATACCATAGAATCACCTCCTATATTCCATACAAAGGATTAGGAGGCAAGAGGTTAAGAGATCCACATACTTGGAAGGCAGTGAAATATGTCACCACGGAAATTAATGTTCGT
This sequence comes from Pinus albicaulis, assembly GCA_034641835.2. Classification (NCBI taxonomy): domain Eukaryota; kingdom Viridiplantae; phylum Streptophyta; class Pinopsida; order Pinales; family Pinaceae; genus Pinus; species Pinus albicaulis. Next base: position 805,937,269 of record CM076569.1, on the reverse strand, counting down.
GGGGAGTTGTTCGACATCCCTTCGAGCCACCATGCTAGAAATAAAGGTCAAATTCCACTCAAATATTTTTAGAATGTTGATGTGGCCATTTTTTTTAATGATCAATTCATTAGAGCTTAGGGCTAGTTCCCTCACCATAACTATCCCCCCCTTTACTTTCAAAAACATATATATGTAGAGTTTATACTACATATGAGGTTGGATTACACCAACACCAGGTTTTAGTTTTATGGACCCGACTTGGGGCGTACCAATGATCATGATGGGGCTCGTAGGGAGCCCGAGCATGTACCACCACTGCTGAGATTGTTTCCACTAGCATCTTAGAGCATGGTATTTCCAAAAGAGCTAGGAGATTCGTCGCAACTCAGCGTTGAGACCAGGCGTACCATTCTAATATCATGCACACGATATTGGCCAGTGCGCATGTCACATTATGTGGAGAGATGAGAAGACCACTAGTGTTTCCTTGTGGCATACCTACTCCATTAAATAATGATTCACATCTTGCGAGTCTACCCATTTACTATATTTTTTCATATGCATGTATGTGTTGTGATTTCATTCGTGACACTTGGAGGGTGCACGACCCATGTGACACGAACTAGGTAAATATATACGAAATTTTTTACTCTTATCGTCAAATTATAAATATTATTTATATTAAATTATTTCATATTAGATTGCATTTAATAAGTTCATGATAACATGTAGACATAACCTAGATACGTAGATGAGCATCTGAGGTCATCCAAGGGGGTAGTTGATCAACAAGGCAAACCTCCACCAGTGCATGTTTCAATGGATTCTCCTCCCCCTCCACCTCCACCTTCGCCTCATAACACTCACGTGGAGGAGAGTCACTATGTACAACCACATGGACCAACAGTTGAGGCAAAAAAAATTATTCCTAAGATTTCAACAATTTTGTTTTTAAATTTATTTGCATGCAAATTAATTTGTATACTAATTATAATTTGTCTTTTCGGTTGTGTACACAGGTCCATATGTAGATTTTTGTAAATGTTGTAGTTCTGTGGATGCATGCATGGGATGTTGGGTATATAGGTAGTGATAGTGCCAGTCCATCGATGCAAGCCCCAATATTTGAGCTATAGGAAGGGGAGCACTGAACCTAATTCATCAACTCCCATCCTAAATGACTTGAATTTAGACTCGAGTGAGGTTAGTAGATTCATTTATGTAATTAAACGTGGTTCAAAATCATTTATTTCTAATTTTTATTTTTTACAAATAATGATGTAATTTGTTTGAATTTGAATGTGTTATATTATAGTACCATATTATAGTACCAGATTATGGGTGATTACTTTGTGCAACAAAACTCACATAGGAGTTCTGGTGGTACTTAGAGTGGATAGTTTGTATATTTTCATACCCATTTAATAGGGCACATTCACATGAGATACTACCTTTGTATATTTTCATACATGGAAAGTTTATGAATGTACATGAACATTATTTTGGTTTATGGATGCTTCTTATTTAATTTTATAGATGTTCATGTAACATTTGAAATTTGTATATATTTTCATATGGACAATTTATTGATACATTTATTATTTCAGTTTATGGATATGTATTAAAAAATTTTATGGATGTTCATTAAATTTCAAGTAATGGATTTGTTAATTATTTCGCAGGTTTAATTTTTTTCTATATAATATAACTTTTATTAAAAAAATGTAACAATTTTGATTTCTAGTTTGATAGACTAAGAAGATAAGTACAATCTTACTATGATGCAAGTCACTTTAATACTTAAACTGAACTAAAATATATCATGTTTGAATTAAACAACAAAGATAGGATTGAAATAAGTTCTAAATTCAGTTTTAAAAGATATTTGGTAAACAACAAATAAGTTTTAATCAATTTTATTTATTTTCAGGTCATCTATAAGAGCTTAATCATAACATGATATTTAAGTCATATGTATTGGAATTTAATATACCAAAAAAATATTAATGATATATTTTTCTATAATTTTGTATAATAAAATAAGAGCTCTCCTAAATTTACTTGGCTATCTCAAGGTTCATTTAAAAAACACAAATGAAATTGAAATGTTTTATTCAATTTTCAAAAGATGTCTTGTAAATGAAAAATAAGTTTTATTCAAATATATTTCATTTGAGGTCATCTACAAGAGCTTAGTCATAAAATGATATAAGTACAATCTTACTATTATGCAAGCCTCTTTGATACTTAAAATGAGCTAAATTATATCATGTATCAATTTAGTATCGAGCAATGAAAGAATTACAAATATGTTTCATATTGGCTTGTAGAAAGTTCCTTTTAGTGTAATCAACATATATGTTTTTTTTTTCTTTCACAGGAAAAAATCAAAATTTGTATAAAAAAGGTCACAAAAAGTTACATTGCAGATGCCGCAACATTCCATATGAAATAATCACCCTATAAAATAAGGGAGATAGCCAAAATATATCCCCTCCATTGAAACAATAGAGAGCACAGAACAAGGTCTCTTAGCTGCACAAGGGGTTACCGTAGATTGGGAAGTCCACAGGGCAGCCAAAACCCAACAAAGCCATATATATCCAGAAATGAAGCAACTTTTATAGGGCCTCAATAAAGAGAAACACCCTCAAAGGAGTCACAGGGGCCTCTCCAGAGAGAACACAACCCCAAAAATATGTCTATAAACAATAGTTTCATTGTATAACAACAGGAGAATATATAATTACATAAAAGGATGTCCAAAAAAAGAGTAATGTTTGTTGCATATATATATATATATATATATACAAAAACCTCCAGAGGATATAGCCTGACTAGAGAAAAGTAAAAATTCGGATTAGGAAGATATATAATAATATCAGTAAGGTCTGGTGTTCGGCACACGAACAACTAAAACTTCTTTTTCCTCTATGGTCCATGCACCTGGAGCAAGTTGTAGACCGGCTTTAGACATGTGGTCAGCCTCCCAGTTCCGCTCCCTGAAGATATGGCATAAAGAAATCAAATTGAAGTGAGTTTTTAGAGCCTATATTTCTTCAAGAATAGGAAGCAATAAAAATTTCATACATAATTGTGTGTTTTTAAACCAATTTATAACATTCATTGAATCCCCAAAGATTTGAATCGACTCAATGCCCAGATGAATAAGCCAACAGAGGAGGAGTTTAAGCATTTGGAGCTTAGCGAGATTATTAGAACCATCCCCAAGCCCAACTGCATCAGTTAGTGTGATATTATGGTTCCTGTGTATGATCATCCCAATGCCACATGTGCCCAGGGTCACCGCCCCGTCGAAATAATCCCAAGGAACCGAAGGATCAATGTGTTCTGGAACGATCCTCCACTGAGCATTTTGAGTGCTCACAGGTGGAAGGGAAGAAAATATGGCCGCACACTCAACCGCTACGTTTTCAATTATGGGAGAAATTATTTTAAAAATACATTTGTTCCTAGCAATCCATATACCCAGGATACAATCAGGGGTATGTTCCTATGGGACTGGTTAGTACAATCTTCCCACCAACTATTCCACGTGTCTCTATAATTATTCCCTCTCCATAAAGTAGAATATTTGCAATGTAATCTGGTCTGGTCCCAGAATTTCCTAGTAAAAGGGAAAGAAAGGAAAAGGTGATCAATGGTTTCACTCTCCTTCTTGCACAAGGCACACCAGCCCAGGCCATTTAGATACCTCTTTTGAAGGACATCCCAGGTAGTAACCTTTTTTCGAAGAATTCGCGAGAAAAGGAGCTTTGATTTTGCATGGCCACCCAATTTCCATAAAGTCTTATACCACCACTCCACCAGACCATGTTCATGTATGTGTGCATAACCAGATTTAGGAGAATAGTGGCTCGATTTTGAGAGAATCCAACAGAGGGAGTCATTCGAGTCTTTGATACGAGCACTAGAACGCTCCAATTCAAAGATGTAATCCCGCCACTCCTGTTTCCAGTGGTCCTCAATACCCAACCAATCTACATCTCTCCAAACCTATGCACACGTCATAGTATTCACCGGGTCACTGACCTGGTTCAATTTTTTATACCACGGGCAATGAGGGCCTCTCTTAAGCCCTCAAAGAGTGAGAATATGTTATTGAATCCCACCCAAATGTCCAAACTAATACAACATCTCTCCCCATTTCCAATTTTCCAAGCTAGACCTTTCTCCACTAAGCCTAGATCCAAGAGGGTGGCCTTCCAAATAGAGGAAAATATGTAGAAATATTTCTTTGGTAATCGAATACAGTCGTCAACTGGGATGGGGTCAATGTATTTCATTTTCACCACGGAGGTCCAAATATTTGTAGTAGTGAGTAATATCCAACCCGACTTGGATGCCAAGGAAGTGGCAAAGAGAAGGAGGTTTTTTATGCCCCATTCCCCCCACTCTTTAGGCTTTGAAATATTTTCCCAAGCCACCCAGGGGATAGTCATCTTGAAGTCTTTACAAAACAAGAGAAAATTATTACATATACTTTTGATTTTGTTAAGGATGGCGACAAGAACCCAAGCAAGTGTTATCTAGTACACCGGAATTTCCATAAGAACATATTTTATAAGAACCAAATGCCCCACTCTGGAAAGCCACTTATGGCTCCAAATGATAATCCTTTTTTTTCAATCTTAGAGACCAACCACCACCAATCCTACTTCCGGTAGGAGTCTGGTTTGAGGGAGATCCCCAGATATTTAATACTTGAACCAAAAGGAGAATGGATGAAAGGAAGGATATTTTGAATCCAAGAGAAATCAATCTCCTATATACCCTCATGGGTGAGGGTGGAATTTTGAAAATTTATATTCATATAGGTATCTTTCATAAAGAGGTCCAGAGAGTGCTTCAAGAAATGGACCTCCCTCCTATTTCCAATGCAAAAAATAAGAATGTCATCAACGAAGAGGAGGTGTGATATAGATATATTTGTAGCCACCTCAACCCCCCAAAATTACCCATCCCTCTTAGCCTAATGTATCAATTGTCTAAGGCCTTCAGCTTCCAGAAGAAATAGTAAGGGGGAGAGAGGACACCCTTGTCTTAAGCCACGTTTTTTAAGAAAGAAGGGGGAGGCCGCCGCATTTATTAGCACAACAAAAGACACATTTGTGATACAACCCATAATCCAGTTGATGAGATCAATGTGGAATCCCAAATGAGTAAGCATGAGTCTAAGATATATCTAGTTGATCCTATCATAGACCTTTGAGAGATCAATCTTTAAAATCAAACATTTTTTCCTGGAGAGTTTAATACTGTGAAGATTTTCCTGTGACAAACTAATAGCTTCATGAATTTTCCCACCATCTGAGAAAAAAAATTGTTCTTTAGAGATATATTTAGATAAAATGGGCTTTAGCCTATTAGAAATAGTTTTGGCAATGACTTTATATATACAATTACATAGTGAAATAGGCTTGAAATCATTAAAAGAGGAAGGAGAGTCCTTTTTAGGAATGAGAGCCAAGAACATCGATTTAAGAGAATCATGGGTAAAGCCAATGGATCTTGATTCTTCCACCAAAATTTGTGATAGTGTCCCCCATCAAGTCAAAAAACTACTGAAAAAATTCAACCGTCCAACCATCTAGACCAGGGCTTTTGTCTTTTTGCATGGATTTGATGATCTGTTCCACCTCTTTCTTCTCAACTGGAGCCAGAAGGAAATCATTTTCCTCCTCATCATCATATCTAGGGAATATTTGTTCCACCCAAATGATTTCCCCAATCGTGGCCCCCACTTGATCATCATAGAGGTTCTTGAAGTAATTCTTCCCCATGCGGGATAGGTCTTCAAACGATTTAGACTTGTTACCCTCTAGGGATTCAAGTTCCCAAATGGTGTTAGAATTATTTCAGCCCTTTGCATAGTTGTGAAAAAATTTTGTATTCTCATCACCCGCTTGTAACCAAATAGCACGACTCTTTAGTCTCCAACTAGCCTCCTTATCCTTTAACAACACCCTTTTCCTATTTTCCAGCTCTCTTAATTTGTCCCGAGAAGCTTCATCAGCAAAACTGATACCAATATTACCATACATTTGCTCGAGGGCCTCAGTAATATCTTAGAGTTCTTTGGAGTCCTTTTTATCCTTATCTTTTTCCCAAGAAATGGTGGCCTTCTTATTTTTTGATAATTTTTAACAAGGGCCTATGCATAGGAACCATCCCTCTTAGACATAGGGCTCTAGGTATCAACAACCAATTTTTGAAATTTCCCCTCCTTTCGCCAAAAAGAATTGAATTTGAAAGGGGAGGCAAGATTTTTATACGGCCCATTCACCTCAAGGAGGATCGGGGAATGATCTGAGTCACCACCCGTGTCAATCCACTGACTAACATTTGCATCCCCAGAGGTGAAATTGTCGCTAAACAGGAAATGATCCAATCTTTTGGCAATCATGGCCTCACCCACCCTATTGTTTCTCCATGTCGGAGCATTTTTGGTCAGATTTGAGTCAAACAGATTTCCATCCCGAATTTTATTAAGGAAAATCTTTGCTAAGGGATCAATCCTTGCATTTGGGCCCCAAGCCTCCAATTGCCCCAAAGAGAAATTTAGGTGACCCCCGAAAATCAGATGTGGTAATTTCATGAAAGATTTGTTAAAGAAAGTGTTCCAATAGCCAATCTTGTCAGCACAGGGGCCATAAATATTGACAAGAGTGAAACTTGAAACCAACTCCAAGGACGAAACCTCCAACCTGATAACCAGGTCCGACGTCCAACAATTAAGCAACTTGAAAAAGCTATTTCTAAGACCAGTAGTGAGGCCTCTCGAGCGACCCTTAACATCTAAGGTAAAAAAATTCCACCCAGGGAGGAGAGAGGACAAAAGTGAGGATATGAGGTCCCCTGAACCCAGAGTTTCTTAAATAAATAGAACATCTTGTTTATAAAGGGAGTAAACAATTTTGGATGCTAGTTTTTTGGGGGCATTAGCCATACCCCTACAATTGAAAGATAAAAAAATCATTTCGTAACCAACGATGGGGAAGCCGCTGCTCTAAGCGCCCATTTTAGGGATAGTTGTCTTCCATCAACTATATTAAGAATGGCCTTAAGTTTAGCTTTGGAAATGTCCAATTTCCTCCCCCTCATATGTTTGACTTTGTCTGTGATAGGGAAACCTCCTAAACTAGCATGGACCTCTTTCTCCATTTTTTTATTGTCATGAGGGTGAAGGTTTTAAGGGAAAATGTCAATAGAGAGCTTGGAAATAGTGGTGATTATGTTGTACATGGCCTAAGATACATTGCTAACAAAGAGGGAAACCGATGGATCACGCTTGGAGGGACCAGGAAAACTCATACAATAAAAATAAAGATCAAATGATTTTAATGTAGGAGAAGAGGGGTAAGGGACAGTACCCGCCAAATCTGACGTTGGATTAGCATAGGTTGTCTCTGTTTTCTCCTGTGGTTGAACCGAAACCGAGTCCTACATGTCCACCGCTTCAGCTATAATTCCTCCCTCCCTGAGAGCCTCATCTTCCTGTTGTGTGTTATTCCCCCTGTGTGACATCTCCTTCCTAACATCCATCTCCTCTTCATGTACATGGGCTTCAAATCTGATCCGAGGGCCATTAGTGGTCCCATTATTTTGTTTCCTACTCTTGGAAAATCATAGAGGACAATCTCGATCCAACTGTCATAACTTGTGGCAGCGGTGACATCTGAATGGTAAGTTTATGTAGTTGATCAACTGCTCGATAGCATGACCATCAACATTGAGAATAATCTTAGGGACCAGTCCATCTCTCTGAGCAAGCTTTACCAGCATGCTTTCCGTATTCCTGGATCAGGTCTCCAAGAAAGACATGTCCACCTCTAGAAAAGATCCAAGGCTATCCTCGATAGCTCGAAACACCTCCATGGTCCCAAAATAAGGGGGGAGTGTAGGAAGTCTTACCCATATTGGAATTTCATCCACCCGTTCTATTTTAGCATCGCAGAGAGGATTCCATATCTTAAAGAAGATGGGAGCGATATCAAAACCCCATTAGCTTGATAGAACCCATTCAAGGGTTGTTGCATTCTTGAAACTGACCATAAACCAACCTTTTGACAATGTTGTCACCTCTACTTCTCTATCCGAGGTTTCCACCCAGCTACGTTTTATCCAATTAGTTATGTATTTGGCCGGAAAGAATTTACCTCTGGCCCTACAAACCAGAATTGATTTTGATGTTTCCATCACATGATCGAAATGTAAATCAACGTCGGAAATGAGGTTTGGGTATTCCTAACTTTCTTTAATTACCTTTCCTTTTTTCCACTCCACCCTAGACTATCGATCGGTTTTTACAGAGAATTTGGAATATTTTGTGTGAGCCCCCGATGTCTCCTTCTATTTCGAACCTCCGATGAAATCTTATTTCTTCCCAGAGGGAGGATTTCCCCTTCCGATTGAAGAATAGGGGCCAAAAAACCCCGTGCCTGTCCCCCAATACTACCCATCCACTGAGCCTGACAGTGAAAATCCATGTTAACACCCGCCCGACCAAAAACCACCTCTGTATGGAAAGGGAAGCCACCACTTAAACCACCAATCGTGTGATTTCCAAAAAAATATTTAGTACCCCATTCCAGGTCAATTCGCCCCGCAAGTTCATTTACAGTAAGACCACCCGAGAGAGCCACATCCTTCCCAGAGGTGAAAGTATGAGGGACAATATGCTCCTGCCAGAGGGAGTCACCAACTTTAATCTCCGAGAATAGCTCGACCCCAACCTCCAGAGTTTGACCCAACCCCGTAAACGATTCTCCACCCACACCCAACACCACATCGTCCAAGCCTCTAGATCTGAACAAAGGGCAGGGAGATCGATTCTTTTTAACCTTAATGGATGAAGAGAGTAGACCACAATGGTCCACAACCAACCCTTTGGTGACCGGGGGAGAAACTGCCACCAGACTAACAAAACCCCTAGGAAGAATGTTTTTTTTATCAACACCCCCCAGAGAGTCCAAACCATCCATCAGGTTCCACCTAAGATTATACAAACACTCTTGTTGGAATGAGACTGAGTTGGCAGGGAGAACCTTGATGGATTCTGTTTTGTGGGTTCCATACCCCAGATAAACAGAATGTATTATGCTGCAGGTTCCATGTCAAGAAATACACTATAATTACCCATGAGGCTGAAAAAGACAGACTAACAGGGAAAACCCACAAAGCTCCAAAGGTAACCAAAGGGAAAAACCAACAAGCAGGCGACTTCGATCAGTTCAAACCCCAAAAACCGCCAGGTGAAAAAATAGTAGTAAGGGTCCAAACCCCAAACCAATAGCAGGACCTTACCGGTAAGAAAAATGACCCTCATTCATAGAAAATTCAATAGAAAAACCAGAACAAAAACTTCTGCACAATACTCTTAACTCCCACCGAATAAATCAATAATTTCCAAAAAACGACAGTCGGACTCCGAAAAAATAGCGAGCAGAGAAAAAGGCACTTACCCGATGGAAACCGAGGAAAATGGGAAGAAAGAGTAAAAAAGTGTTGAAAAACTTGAGCACGTGAAAGTAAACCCGTGAAACAGCCTGCAACGACTCGACGTAACCTTAGATTAGGGTAACAAACCACCAAAAGAACTCAGAGACCCTCCACAATATAGAAACCCCAGCGCAAGAATAGAAACGAATCAGCATGTATGTTATTACAATGATTTTAAAAAATAAATTATTTGAACTCTAAAGTCATCTATATTATGCCCACTAGCTGTAGCTCAATTGGTTATTGCCTTGTTAATAAGTAATATGTAAATCATGATATTCAAAATTCAAATCCCCTTGGTTTATACCAACAAACAAAAAAAGTCATCCATATTATAATTTAAAAAATATATATATGGAAAATTTTGCAGCCCACCCATATATCACTGCATGACCAACTCTTTTAAGTATATTTCAATCGATTTCTTATCTGAGGGTTCAATTAAAAAACACAAATAGGATTGAAATAAATTTTATTCAATTTTAAATATATATTGTAAACAACAAATAAGTTTTATTCAATTTTATTTCTTTTGAGGTCATCTACAAGAGTTTAGTCATAACATGATATAAATACAATCTTATTATGATGCAAGAAATTTTGATACTTAAAATGAACTACAATATATCATGTATCAATTTAATATTGAGCATGGAAAGAATTACAAATATGCTTCATATTGGCTTGTAGAAAATGTCTTTTAGTGCAATCAACATGTATGTAATTACAATTCAAATTTAAAAATAAATTATTTGAATTCTAAAGTCATTCATATTATAATAAAAAATCTCTATATGGAAAAAATTTTGCCCCACCCATATACTATTGCATGGATAACCTTCTTAAGTATTTCAATCCGTTTTTTATCTCAAGGTTCAAACAAAAAACACAAATAGGATTGAAATAAGTTTGACTGAATTTTAAAATATGTCAAGCGTAAACAACAAATAAGTTTTATTCAATTTTAAAAGATGTCAAGGATAAACAACAAATAATTTTTATCAATATTATTTCTTTTGAGATTATCTACAAGAGCTTAGTCATAATGTGATATAAGTATATCATATCGGAATTTAATATAAAAATATATATATATATGATAGCATTTCTATAATTTTATATAATGTTATCATCTTTCCTAAATTTACTTAGCTATCCAAGAATTTCAATTTCAATTCCTTGTGATCAAAATAAGTTTTATTCAATTTTAAAAAATTTCAAGATGTAAACTACAAATAAGTTTTATTTGTTTTTTTCCTTTTCAAATTATCTACAAGATATAAGTCATAACATCACACACAAACACACATACGTTTTGTTTGTTTCAATTTTTACAATCCGATATGAAGCATGTGTGTAACTCATTTCATGCTTTATATCAAACTAACATATGGAGTTTATTAATACCAACCTAGATCCATCTTAACTACGGATCTATCAAGCACCGAGAGGGGTCAAATCTCTCGAGGTGAAAACCTCATTTTTGAGTGAAAAACTTGAGAAAAGGTTTGCACCTCGAGATATTTGATCCCTCTAGGCACTTGATAGATCCGTAGTTAAGATGGATCTAGGCTGGTTTCAGTCGTGTGAGACCAAGGAAAATATATCGATAATATGAGGAACATATCAATAATTTTATCAATAATATGTAAATACATATAATATTAATATAACCATTTTAAATATACTAAATATGTTTGAGATTTATCGATTCATTTTCATTTTAATTTTTCTTAGTTACCTTAGTTTGTTGAGATGATAAATATTCTAAAATAACTTTAATGATGAAAAATGATGAAAATTATTTTTTGAATGCGAAGTGACAATGTAATAATATTGAATGATAAAAAATGTGAATAATAAGATTGTAGTCAATTACAAATAGCCTTCATTGTGATCAATCTCAAAGTATTTTCTTCTACTATTCTTATTGTTACATTTGTTAGATTTGTCATATTTCCATATCGATTATATGAAAAATATAATAGAAATCATAAATCATAAACAGTTTAAATATTTAGCTCGAGTTGTTGTAGTAAACATTATACCTTGTCTCTCTTGCTCTCCAATATTATTAGGTTTAATTTTCAATAAAAATCGTTCTACATTGTCAATAATTTTTTGTGCTTACACTAAAATCAATGCACACTATTAATCCAATGACTTTAAAACTAATGTATCATCATACATCCAATTACATCAAATCTGAAATCAACATATACATTTAAATCAATGCATCTAATGCAAGAAATCAAATAAGATTAGAAAACAACATCTACACAGAAATCAATGCTTCTAATTCAAGTAATAAAATAAAATTAAAAATCAACATCTACACTCAAATCAATGTATGTATTGCAAGTAAGAAAATAGGACTAGAATCCAACATATACACTAAAATCAATGCATCTAGTGCAAGCAATGAAATAGGATTATAAATCACCATCTACACTGAAATGAATGGATTTAGTGCAAGCAATCAAATAGGATTATATTGAAATAAATGCATATAGTGTAAGCAATAAAATATAATTATAAATCAACATCTATATTGAAATTAATGCATCTGGTGCAAGCAATCAAATAGGATTAGAAATCACTATCTACATTGAAATCAATGCATTTAGTGCAATAAATCAAATAGAATTAGAAATTATCTACATTGAAATTAATGAATATCTAATGCAAGTAATCAAATATCATTAGATATAAAAATCCACACTCAAATCCATGCATCTAGTGTAAGCAATCAAATAGGATTAGAAATCACCGTCTACACTGAAATCAATGCATCTATTGTAAGAAATATTCTTCCATCTCCCCCCCTTCCATATATATCTATATGTACCTCCAAATATCCTTCTTTGTCTCTTTATCTCACCCCCACAAACACACACACTCTCTCACTCCATATTTATCAATCTCTGTGTCCCTCCCTCCATGTCTCCATCTATCTCTTCTTTCTCTTCACCTTACATCTATATCTCTATCTCCCTTTATCTCCTTATATCAATCCCAAAACATATACTCCCTTTATCCAATCTATCTATCTATCACTCCCTCCTCCTCTGCCTCCCTCTCTCTCTCTCTCTTCCCATTCCCTCCCTCTCCCTTACTTCTATCTCTCTTTCCTCCTTCAATCCTCTCTAGATCTCCCTCCATCTTCCTTATCACTCCTTCTCTCTCTCTCCAACTTCCACTCTCTATGTATTTCTTGTTACCTTACTCTCTCTCCCCCTCCATCTCTCTTTCCCTACCTCTCTCCACTCTCTCTCCCACCTCTCTCTCTCTCTCTCTTTACCTTCTAACTTTGTCACTATATGCCTCTCTCTCTCCTTATCTCCCCATTCTCTCCACCTCTTCTTCTTTGTCTCATTATATCACCCCCAAACATACACACACTCTCTCCATATCTCCTTTGTCACTCCCTCTCTCTCTCAACTTGTTACTCCCTATGTATTTCTTCTTCCCTCCCTCTCTCCCCATCCATATACATCTCTATATCCATCTCTCTCTCCCCCTCCAACCCCATGTCGCTATCCCTCCATCTCTCCCCATCCAGCTCCATCTCTCTATCCCTCCCTCTATCCCCCTCCAACTTAATCTCTCTATCCCTCCCTCTCTCCTCCTCTCTCTCAAGTCCCCTCTATTTCTCTACCTCTCTCTCCCTTTCTCTCATACCTCCCTCTCTCTCTCTCTCTCTCTCTCTCTCTCTCTCTCTCTCTCTCACCTACAATCCTCTATATTCCGTCATCATTCTCTTCCTCTCTCTCCCTTTATCACCTCCATCCCTCTATATTCACCCCCCGCTCTCTCTCTCTACCCTCAAATCCTCTGTCTTCCCCCCATCACTCTATCTCTCTCTCCAACTATGTTACTATATCACTCCTTTTCTTCTTCTCTCTCCTTCTCTCCCCCCTTGTCTCTGTCACTCTGTCTATGTCTCTTTATCTCACTCCTAAACATACACACACTCTCTCTCCACTTCTCACTCTATATGTATTTCTTCTTCTCTCCCCCTCCAACTCCGTCTCTCTATCCCTCTCTCTCTCTCTCTCTCTCTCCCTCTCTCCTTCTCTCTCTCTCCATAGCTATGTCTCCCTCTCCCTCTCTTACCCTTCTCTACTTTTCTCTCCCCTCTCCCTCTCTCTCTCTTCATTCCTCCTCTCCCCTCATCTCTCCCTTGTTATTCCCTGTAGTTCTCCACCTCTATCATATGTCTTTGTTCTTCCCTCCGATATATTTCTAGAGCTAATATATATAACAAATTTAATATTGTATTAATATAAAGTTATTAAATTTAATAATTTAAATATTACAATATATTAATATCAATATTATATTTAGTAATAATAATAATAGCAATAATAACATTAATATTAATATTTTAATGTTAATGTTATAGTCAATAATGTTTTTTATGCATGTTATTATTATTAATTTGGTCCATATGCTTCAAATATAATTAGATGTTGATTTCTACTCCTATTTGATATATGTTATTTATTTCCCTTACCTTTTTATACCTCTTTTATAAATATGGTATTTGGCCCATGGTATTCAACCCATGGTATTAATAATAATGTGTCTCATGGTATTTGGCCCATAGGCTTCACCTAAGTAAAACTCCTTTTTGATTTTTTGTAAATATAAAGAGGTTTATGGAGTAAATATAAAAATAGGTTTTATTTATTTACTGTACCTCTAGTTTATTTATATTTTTATTTATTTACCGTAAGTATAAAAAGAGGTTTTATTTATTTACCATACCATATCTCATTTTTTTAGTGTTCGCGAAACTTTTCATGTTTTAAATTTATATTGTTTAAATTTATTTTTGATTTTTGATTTAGGTGGTTATATAAGTTATTTTAAAGCCGACATTATCTATGTTTTATTAAAAAAAAAAAAAAAAAAATTAAATTTTTATTTTGGCTTCCGACATACTTACACATGTTGTAGAATGCGCCTCTCGGCGCAAACATAAAATTTTTAATGTTATTCATAACCTAGTTCTAGTTCAATTTCCATTTTAAGTAAAATAATATTATATCAACTTGGTTAAATTATTAATGGATTAAATTTCAAAATTTTCTTGATTCTAAATCTATGGGGTTCACATAAGTATCATGTCCTTAAAAATAAAACCTCCTTGAAATTTGGAAAACTTTATTTTTACAAAGGCTTGACTTAGCTTGATCAAGTTCGTTAAACACCTAAATGGCTCGATTGAAATTTTTAATGTTATTCATAACCTAGTTCTAGTTCAATTTCCATTTTAAGTAAAATAATATTATATCAACTTGGTTAAATTATTAATGGATTAAATTTCAAAATTTTCTTGATTCTAAATCTATGGGGTTCACATAAGTATCATGTCCTTAAAAATAAAACCTCCTTGAAATTTGGAAAACTTTATTTTTACAAAGGCTTGATTGAGCCACTCTAAGCTAGTTAAACACCTACTTACCGATTGTTTCTTAAACCCCAATCACGTGTTTTAAGCACTCGATCGAGCATTTTAAGCATCTTATTGAGCATCTGAGGTCATAAAAACCAAAATTTTAGCACCCCTTTCTGCTTTCTCTGCAACATCATTTTGTACCATAATAGGATTTAGGGCAGATTTATCCCTGTTGCTAGTAGCCGATCATGTTGGATTTGTAATAATCTTCATAAAATGTCATATGATTTTGAAAATTTTTGAATTCATATGATATTTTTTATCTAATTTCTTTTAAACATAATGCTTGATTTTTTTTTGGACACTTTCAAAGAGATTGCATTAAAAATCAATAACATAAAATATAAACAACAACAAAAATTCAAAAAATACTACTATCTTCTTTAACTTGTCCTCTTCAAAAGGGTACTCTTGGTTTTTCAATTTATTTAAATAGTTGAAAAAAAACTTACATTAATTAAAAATTTTAATTGAAGTATTACTTTGCCAAGTTCGAAAAATAATAAAAAAATATAATTTTGCATAAAAAAATGAATTTTTAATATGAGATACTTAGCACTCTCCATATATATATATATATATATATATATATATATATATATATATATATATATATATATATATATATATATATATATATATATTACACATTTTAGACTAAGTTATGCTATGTCAACACACACATACCTCTTAATATGTGCGAACAATTGCAAGGTAAGCATTTCATTTAATGAAAAGTTGACAGATTATACGACACTATTTTTTTTTGAAAAAAATATCATTAGGACAACAAAATAATTCTTCATAAATTTTATTTTTACTCCGAATCAAAATTCATAATGCTTATATGAATTTTAAGGGCTTCAATTCAAAAAAAGAGTAAATTTTGAAATTTCATTGCGACATTTGGTCAAAAAGTGTAACCCATCTTCATACATTCACCATGTTATTATCCTACAATGTAAATGCATAAAATGTGGAAAGCTTAAGAGCTCCAATGTGTATTATCTTATTCTTCTCATTTACCAAGGACTCAATGAAATCATCCAAAGATGAAATCGTCCAATTCTTACCCATGGAGAGTTTAATAGTATGGAAATAAGATACAAAGGTAGAATATTGAGGACCAAGTTTAGAAGGTATAGAAATGATAAGTTGTTCTTCCTTCCTATCTATCCCAAAATATTTTACCTATGTCATCGGAGTCTTAAATCTTGAGAAGAAGTTTTGTGGGGTATCGAAATGTTGGGATCTAGAGAAATCAACTCATTCTCTAAATTATGTCCTCTCAACTCATCTTGTTTTTAACATAATTCCTCCAATATTTTCCAAAATTCCTTATGTATTGAGCATGAATCAACATCAAAGAGTATATAACGAAAGATATAAACAAAAATTCCCATATATTTCATCCATCTTGCTAAAGTATTTTTATTTCTCAATGACTAAAAGGTCTCAAGTTCAATGCCCATTGTAATCTTATAGAGTCCATTACTATGAAGCAATATAAGAATATTTGGCTTATGTTCAAAGTAACTGAAAGGGTTGAGGATCACTCTGAGATGATCCTTTCTTTGTGGCCCTAATACCATGTTGGATTTTAGATACAATCACATGATCTAAGTTTGAAACAAATACTAGACAAGATACTTGTAAGACAAGAAGGAAAAAAGAATAAAATTGATGAGAATTTTACTAATGGACCCAGGAGTCAATTGGAAGTTTTCATAAAATCTAATGGTATATTATTTTTGAACATGAAAACAATATTTAAACTTTGTATAAGGCCAACCAATTCAAATTAGTTTGGGGTTCCATGTGCATACACTCATTATATCTCAAAATCTCTTTCCTTTGTTGGAAAATAAGCCGAATTAGATTGGGAGACCAAAAATTAGAAAAATATCCTAAAATTGGTGAAATAGAAGTAAGTGGGGTTAGAAACTAGTCAAAACTAATTAAAATATCTTACATGCAAAATACTAACCATTGAAACTTTAAAATAGGACTAAAAGACAACTAAAGAGGGGAGGAGAGAGAAAAATGGTGGTTAAATACTAGAAAGTAGGGAGGATTTGCATACTCACTCTAAGAAGGCCTATGCATGAGGTAGTAAAAATTAATGGAGTGAAAAAATCCATGTCATCCTCTAATTAGTGTATATTCAATGCCACTTGTCATCATAGGTGGCACCCCTTGATAAAGATAGATCCTCTAAAAATAAAAATAAAAACATAAAGATAGAAAATGTGCCAAATGATAGTGAATATATACTAGTGAATGAAAATTGGTCAAATGTTTCCTAATAATGTATGGAAGAGGTTCTAATAATTTCTAGATTGTAGGTCCTAATGAGTTCTTGATGAAATATGAGTGTAATGTACCCCAATAGATGCTTCTGATTATAACCCCTCAAAAGTTATACCAAAGTCTTGTTGACTACCTCTATTTTCCCATATATATGTGGATGGAATGTTGTAGACCTGGTAATTTTTTTTCCATATTCTCCCACATTGTATTCCAAAATTCATTGAGAAATATGGTGTTCCTATTTGAAACAATCCTCCTTGGTATCCCAAATTGCACCCAAATACGTCCAAATAACAACTCTATTTCTTTTTCCCCCCTAATGGTCTTTTTATAGGGCATGAGAATGCACATCATACTGAGCCTATCAACTAACACATACAAATAGTCATATCATTTCCTAGTTTTTGGTAAACATCCTACAAATTCCATGGAAATGCTTTCCCAAGGACAAGTGGGTATAGTTAATGGATGGTATAGACGTTATTTAATTTTATTAGGCTTTCTGGTACAACAAAGTGTACACCCTGAACCTATTTACATATTCTAACATCTTGTTCCAATACATATACCTTTGCAAATTCTCAAATATTTTCCCAACACTAAAATGTTTTGCAAACATGGAGGTGTGGGCCTCTCTAATTAGTTGCATTTTCTCACCTTTAGGAACACATAATTTATCCAATATATGAAGTTACCCATTCTTGAGATAATATTTAACTGTGTTTTCACTACCATCCTCATGAATCTAGCCCTGTAGTTGTTGTTACACCTCCTTAAAGTCCTCATCTGTTTGTATATTCTTCTCTGTATGCATCATGGGTAAAAGGCTCAACATGCATCAAAGCTCCTAAATTTGTGACTTTTAATGGATATGGATTTGAAATCATGTCAACTAACTTATTTGTACTTCTCTTCTTGTTCGTGATCACCAAACGAAATTGTTGTAAGAACCCCATCCACCTTTAATGATTGGTTTATTGTAACTTACTCTAGGCCTAAAAGTATTGTAGAAGAAAGTGATCTATGTGGATGATGGTATATTTACCCATCATATAGTGTTTCTAATTTTTTATATCTAGTATTAAGGAATAAAACTCCTTGTCATAGGTAGGGTAGTTGAGAACTGCCCCATGAAATAATTCAGAATGGTAGTGAACATGAGATCAGGGGGATTCATTTCAAAAAGATGGGAGTTGAAGAAAAAGCTAAGTTCCATACAAAGAAGAAGTTGCAGACAAAAGAATAAGTTGCATACAAAAGAAGAAGTTGTAGACAAACGAGAAGTTGTAGGAAAATGAGAAGTTTCATTAACTTATAAGTTACAAATAAGGAGAATAATTTCAGAAAAATGAGAAGTTGTAGATATTGATAAAAGTTATAGACAAATGAGAAGTTGCATAGAGGGTGTGTTAAGTTGCAAGTAATGGATAATATGTAAAGAATTTATACATAGAGGAAGAAATACATACACAATAAGTATTGCATTTAATAGGAATAACCCTTTGTCATTGATGTGAAAGAGGGAGAGATTGTATACATGGTGATCCTTACAACATCAATGCACATGTGTCACATGTTTCAATCAATGACAAAATGGGGGAGGGGGGGGGGGGGGGGGGGTGGGGTGTGGTGTTGGGGGTCGTTGTTGAATAATGTCTTGTCATTGATGTCAAAGTTAGGGGAAGACTCAAGACAAATACATGAGACCCAATAAGGATGCATATAAATTTTAGGGGGAGACCCAAGATGGATGCATATAAAATTTAAGGGGAGACCCAAGATGAATGCATTTCCAAGTCAAGAGGAGACCAAAATGTTGGTTCATATAGTGTAAAAAAAATTATATTTTATATTAGTGAAATTAGAGGTGAGAACATGAAAAGTCGATCTAAGAACATACATGCTCTGAATATCTATAAATATTTGAATAATTGAGCACATTAGTGTGACCAAGCTAAATTATCAATGTGATATGAGGTGAGGAGCGAAGACAAGGAGTATAGTTGCACAAGAAAAAACTTAAGGAAGATCTAAAATGGAGGAGAAAATAAGAAAAGGAGAATATTTTATTATAAGATGAAGGGCCAAGGTAAATAATAGGTCTAAGGTGTGACGAGTAACATAATAATTAACCAGTCATAATCTCAATGAAGAATTTCAGAAATATGTGGAAAGGTAAATTGTTGTTTTATTAAAAAATATCAAATTTATTTATAACATGAAATAGCCTAAAAATCACATTTTTTCAAGTTGCCTCCATCAGTTAACAGAAAGATAATTTTTTGTTATTTGTTGGTTCCTCTATTGAAACCACCAACATGCTAGAATATTTTATAAGGTATGCTCTTTGATTTCCCAAATATCACATATTTCCTTATAAGGCCCTCAACATATCACCATATTGGAATTTCATCAAAAGGTGTGGCTCATATAATTTCAATATTCAGGTACCCAGAAGCCCCTAGTCACAATGATGGTCTGCAGGTGCTTAAGTATAACACCTAAAGTCTTAAGTCCCTTAGTATATTAGTATATCAACAATTTTTTAAAGAATAGTTATTCATATATTATTATATCCCAATATAGGGTATCCCTTGGTTGGAGCTGGTGGTCATGGAGGAGCTTGGTTATAGCTCTAATGAGTTAAGGCCCTTGGCATATCGACATACTACCATATTAGTGTTTTGGTTCAAATACACATTTTTCAATAGATTTGTTGATATATCAATATTAGGTAGAACCTTGATCCAGCACTTGTTCACATAGGTGTGTGGTTAGAGCTCCCAAATCATAAGGATTTAAAATTACTTAACATATCTACTGTTAGGATGATTGATAAATATCATACACTGATAGTCACCAATATTTCAATGTCTTGGTACCTAGGCTCTCTCAATTGACAGAAAGGTTTCCATCATCCAAAAAAACATAATTTCCATCTTCCATAATAAAAATTCTATGTTTTGCAACACCTTTTAGTGTTAATTGATTTAAGGTGTTTTCCAATATTCCAATATAAAATGACAAAACTTGAGGCTTTTCCCTTCAGTTGTTGGTAATGTTGGTTGATTTTGGTGTTAATTGAAGTTCATCCACCAGAAGCATGCCATACCATATATTTGTATTGTAGCACTACTTCTAGATCTCATGATATTTTGATATACCAATATTCATCTATGCACAAGCTTGGTTGATGTCACATTCATAAATTTTTGATGGAAAATATTCACGTCTAAAGGATAAAAAATGGTAATTTTTTTCAGTCACTTTTAGTGTTTAAAATTTTCAAGTATTCTCTATTATACTGATATAAAGAGCGCCTAGATTGATTACATGGGCATATGATGTGGTGCCAAGGCATGTATGTGCCAATATTTTTAAATCTGGATTAAAGGGAGTTCCAATGATCCAAAGTGTAATAATTTCTTGAATATACCACAAGGTTATATGTGGAGATAATGTATAAGCGATTGAGTGTTGGCGATTGTGAATTGGTGACTATGACACATTATGTGTTGTAAGCACTAAGTTTGTAAAGTAGATTGAGGGAAGCACCTGGTTGTATTGGAGTATTATGTGTTACACTAGTTAGCATGTAGTTTAGATATATAATTTGGATTTGAAGGAAGCACTTGGGTATATCGTAATACCATGATTGGAAAATCACTAGTAAAGTGCATATTTGGATGTTTTGGTTGAAGGAAGCCTCTAGTCCAAAGCAATACAATAAAAGGTGATTGAATATAGTTAGAAAAAAAGAGTAGAGTTTAGAAAAGAAGTGCGGGCCAATGTAGAAGATATTATAGAGAAAATTTCAGAGGGGGTTGATGTCCCATGTAGGTTGGTGCCTACAAAAATTTGTTATAAAGAAATTTTCATATATTTCTTGTGTTCCATATGTGAGATAGTTTGATTATAATTCGATGGTTTGTTCCACATGTTTTAAAAAGTAAGAAATCGTGTTATAATAATTCATCACCCCTACCCCATTCATAGTATGTGTGAATCCAATAGTTTAGGGTTGCATGGTTTAGGGATTAATATTAAAGAGGTTAGGCAACATAAATTTTAGATGTGTCAAGAATTAGGGACTACAAGTGAAATGCTTTATAATTTTTTTAAAGGTCTTATTTAAATATATTCAAATTTTTAACATTAATATTATTCAAGATCATTGAACAAGAAAGTTGGTAAAAGGTTGTCATGGAAGATTGCATTAAATACTAGCTTGGAAATAGGTTTCTAAGGCATTCTCATGTACTCTTTTTTATGGGATTTGGTAGGCCAAAAATTATAGTATTATTAAGTTAATGGATTTTCCTCTCAAGATATATGCAATTCTGATAATCAACTTGTGCAAAAAAATTAAAGTGGATCTTAAACATTTTAAGCATAAGAAGTCAATCTTACCTCTCCTTGACTATGGTATTTTGTAGGGTTATTTTGATGAAATTTCACAAGGCCACCCTTATTTATGTGGGTTAGTGTGGTATTACATATAAATCAAACTCATTTTATGCACATTGGGTATTCTCCTGCTAAAGGGGCAAATAGAAAAGCACAATTCATATTTTTAAAAACTCTTCTCTCTATAGCATCATCGAAAGGTATAAAAAAGCTACAGATTCATGGGGACTAAAATCTAGTTATTGAGTCAAAAAACAAAAATGTGACCAACCCACCTCACATTTACCTATTTACACTGAAGTACATACTTACCAGGGTAAACATGGGCTGAGAGTTACTATGCATGACCCAACTCCGATGGTGAAGCTATGGAAATGGGGTCTAACTTGCCAACACATACTATTTATTTTTACAAACACTTTGCATACATAGTACAGGTAAGTCATGGATGCATAGTTTGGTCACTATTCACATTAATTTCATCATATGTTCATCAAGAAGGTTTTTTTCCCTCACATACTTGCCGCAGCAAACACATATTAGCTCATGCATCCATATAAAATAAATAAGAGCCTTTCAAACCGTGAATTAGATCAAGATTGAAATCACATTGTATAATAATAAATACATTGTGCATGTAGCTTATACTTGACCATCAATAAAGCCATTATAAAACAGTCATGTAAACAATAGTAAATCAACAACTATGCTCATTGATAATCAATAAATAATATCACATATTAACTTATGCAAATAACCAACCAAGTCAGGGACTCCCATGTATCACCTGACCATAGACATGGTTGAGCCATATATCTCTTCATCCAATCACCCCCATTCCATATTCCAAGCATGAATGTGGGATATCATAAAACACGTCAATAAAAACCAAACTAGGGATTCCAGAGGCTAGACTACCTCAACCCTCAACCAGTGATTCAACCTCACAGTCTAACATCACTAACCATCACCGAATTGGTCTCTACCCAAGATATCCAGAGTTGTAGAGTGTTTGTTCCAACCAAGGCTTCAAGAATAATAAATCAACCCACAACCGTTGTTGAGCTCTAGAACATTTGTACAACCAACACTCCAACACTAATAACTCAACCCACCAAGGGCTCCAAAGTTTTTTTTCGACCAAGGCTCAAGGACTATTTTATCAACCCAAGTTGTTACAGTGCTCTAGAGAATTCGTCCAACTAAGGCTCCTAGAACTAGTAACTCAACCCACAACTAAAGGAACATGAGAACCAACTAGAAAAAAAACAATGAAATGAAACCACAACACCATGGGTATCCGGGAAATGGAAAGGATAGGAAAATCCATTGTCAATATAGGAAATCCTCCATGCCAATGACATATTATAACCAAGAAACGACATGCATACACCATGCATGCAAAAAATAGTGATGAATCCATAAATGCAACTTGATACCTGCAATGAAATCCAGTTGTAATCATTGATCTCGATGTCCTCTTGCACTTTCCTGGATTTCCTTTACCTTCTTGATCCAAATCCAAAGTATGCCACACTCCTCCAAGAGTGCTCCAAGAAAAATATAAGTGTCCAAGAGTATGAGAGAGATAATATAATAAGAGCTCCGCCATAGAGCTGATAAAAGGTTGAGAAAAAATCTTGCCAACTGATCCTCAGAAGCATTTTTAATAATGAGGCCTCTATTTTCTTCATTTTCCATTATTTTCCTTCATTTTCCTCCTCACATGCAACTTGTGACCTTCCACGTTCCTTTTCTCCTAATTTCCATTATTTTCATAAATAAAATGCCAATTAATGCCTTTTTCTTTTCCAAATCCTTTGACATTGCCTTTGCCAATTTCCTTTAGCCATAACAAACCAAATGAACACCCACTAGGATGTTTCTCTCACCTTTCATCTTGGAATACGTGTCCCATGCCCTTGGTATTATATTTTCTTACATGGATTTTTAACCAGGGTTGTAATAGAACCCTCCCCCTTGGGGGGATATCGTCCTCAGTGTTCAATGACACCTACAAACTAGCAAACTACTAAAAACAAAACATACTACCTATGGAGCTTTATAACACAACTCATTGCATTATTTACAATTACCACTGCTGAATCATGACAAACATAGTGTTTTATGGAGCTTTATAACATAGCTCATTACTATATTTACAATAAAAACCATATATACAACCATACCATCTATGGATCTTTATAAGTCGAGCTCGATATAGTATTTACAATAATATTCACATATAAACATATGCACATTTTCTCAACCAACAATTAGAAGGATACAATGCCAGCATCTGCAACAAGGGAATCCATAGGCTCACATCTCCATCCTCAAAGGTAGTACTAGGATTTACCTCCTTCCCAGGAAGTCCAGATCCACTGCCAAAGTCAAAGTTTACATCCAATGTCCAACACTACAATCCTGCATTATTTTCCTCTCAGTTAACAATTACCAGCTCATTATTCCATAACACACTCCCAATTCACATTTGATTCCATATGGCAATGCTAATGCCCAAAACGAATCTATCCTCGGCCTTCCCTTCTTTGCTACACAGTCCCTCGAGCAATCAGGTCACCCTTTCCATGCAGTCACACACCTTCCAAGTTCCACTGGCACCTCCATCTCGAGTCGTCCATCCCTTGGCAAGGCTTCCTCACATCGAAAGGTCAAACAACCAAGACATATACCTACCTCAAAACCATCATACCGATCATAGCATGCTGATGGAAATCAATGGAAATTATTGGGCACCAGTGTCGCATAATGGACCTACTCCTGAAATGATTTACCAACATATTGATTCTTGTTTCAATTCCTTTTATTACTATTTCTAATTCTTACATCAGTTTCAACCACCCAACCGGGCCTTTCCATGCTTTCCTGTACTAAGCACATAATTTCCATTAGATTCAAAATAAATTGAAATAAATTCAAATCATACCTCATTGGTAGCTCGTCAAGAAGGTGCATTTGCAATCTTGTTCACTTCCTGTCACAACAATTCCAACTAGCTATTTTATCAACATCATATGTAAACATATCACATCTGGTTATATCAAAACAAAACCATCATAAATTAAAGTCATGAATCGCATGAAATCACCATAAATTATAATCATAAATCACATGTAACAATCATAAGTCATAATCACGGATCACATGCTTGATAAAACTGAAATAAAATATCGATACTTATCCTTCATCGGTCCTTACTTCTACGTTTGTTCTTTTGTACCCATACCAAATCAGTTTCCACACTCGAAAAACACCCAGTTTCCTTTTGTAATCTTCAATCACGTACACATACACATAATGTACATCACAACACATAAATACACACACGAAGTACAACACCACCCACACAATACATACACCCACATCAACATACAACACATAGACCTATACCTGGTATACAATAAAAAAAAATACATACATCTACACGGACATACAACACATACACCTACACCTAGTGTACAATACAATACAACACATACACCTACATTTGGTGTACAACACCACGCAATGCATATACATATACAGAGTAAAAAAAAATGAATACACATGTCATGGTACCACGACTACACCATCCACATACATAGTACCACATGCCCGCAACAAAACATGTACGACATGCACATTACACCACTTGTATACTAGTATTATATTCACAACATGTACACAATACCACATGTACACATCACTACCTACACAACGTGTGCACATCATCACATGTACACGACACCACGTGTACAACGTGTACACAACACCAAATGTACACCACTCCACCTTTGTAATGTACAATACCACATGTACGACATGTACATGACACCACATGTACACAATGCCACATGCACGACATGTACAAGACACCACCTACACACAACACCACATGTACAACATGTACATCTCACCATACATACACAACACAACATATCCAACATGTGCACAACACCATATGCACACAACATCGCATATCCAACCTCCGCACAATATCATATGTACGTAACACCACATATCCAACATGTAAATAGCACCATCTATACCTAGCATTGCATATGCAATATACACACAACTCCATATATACAATAGGTATACAACATCATATGTACACAATACTACATATGTTACATGTACACATCACCATAGGTACAATGACTGAAAATTTAACATGCACAACATGTATCCAATAGTAGTACTCCACATACATAGACCACACACTGACTACACAAAGCAACCTTGCTTCCAATGTCTCTCTTTCATCCATGATCATCCCAACATGTCTAAAGCACACTGCTTTCATTTCGCTGATGTATCTCTCAACATTACCTGTCTAAAACATATGCAAAGCATAAGTACATAATATCAATTCATATCCACATGATATCGAGCTCGTAGATATGTCAAGGCCACTCTTCCCACTTGATTTCTCATCAGACTAGGAACCTCTTCACGCCATTCACTTACATAAGAAATCATTCCTCCAGAAGAATGATCCTTGAAAACCCTATCATATAATGAGATAGATACATAGATACATACATATATATATAATTATTATCATAAAAAAATCATGATCGTGTAATACAATGACATACATACACACATATATACATATAAACATTAGTATAAAAAAATCATGATCCATGATGACCCTGTCGGACACGACATACATATATACATACATACATGTATACATATATAAACATCAACCTAATCATGATCAAAACACAATTGATAGATATCATAAGGTCTTGGTTAAGATAACTTCCTTTATTCATGCACAACAAGCATAACATTGAGAACAAAAATTCCCAACATAGCTAAGGCATCCAACACCTTAGATCCATTCACTTTACCTTTCCTGTTACCTTTCTCACGATTGTTCTGCCACCATCCATTTACCTTAATGGACCCAACCAATCCAACTGGCTGTCATATTCTTACCTTCAGTTTCACTTATACATTCACCGAGCTTCATCCAAGTCTTTATTACCTATTGGGTACCACAAATCTCTCCCCGTACTCCATTAACTTTCCGCTTTTCCAACCGATTCCCAAGACCCTTAAAACATAAAAGGAAAGAACAAGAATAAGACCATAAAAAACAAAAAGCAATACGACACCACATCAAAGTGGCAAGACCTTGCACCAGACATTAAAAAAACTGCAAATCAAGCACAAACAAATCATAAAAGATCGAAAGCACAAGACTAGCAACAAACACAATAACTCAATCCCCCATGGGTTCCCAAAGCTTCCAAGAGAAATTTCAACTCGAGTCTTTTCAAATATTTCATGGTAGTCTCTCTTGCCATGCAATCCCCTGCATCGTATCACCATAAACACATAATTGTCAGTGTATAAATAAATATAACAATGTACTAGTTATCTTACCTTGTTGCAATTGAGTCCTATTATGTGTCATCACATTCACCCAAGTGTTAGTTATATAAACAAACCAACTATTACTTATCATTCTAATACCAAGCATGTTGCCTTGCAACTGATCACACATGTTCATCACATGTTCCAAATGTCAAGACATCATGTCCATTAATTTGAAATAATCCTTTATCAATATTAATAACCATGTCATAGTCTACAATCAACTCATACTCATTAGTCATAGTGGTACAACTAGCAACCACTTGCACTCAAGTGCATATCAACTTTATTAACACATATTGTGTTAGTACAACCGTGTTAAAACAAGGGCATTCATTCATGAAATATTACAAGCACATAATGATATCATACACTTCATCAGGCATTCAAACAACCTATAAACATACCCCATTACTATCCATGGTCCATACTAAGGTAGAAGGATGAATCTACAATAATGACTTGATCTCCAGGGTCCAATTATGGAAATGGAATCTCCAAAGCTCTACTAAATTTAACCACTTTCCACAACTTGGTTTTCATTTCTCATACATTTTTTATGAGATCAAATCATAAACATTAAATTTATTCCACTGTGTAACATACTAGCTAGAAACATGCCAAATAATCATGCCACTTTTCCATTTCCTTACATGCAAATTTTCAAATTCCTTGCATGCAGCCTTTCAAATTCCTTGCATGCAACTCTCAAAATTATTTTCATGCAAATATGCATAGATGAACTAAAGAAATATTATCATACTACAATACTATCCCATCCAAAAAAATAACGTTTTCTTCAAACAATTACCATACTATTACTTTCTCTTCAAACAACTACAATACTATTACATTTGTATGTAAGCATTTCTTTGAACAGTTTACATGCAAACTAATATAGAAAACTCTTTGCATACAAGTAAACATATATTAGCTACAAAAATACTATTACAAATCAATACTTTCCCCAACCACAAAAAACATACTCATTGGGGCATTTTATCAAACAATTTGTATGCAATTAATCATTGAACCATTTAACCATTCCATCAAATAGTTTGCATGCATACATATAGCGAATGATTCAATGCATATATCCTAAATTTCAATAGCAAACATTATGTGAACTAAAACATATGATTAGTTGGACTCTCCCTCAATCTATGAAACTTCAAAATATCAACACAATCCTACTTGGTGCACAATTCTAGGAGCATTCAGGAAGCTCGAATTCCACTTATAATATCTCCTAAAATATAGAAAATCTATGTCTGAAAATTTTCTCACAATATCATTGGTATTCTCCTCATTGTGGAAAAAATTTCAACTCTTGATAGTTCCAAGAAGAAACATTATAATAGAAATTCCAACATGTCATGTTTGAGGCCTGATATTAGGAAAATGAAAAAGGCTCGACTTCCTCTGCTCATATATCCTAAAATGTAGTGAGAAAATATCTGAAATTAATATCGCATTATCATCAGGATCTCCCTTCAATGTGGACCATTTTATGGCTTCCAAAAGGCTACAAAAGATAGGTTATTGCATAAATTCCAACATGTCTTGTTTAAAGTTGAATTCAAGAAGATCATCTTCCTCAGATCATAATTTCTAAAATATTGTGAACCAATATCTGAAATTTTAACCAAATTATCAGTGGGATTTACACTCAATGGGGATTTTTTTTAGCTTATGAAATTATACATATTAAAATATATAACTAAAATGAAATCGATTGTAATAATTGAGCCCATCCAGTCCAGGTGTTTGAACATTGAATCTCTGGTTTCACTCTGTAACCACCCGACCCCACATTTACCTACTTACATGTACATACTTACCATGGTAAACATGGGTTGAGATTTATTATGCATGACCCAACTCCCATGGTGCAGTTACGGAAATGGGATCTAACTTTCCAACACATGCTATTCATTTTTACAAACACTTTGCATGCATAGTGCCTATAAGTCATGGATGCATAGTTTGGTCACTGTTCACATGAGTTTCATTAAATTTTCATCAAGAAGGCTTGCTTCTCTCACATACTTGCTGCAACAAACACATATTAGGTCATGCATCCATATAAAATAACAAAGAGCCTTTCAAACCATGAATTATATCTAGATCAAAAGGACATTGTATAATAATAAATACACCATCCATGTAGCTTATACTGAACCATAAATAAAGCCACGATAAACCACTCATGTAAAAAATAGTAAATAAAAAACTATTCTCATTGATCATCAATAAATAATATCACATATTGACTTATGCAGAGTACCAACCAAGTTAGGGACTTCAACATACCACCCAACCATAGACATGGCTGAGCCAAATCTCTCTTTAGCTAGTCACACCTGTGCCATATTCCAAACATGAATGTGAGATATCATAAAACAAGCAATCAAAACCAAAACAAGGCTTCCAGAGGTCAGACTACCTCAAACCTATACTAGTGATTCCACCTCGCTACCAGACATTAGTAACCATCGCGAGATTGGTCTCTATCCAAGTTGTCCAGGGTTCTAGGGCATTTGTTCCAACCAACAATCCAAGACTAGTAACTCAACCCACATCTACTATCGGGCTCTAGAGCGTTTGTCCAACCAAGGCTTCACGACTAATAACTCAACCCATCAAGGGCTCGAGAGTGTTTTTCCAACCAAGGCTCCAGGACTAGTAACTCAATCCAAGTTGTTACAGGGCTCCATAGCGTTTGTACAACCAAGGCTCTAGGAACTAGTAACTAAAACCAGAAATAAAGGAACATGAGAACCAACCAAAAAAAAAACAATGAAATGAACCCACATCACCATGGCTATCTAGGAAATGGCAAGGCTACGCAATCCACTGTCAATCCAGGCAATCCTCCATGCCAACGACAATTTATAACCAAGAAATGACATTCATATGCCACACATGCCAAAACTAGTAAGGAAACGATACATGCAACTCAATAACTGTAAAAAAATCCAATTGTAGCCACTGATCCCAATGTCCACTTGCACTTTCTTCAATTTCTTTTTCCTTCTTTCTCCAAATCCAAAGTATGCCACACTCCTCGAAGAGGGCTCAAAGAAAACTTTAACTATCCAAGAGTATGAGAGAGAGAATAGAATGAGCTCCACCATAGAATTGAAAAAGGTTGAGCAAAAAAATTGCCAATTGATCCTCATAAGCCAATTTATTAATGAGGCCTCTATTTTCTTCATTTTCCATTATTTTCCTTAACTTTCCTCCTCACATGCAACATGTGACCTTTCACCTTCCTTTTATCCTAGATTCCATTATTTTCATAAATAAAATTTCAATTAATGCCTTTTTCCTCTCCAAAGCCTTTGCCATTTCCTTTTCTAATTTCCTCTAGCCATAACAAACCAAATTAACACCTACTAGGATGTTTTTACCACCATTCAACTTAGAATACATGTCCCATGACCTTGGTCTTATATTATATTACATGGATTTTGCATTGGGTATGCTCCTGGTAAAGGGACAAATAGCCAGGCATAATTCATAGTTTTCAAAACTTTTCTCTCTATAGCATAATTGAAAGGTAAAAAAAGCTACAGAATCATGGGGAATAAAATCCAGTTATTGAGACAGGAAAAAAAAAACTAGTGGAAAATGTTTTTGTACAACCTCATCTATAGTACATTCAAGATTCCATGCTTTCTTTTGAATGATTATATTTCAACCAATTTATCAGGGAACTCAATAAAAAGGTTGATGAACTCTCCAAGGAAACTATGTTACTTCATGTTGGGTCTTTTGGCATTTCTGAGTTTGTGGAGGGAATGGAGCATGAATATACATATTTCCACTTTTGATCCTTTTTTCCTATACATGGTATATCGTGAAGCTTTTATAGAAGTTTATATGTTGTGAACCTTTGAAAGGTTTGTCTTGAATATTATGTAGTTTTGTATGAATGTAACAATGATGTGGAATTTTTATGAGGATTAAGTGATTTATCCCTTAACTTTTCTAATGAGAAACAACTTTGATTTGATTTTGATTTATTTTTTTGTTTTGTTTTCAGAATGGGATAAAAATCCATGAATAATCCTTTACAGTACCAAACATGTATATTTATCCATCTTAAATATAATTAATTTGCTATTTTTTAAAACAAATATTAATATTAGGGTTTATATAGGTTTTTCATTGGATGGACTAAATTTTAGGGGTTATAGGGATTATGTGAGAGTGGTTATAAGGATTATGCATCAAGGGTCCAAGATTGATGTAGCTATAAGGTTATGTTTAAAGGATTATACAATTATGTGATTATAAAAGTTATTATGTATCTATAGAGGTTATGAGGCATTAATGTTATAAGGGTTTATAGATAATGGGGTTTTTTATTTTAAGGATGACAAGATTTAGTGATATTGAAATTTGAGGTCTTATGGGTTAAAGCATAGAATATACAGGGCTTAATGGCTAGTGATTAAGGTTTAGGGGATAGGAGTGATAGGGCATCAAGTTAAGGTTATCAAGGATTAAAAATTATAATGATTATGAACTAGGTGTTAGAGAGATGTCTTGATAGTGATATCTACAACTACAATTTGGTTTATGAAATACTAAATTAAAAAAACCAATATAATATTAATTTTTTTATTGTGAATAATTCTTAATTCTCATAATTAGTTTAAAAATTACTACAAGAATAACAACCAAGTCTAAAAAACATAATGTCTATATATATATTCTAGATTTGGCAATGCAAGATTAACTTAGTTTGTTAGAAGCTTTTAATGATTGTAAGTTCGCATAAATAATTAATGTTAAAAGTAATATTCTCATGTCGAATAGGATGCATTTTATAAAGTCTCATAATTTAATTAAACAATATTTATTTTGTAAGCTCAGATTCTATTATCATCATGAAATTATTGAAGTCAATAATCTTTAATTGTCAATGCCATACCACTTGGGAAACTAGACTAGTGAAAAAACAAAGTGTCTATCCAAAAAGTCCCAAAATCATAGAGTGTCCCTAGGATTTTCAAAGTAATGCATAAATAGTTTACTATGATATACTTTCGAATAGAAATGAACAATGTGTTTCAAATCGGCCTTAAGAGGATTGGTAGAGTAAAAAAATTAGTAATATTGAAACATAGACATAATGAAAATAAATAAGACGAGGTGAAATCTTCGACCTCAATTTGGTTGAGATACAAAGGGTTGCAACGTCAAATCATACCAACTCAAAATGGTGCAACAACCTCAATCCACATAAGATGTCCATTCATGTATTTTTTCTAAATCACCCCATGATCAAGGACTAATAGGATATCATTCTCAACATAATTATGGTCCAAGAGAACCCAATTAAGCAATTAATGCATCCTACAATAAAGGTCAATTGGAAGAAAATATTGACTCTACTATCCATGGGTATAACATGTGTCCGGAACCCATTCCCCCACATCCTCCAAAATTTTAGAGTACGATAGGAATTGATGCTCAACAAAAATAAATTATTCAAAATCCCTTATCTCCTAATGGACCTTTAGTGGAATATATTATTTGAATAACCATATCTACCCTCAAGCAAGCTTGAGAGCCTCATGACAAATGTTATCCCCCATGTCCTCTCTAGAAACACACTTATTGAAAAAACTATTTTGGAAAATGGGGAGAAGAAGACATGATACAACTTTGGTGAAAGTAGAAATGGGTAAAATCTAAGTAAAGGTGTGCAGGTAGAAAATATACAACTATTGGGAGTGACAACAGAAAGCTAAG
Organism: Pinus albicaulis; assembly: GCA_034641835.2. Classification (NCBI taxonomy): domain Eukaryota; kingdom Viridiplantae; phylum Streptophyta; class Pinopsida; order Pinales; family Pinaceae; genus Pinus; species Pinus albicaulis. Next base: position 805,904,424 of record CM076569.1, on the reverse strand, counting down.
AAAGGCCAAAATTTTTATGGACAGAAAGAAGGGAGAAATGCTAGACATCACGTCATAGACCAAAAACAAGGAAGAATGAGAAAGTTGGGTATTATTAAAATTAGTTCCATTAAAATGACATGCATGGAGGTTATTGGTGACAGGATGCAACACTTCACCATGCACCAGAGATTGCATATGATCAAATGACCCTAGATATGGCCCATTGCAAACCAAAATAACCCCCATACCCTTTCCATTAATTTAACACCACTCTTATTGTAATTTATATGAATAATCAAAGGGATTTAAGGCACTTCAAATTCACTCATTGAGTAAGGTGACAACGCCCTCAAATACTACAAGTTGGGGTGTGTTGCTTCCCACCCCATATGGGGATGTTATATAATTTACTACAATAACTTAAAATTCTTCTTTTAAATTAGAGGAAATAATATTAGCCCATGATTAGTTCAAAATCGGAGATGAATCTGAGTATCCCAAGTTGGGAAAAAAATCTACTAATTTATTCCCTTTCCTTTAGACATGTGAAGGAAGGACTACTAAAATTAGGGGAATGATAGTGGAAATTCCAAGGAAGCTTTCTATCTTCCAACTAGAAAATATATTTTCTCGGCCTTAGTCATGAATGAGTTTCATGATGGAAGAAATCAACAACTGAATATTTCCTTCAAAGAAAAGTTTGGTAAAATTATTTTTCTTGGAGTGTGGAAGACCACATTATAATGCATGAAATTCTATAGAATTAATTGAGTAGATCCCTAGGGATTCTACATATAATAAAATGATGGCAATCTTCTCATTGTGGAACCCTCCTCGAAATCCAATAAGCCTCATATATTATTTTGAGGCTCCATAAAATTTAATTTTAATAAATCCTAGGGGTGGTAGAGACAAAATGTCTACTAAGGATATAAATATAGAGGGAGAGGATCGATCACTATCTCTCTGATGCACTAAGTAATTTTTTCCCATATAATATTTAGGGTAAGCACTTAATATAGAAGACACTTATGTTACACTATTTCCAAATATTCCAAAGTAAGAATCCGTGGAGAAGTCACTAGGATCTACTTTATACTAGTTTGTGGGAATCTAACTCCATCTGTTTCTCAATAATGTGCTAGATGCTAGTCTAGTTTCGATCCGATAGCTTGAAGAGCTCCATCACTTGAAACCACAACTCATTTGAGAACGAGAATGAATTAAATAGAGTCCCTATGTATTCCCAATGAACTTGATAGAGAAATCATTTGTAAGTTCCCTCAAAACCTCGTTGGAGTATTATGCCCCATGCTAGGGTCTTATTATGGAATACGATCCAAAGAAGTGAGCCACCTTTGGCCACAATTGATGCCTCCATATTTTTTTCCATGTTGGACACCTAATCCGCTAAGGGTTATGGTGTGGAAGTTGAACAGTCAAAGGGAGTCCAAGAGACCTTGGAAGATGAATCCAAGAGTCACAACTAATGTATTATAAATATATATCTTGTGAATAATACATGCATATCACGATTATCCTTCATAGTGTTTCCATTATTTGTGTGATGTTTAACATTCTATATATCCTATTGAGGGACATGTTATGCTAAATTACTAGAGAATAGGCTTATTTGAAGGTACATGAACCTCTAGGAAAATACCCCATCTAATTTTATCTAGTGCATTTTAGAAAAGAACATGTCTGTGTTGAAGAGGTGACAAAAAGGAGGGCTAGTCTATCGAGTTTGGAAGAGGGAACGAAGCATTAGGAGAAATCCAATCTCACATTTGGGACTATTGACTCAGAATGTACCAATGGTCATAAAAAAATTCTTTCATTTAGATATCATCGAGGCACTATGATAAAAAAGTTTAGCTTCTGAGCTAAGTTTCATTAGTTGGTTCTAGCGCTTACCCTACAAAAGGGAATTATATCCATACTAAATAGAATGCTGGGATAATATTTTCTGTGCAGAAGATGATTTTTTCCTGTATTTACTATTCCAAATTTGTCACCATCATTCATTTCCTTCTTGTAGCCATTTCCACCACAACTTGGATCCCACCACTTTTCCTAGGATATTAGGAGCTCTAATTCCCTAGCCACCCTTGAGTACTAGGATATAGAGTTTATCCCATGCCACCAAGTCCCATTTATTTTCCATGATTTCACCCCATCATAAGAAGGAGTGAAGGAGACTAATCTTATACTTGAAAATATATTTGGGAGTAGCCAAATACAAAAAGAGATGGATAGGTAGAGCTTGCATAATAGATTTGAGGAGGACTATTGAACGTATGATATTAATAGAATGGAAAGTAAAACTATCAAGGATATTAGTCATTTTTTGCAACAAAGGATACCAATACTTAGACCTCATTGAATTTTCTATTAACAGAACACCCAATTATTTATAGCGCAGGGAGAAAAGTTGGAAGTTTGGAAGAAAATAAATGGGCCCCTTTGTGAAGTAGTATTAAGAAAAAATAAATGGAATTTAGAGTGATTTATAGAGGTGATTGAGGCATCCATAGAGTCATATGAAACCTACGAAAATGGCAAGGAATCTCTTATTAAGGGAACTCCCATGAACATAATGTCATCCACAAATGTTTGGTGGGACACTAAAAAACATCGGCCGAAAAGGTGGAGGCCCTTAATTTTTCCCTTAGCAACAATAGATGTAAGAACTCAACTAAGACTCTTTGTTGTTAAAATAAATAGAAAGGGGGGAATTTGACCACCTTGAAAAATATTTCTTGATGAATTGAAGGTAGACAAGGGTGAACCATTGATTAGGATGGAGAAAAAAGACAAGGAAATCAGGGATTCAAACCAATTAAAACAAGATTAAAAAAATCCAAAAGCTAAAAGAGATTGAATAATGGAATCGAAATTTAATTTTTCAAAAGATTTAGATAAATCAAAGTTGATCAACATACTTAATTTTTTGGAGTCCTAGAGGGAGTCAATAACTTCATGTGCTACTAAAATTCCATCCAAACTTTGGTGCCCCTCTACATAACCCTTATTATTTGCTAAAATTAGGGAGGGGAGAATGGGCGTGAGCCTATTTGCAAAGAATTTGGAGATGATATTGTAAATAACATTGGAAGGAGATATATTATGAAATTTATTCGATTCAGTAGCCTTGTCTAGTTTAAGAGAAATATTCAAGAAGGTTGCATTGATAGCTAGAAGAATAAAGGTTAAGCACCTAGACTCTTCCACTAAGGCTAGAATATCCTTTCCAAGGAAAGGCCATTAGGCTTGGAAGAAATCCATGGACAAACCATATGAGCCAAGGGCCTTTTTAATTAACATGTACTTAATAGAATCATCTACTTCAGTTATATATATTTCCTACATGATAGCTTCATTATATGCCTGACTTAACAAATATGGGACATGATGGGTAATTTTACTGATGGCATTGAATGGTGTGATTGAGGATCCTTGAGGATCCTTGGCATAGAATTTGAACAATTACAACTCAATGTCATGATGATATACTAACTTGAATATAGTCTCATTCTTTAAGGGTGTAATCATATTCATGTGCATATGTTGGATCATGGAATTATGAAAGGAATTTTATTTCTTCTCCCCTCCCTAAGACATATTATTCAATATTTTTCTTCCATAGTCTTTCACCTTATTTTCGGTGCTACTCTCTACAAGTTAAAAGATACACCTCTTCGATCATAACTACTTCTAATCCTCTTTCCAAGATGTTGCTTTATTGAAGTTATTTCATTCTAGGTTCTAGCTCTATTTTTCCTGGAGAATATTACCGAACTCCTCTTTATTCCACTTCTTGATTTTTCTTATGAATTTTAATTTTTGTTGCAAGTGATACATCATTGAACCCTCTAATGGTCTAGTTCAAACCACAGTTACTTATCCTTTTTTGGGAAGGATGGGTCATTAAGGCATAAGCTTTTAAATATGAAAGGCTTAAGTTTGGGTCCAATGTTGATGCCGAGAGGCAAGAAAATTATCTAATGATCAGAACCACCACTTGGAAAAACGTAATGTTCGTGTAAATTTACCTTCCATAAAGCTTATCAAATACCAGGAAGTAGTCCAATCTTGATATTCTTTGGTATTTCCATCCTCATTTATTATTCCAAATGAACAACCCCATTTATTGTTTATATCCCACCATGTGTAATTTTTCGATGGCATCCCTAAAGTGATTAGTTTTAGCTTCCAACCTTCCTATGTCACCTTTTTTCTCCTCTAGGGATTTGAGGAGATTGAAATATCCCCCTATTACCCACATTGATACCTCAAGAATGGGTTGTAATCTACTTAGATTTTGTAGAAAACCTTATTTTCCCCTATCAAATGTGGCCTATAAAAATTGGAAATAAATCCCTCCTTTCACATTCCTAATAGCTGAAATTTCAGTGTTAGAATATTGGAGAGGGGAAAAAAAATATAACATCAAGATTTCTTTTGGATTCCATTGGAGATTTATCCCTCTAGCATGTCCCATAACATCCAAGGCTATAAAGTGACTTCTTTTCCAACAATGAGAAGATATTTCAATGAATTTATCGCTGGAGCATTTAGTTTCCAACAAAATAACAATTATTTGTAGTTCCTTTTTCATTTTCTCCATCAAAAGCATTTTTTTTTTCCCTCAACAATTGAGGCCTCTAATATTCCATGATATAATTTTCATAGTAGCTTGGATTGATTGAAGAGAAATACCTTTGTAATTACCATGAATCACACATAGTTGATTAGAGTTCCTCCTAGTTCTTGGAGCATTTGAATATTATAATTTTGACCTCCTTTTCTTTCTCTTTCTTGGGAGTTTTGGGAGGATATTTGAAAGCATATATATGAACTCCTAACCAGAAGATTGATTCATTAGACCCCAATTACTCTTGGCAGTGATTTTCTTTGAGAATGGTGTAGTGAATGAGTTGAACCTACAACTCTAATATTGAGATAAGGTCTTTCCCATGCCATGTTTTGGCTATATTACTAGAAGCAGGTCATCCAAATCCATTTCTTCCATGGACTCTTGAGTTTCTATATCAATATCTTATTCCATAATCCAATTGAAATATACTTTATTTATACAATAAAAACAAAATTTTTAAATAAGTTAATAATTTTAAAAATATACAATATTAAATAAAAAATAACAACCGTATCATTTCAAAAGAATATAATAGTTAACTATTATATTAACTATTAACTAGAATATAATTAAAATAGTAGAAAGAAACCTTATATTGTGATTCCTTTCTCCCTCATATAAAAAATCTTTGTACACCTCTATATGAACTAGAGTATAAGTAAAATAGTAGAAATAAACCTTATAATGTGATTCCTTTCTCCCTCATATAAAAAATCTTTGTACACCTCTATATGAACTCTCCACGTGCCTATTAGTCCATGCATGGATGGTCTCATAATATAGAACTAACTTTTAACCAATGCATGATACTAGTGCAGCAAGTACTGTAATGTACCTACAATTGACACACTTTTTCGTTTACTTTACTTAGTCCAATATTGGCATGATCTTATATGTGTTTTCAGATTGAATATCATGTACATAGGGGAACTCTTATCATCATGATTTTTTTTCTAACTTTTCAAAAGGTAATATATATAAATGATTGCAAAAAGAATGGGACTGGAGACTTTAACCTTGAATTCAACAAGGTTAATCCTTATATGTCCATGATGCCACACTTATGTCCTATGTCATCTGTCAAGTCCTAATGTAATATGATATGCGAATCCCCCCTACCATAATCCATGGCCTCAACTATACTTATGATATTTTTATTAAAATTACTAGCGAATTTATGGTCCCCTCCGCAAGTCACAAATGGAGTTTACATTGCATGGATCCTCTATATTTTTGGTCGAGAATGCAAACCTGGGTTATGGAAAATCCATATGACAGAGTCACAGATGGATAACTTATATTTTTCAAGGTGATCAAATGGTGATGATGGGTCGACAGAGAATCTTATGGAACAACTACCCTCCCAGACTCGTCGTTTGGAATTGTTCTTTCTCTGTAGGCCGATATTTTTGTAGTGTTAGGATAGGGTTTGATCTTTGGTAAATGATGGTATTTGTATTCACAGAAAGTCAGTTTCATATTTAACACCTAAATTTGCAACTAACAGGAAAATACACAATTCCTCCAATGATTTTTATCGAGGTTTTTTTTTCCAGTTTTGGTATTTAAAACTTCACATCAGATGTGAGGAACATTAATTTGATTAATGACGATCACGACTACTTCTTTATAGTTATTTGAAATAGGGTTTAGCATACTCAGGCTCGAGTTATGCTGCTAGTTTAAGAATTTAATCTTTGAACTTGATATCTTTTATGTTAAATAGTTTATATTAATTTTGAATCTTTTTAGTTTTTCATATTTGATAATATTCAATATTCATTTTTGTGAGGCTAGGTTTCTTGAACTCACGATTAATTCTTGGATAATGTATATGTTTGAGGCAAGTAATTTGAATATACGACTTTCTGTATATGCACTTAGTCTATGAATTTCTTTTAACCTATGGCTTATCTTAGTATGATTCTCAGCTAGTATGTATGGTTATTCCTTTTGATTAACATAATACCTTTGTTTGAAACACAGATAGTTCATTTATCTCATAGTATCTCGGTTTTGCGACATTAATTCCTCTCCTTAAAACCCTCGACCGAAGTCAAAGCTCATAATTCTTTTAAAATAACTTTGTGTAGACATGAGACTTATAGGGAACCTGTGAAAATAGGTTTCTTAACTATTTATTAAGAGTATTTTACATTTCAAGTGGTACTAAATGCAATAAGAAGTTAATATGGAGGTTACACCTCTATACTAGCTTTCAAGTATGCTAAGCCTATTCAAATATTTCTGTTTATTTTTCTTCACTATTGAAAATACTCAATAAAACAACATTAATTATCTAAAATGATACTATATTTACGTTGTTGATTTAGAGTATTCATCTAAGATATTTTAGCCTCATACACATAAAATTTACATATCTATATTTGCTTTATTTAAATCTATCTATATTTACTTTGTTTATTCTGAAACATATATGTATCCATGCTTTATTTACTATCAATAATTACATGCATTAATTAATAAATATTATATATTTACTAATGCAAGCTTAGATATCCATTTTCCTTTATTTTTTCACTAAATACTATGTTCATTGTTAATTACGGGTGTAAAAAAACCACATGCTAATTATCACTATTGACTTCATGCTTGAAACATTCCTCATAACAAAATGACTATTTGAACACTTGGAAATATAATAGGAACAAGCATGTTCCTCCCAACTAGTGAATTGCAAGAACAACCATTCCCACTGAGCCTCAAAATTCTTTACGATCACTAACCTTTCATCTTTCAATGGTATTTTTCCTCCCAACCCATGTAGACTCTAGCAACATCCTACTTATTCTCAATGTTTGGTATATCTCTTTTATATACTTAATATTTTACATAAAGTATTTTCTTCTTTTCCTCCAACATTGCATTTCTCTCCAGCTATGTTGGCTTCTCTTTTTCCATACAACATGACACTTATCTCTAGTTACGTCATCTCTTAGTGATGGTTATTCCTCCCGGAATCTTGGATAATAATGGGAGGTTATAACTATTACAACTCCCACCTTTACTTGTCCACTATATAGAACTCTAACCACTTAAAAGATTACTTGATATCAGAGCAACCTTACTACTCTGCTTCCCATAATATTTCCAAATAAAAACAACATTTTATTTTTAATTGTGCATAATTATTTACACGTGTTACTAAATTGTTCAAATTTAGTCTTGGCCCCATGGCCAATGTTTCTCAACTAGATAATTACAAATGAACATAAAACCATAAAATATTGTAGAAGTAATTGCGATAGGGGTATTACATTTCCCTTCCCCTTAATTTTATTATCATCCTCGATGTTTTCTTTTTAATCATCACTTATGAAAGAGTGAACGAAATGATTATCACATTTTTTCTTCCATCTCTCAGGTGGCCTCCTTAGGGCCAAAGTGATTCCATTGCACTTTATCCTAGATGATGGCTCAATTCTACTGCAAATTTTTCCTCCTGTCTAAAATTTGCAAAGGCTTGACCAGAAATCTCATTCTGGTTTGACCTATATCACATTCCAATCAATGATATGAGTTGGATCATGAATTTATTTATTTAAAAGTGATACATGAAATACATTGTGCACTTTTATGTGGGTTGGTAGTTCTAGTTAGTAGGCCATAGGTCCAACTATTGCTAGTATTTCAAATTTCCCACAGAACCTGGGTGCCAATTTAGCATAGGTTCTGAGCCTCAACATGCTCTTCTTTGGTCTAACTTTGATATAAACATGTCCTCTCACATTATATTCCTTATGAATTATTTTATGATACGCATAATTTTTTTTCATGTCTTGAATTGTTTTTCAATTCTTTTGTTCTAACCACATACTCCATATCTATTAAAATATCAGGTCCCAAAACTAGTAGTTTGTCTTTTGGTTGACTCCAACTTAATTGTATATGATATTTCCAACCATATAAGACTTCAAAAGGACTCATCTTAAGATATGCATTCTAACTATTATTATATGCAAGTTAAAAAAGATGTAAGTAATCTGCCCATTTATTGGGTTGATCTGATTCATCCATGTGAAACAAGTTGTAATATTCCTAATTAGTTGATAATTAATTAAGAATATTAAATTTTTCCATTTTTTTTTCTTAAGTTTAGTAGGTGAATAAAGGGTGAAGGGACCCATAAACCTAGCAGTTTGAATAAAACCTCTTTTCCAGAGCTAGTGTGAACAACACAACATCTTGTGGGGCCAAGAGGCCAAGAAATCACTACAACATGTGTGAATGCCAAGGGGCCAATTGATAGCACAGTTAATGAGTGGACCGAAGGTTTTTGGGGTTTCACAAGAATAAGAAGGGGTGAGGGAAGCCATGTAAATCATTCTAGATTATTTTTATTTTCTGGTCTTTACGATTTGAGCACGCTTGAGTTGTTTAGCCAAGTTTACAGTGATGTTTAGTACGCGGGTGTCTCTGAGCGAAGATCCCAACCTCATCCTCAGGGGACTTTGAGTGCCTACTTAGGGGATGATTTATTGAGGAGACTTCATTCAGGAGTTTCACGGAGCTTCAAGGGATGATTCCTACTATCCGCCATGAGCTGATCTTATTATCCAGCATCAGGCCACTTTCAACCCCTCTATAACAGTGCAGTCACTCAGTGACTCACGCAGTCCAGCAACAAAGGCATTCAGGAGAGGGTGAAATTCCAAGGCACTTAAGCTTGGAATCAAATGAAGGGGTCAACCCTTCAATAGTTGAGCTTTGGGGAGTAGTTGTAGACATTTTCTCTTTCAGTTCAGCCCATAGCTCTGCATACCTAGCAGAAGTTGAAATTAGAAGAGGGCAAAGCATAGAAAGGCCAAACTTTGAAGATTGGAGTTTGTGGGAAATATTTCTATGTTTTTCTGGGTTCTTTGAGGAGATTCCATGGTTAAAATCCAGACATTTTTTGAGCAATAGATCAGCCCATTTACGCAATCCCTACTGAGCAGCTATAAGAGCTAGGCAAAAAGAGAAGATTTTGAAATTTGGAATTAGAGAAAACCATTTCTGGGGTTTTCTGGGTTTTCTGAGTAGAGTCCATGGTTAAAATCTCAGAATGTTTAGAGTAGAAGATCATCCCATTTACACAGTCTCTACTCAACCATTAGCTATAGGAGCTATGCAAAAAGGACAGATTTTGAAAGTTGGAATTAGAGAAAGCCATTTCTGGGTTTCTATGGGTTTTGGGCAAGGATCAGCTTACTAAATTCCTAGAATTTTCTAAGCAGTGGAAGCAACCCAACCAACAGTCCAAAGTTTTACAACTGCAACATTTCCAGTAGGGCAGCGCAGAGGAAGAGTCTAGCAGCAACAACAGTAGAGGAGTGTTTTAGTGTGTAAACCTAAGGGTCATTTCAGCCAGATTTAGCTGGTGAGAATGCTATCTATTTTTGGCATTGTTATATTTGTTTTTCACCTCTAGATTTAATAAAATGGTTCAGTAGTTTTTGGCTCTTTTATGTTGTTTTTAATGTGTTTTCCATATTGCTGTAATTTTAGTCTATTATTGCTTGTATTACTGTCATTTCTCCATTTGGCATATTACACATGTCTTCAATAATCGGTTGGTTCTTTCAATTTATTCATTAGTTTCAAGATGGTAAGTAATACTGAAATTCAATTTTGTACCTAACCTAATGAAAAGTTCCTTCCAAAAAATCGATGTGAATTTTTCATCTCTGTCAGAAATGACTATTTTTGGTACGCCATGAAATATTGATATCTCCTTCATAAAAAATTCAGCTACATTAACAACTTTGAATTTTGACTGTACTGATCTAAAATGAGTTTTTTTACTTAGTTTATCAACTATCACCATGATATAATCATGTTGTATTCTAGTTATGGGTAACACTGTAGTAAAATCTAAGGAGATAATTTCCCGTTTCAATTCAGGAATAGGTAAGGGATTTAATAACCCAACGGGATGCTAGTGTTCCACCTTAACATATTGATCTTCTAGACATTTTTCTAAATACTCAACCACATCTACTTTCATATATGGGCAATAAAATCATTTTCTAAGCATTATGATAAGTTTTTGATAGCTTGGATGAGTTGAAACAAGTATTCATGTGATGTTCATATAGGATTACTTGTTTAATTCTATGCACATTTGGGATATGAATTTTATTTTTGAAAGTCATTAAACATTCACTATTCATAGCATAATTTGATCCTTCTATTGGGCCAATTCCAATTAACATTTTTTCTAGCTTTTAATTTGTATTCTTGATCTTCTAAGGCCGTGATTTTGATTTGTTCATTAAGCTATGTTTTAGCATTGTTGGAAAATATCCCATGCATCTCATTTCAACTTTTAATTAATGCATTTGCAATTTTGTTCTCTTTTCCTTTGATGTGTTTGATTTGAAAACCATATTCACAAAGGAAAGCCATCTGCCTTACTTTCCTTGCATTTAAATCTAGTTGAATAAATAAATATTTAAGAATGATATCATCAATTAATAATGTGAAATTCTTGCCCTAAAGGTAGTGCCGCCACATTTTTAAAGCATGAATTGTTGCATCTAATTCTACTTCACACACAACATAATTATTTTCATTCTCCTTTAGTTTTCTAGTTTCATAATATATAAATTTCTTATCTTGCATTAACACTCCACCTAATCCTTCGAAACAAGAATTTGTATACAATGTATAATATTTATTGGGATCAACAATCTTAAGTATGGGAGCTACAATTAAAAAATATTTCAACTGATCAAAACTTTCTTGAAACTTTTGGGTCCATACAAGTTGAACCCCTTTCTTTTATAAGGATGTTATAAGGCAGGCTAATTTGGAGAAACTTTCAATGGATCTATGGTAATAACCTATAATTTACATTAAGGATCTAATGTCAACTACATATCTAGGAACATGTCAATTAAGAATTGCATTGAATTTTTCAATGTCTATTGTGATTCCTTATTTGGATATTACATGCCCTATATATTGAATCCTATCTTGATAAAAATCACACTTACTAAATGTTGCATATAGATGATGCTCTCTGAGTATTTGCAACACTATTTTTAAGTGTTTTTCATGCTCTTTTGGTATCTTAGAGTAAACCAAAATGTCATAAATGAAGATCAATTTAAATTTTTATAAGTACTAGCTGAAAACATTATTCATTAGACTCATAAATGTGGCTGCAACATTTTCAATTCTGGAAGGAAGCACAAAAAAATCATAATGGTCATATATGGTTCTAAAAGTAGTGCTACACATATCCTCATCTTTAGTTCTGATTTGGTTGTAACCATATCTCAAGTATATCTTATAGAAGATCGTTTCTCCCCTTAACTAATCAAATAGATTGACTATTCTAGTTAATTGGTATTTTTTTTTTTGTCAACTCGTTCAACTATCTGTAATTAGCACATAACATAAGAGTACAATTATTCTTCCTTACAAAAAGTATTGGTGCTCTCCAAGGTGAGACACTTTATCTGATATATCCTTCATGAAGTTTCATCTTTAACTCAATCAAATTTAGTACACTCATTCTATCAGGTGCCCTTGACAATAGTGTTTCCCTAGGTACTTAGTCATTTGTAAAATAAATCTCTCTTTCACAACAACCTATGAATTTCATCTGGGAAAACATCTTTGAATTCTCACAACACTACATAGTCACTCAACTACTTTGGTTTTCTTTCCTATGTTAAGTCTTCCACCTATATTGCAAACAATTTATACCGCTTCCTTGCTCATGTTCTTAATTGCAAGGATGGTATATGTCTTATAGAGATTGGCCTAGTTATGACTCTAATAATATGTACTAATCCTTCACCATAAGTATAAGTAAAAATAATTTTCAAATAATTTATAACAACTCTATGTTTTTTTAGCCAATATTCAGCCACTAACACATCATATGATCCTAGAGGTAATATATTTTAATTCATTTCTATTTTCAAACCATTTAAATTAATAGGACAATCCCTAACCAATTGGTAATCTTCATTTTAGTACTAGTTGCTAGTTGTACCAACCAAGAAATTTTATGTTTTTCCATTTTCAACTTGCATTGTCCACAATTTTTGGAATAACATAACTTAAAATAACTCATAGGTCTATTAGAATTGACATATCTTGGTCCAAAATATTACCTTCTATCTAAATTATAGTGGATTGATTTTTAGCTTATTAATTCTCTAGGGCTGGATTGATTCTGGAAATAATCCTAGCCACATCAGTTACAATGGAAGCTTATTATACATGATGTAAAGCTGGTTTAGGATTAACATTACACAAAAATTTCAAAGTAAATGAGGCTCCCCATAACTCCAACATTTCAAGGGTTCTCTTTCCTTCTCATTGGTTCTTTTACAATTTAGATCAATATTTCTGAATCATGTTTGCAACTGAGTCTTCTGTTGATTATTATTCATATTGACATTTCTATTTTGATGATTCTTGATTGAATTTTTAAAAGAAGAGGATTTGAACCCTTTATTCCCTAGCATGAATATTTTTTTTCTTATTTTTCCAAGTTTTTGAGTTACAATTTTTTTTGCTTCGACTGTTGGTAACATATGTTGGCCTTTGGGATAACCTAATTCATTGTATTGGGGTTGTCATACTCAATCTTATCTTTGAAGGAAAGGGGTAAACAACTGATGAATCACTAAATTTTGGCCTTCTCCTTGCCAATGCATGGTACATATTGCAAGAGATGGGTGAACATGGTGACTAATTCATCCATGGTCATATGACCAAGCTCTAGTTCATGGAATTCTTTAGCTCTATCATCATAGTACATTTTTTTTCATCTTTTTTCCTTCGAATTATTTTCTAAAATCCTCCTAAATCATAGTATTATATTTTGTATTATGTACAGTTCTAATTTCATCCCACCATAGGAATGCCTTACCTTGCAGTTAGTAAGTGGCCAATCTAGTTTTCAGATTACTAGGATATTTACATACCGGAAAATATTTATTCATTTTTAATAGCCATGCTTCATCTACCTCCTCTGAGTCACCATCAAATAAGCCTAATATTTTTAAATTATGTCCACAATTATGCTTTCCGTTTCTTCACTTGATTAGGTGCTATCACTGTAATTTTGGTTGAACTATGTTCAATCCCTTCTTCATCTATTTCCTTTCATTTTTAAGTTTTAATGGCTCACTCTTTTCTAAACTATCTCAATCCTTCCTTTTTTTGGATTCCTTTTTATCTCCATTATCTGAGGTTTGTCCTAATGTTTTCTAAATTGGCCTTTCAGTTATATTTTTTTATGATTATTTCCTAATCAACACTAGATTTCAATAGTTTTTCATTATCTTCTCTAATGCTTTCTAGTTTCGCTTTGAGACCCTCCATAATCTATAAAAACTCTATTATATGTGATGATACCTCACCACCTAGATATTCCCAAAATTTCTATCTGTCATGAGGTCTTCAAGATGGTTTTGTCATGACTTCTCTTTAATTTGATCCTTATTGTGTAAGACAAACCATTTATTTTGTTAAATTATAGCTATGATTTGGCTCATATGCCTTAGTGATGTAACCTACAACTTTGATACCACATGAAGTATGAATGTACCTAAAATTTACACTAATTTTTTTTTTGTAACTTTACTTAGTCTGGACGAGGACAATATTGGCATGATCTTATATCTTATTTTCAATCAAATATCAAGTACATAGGTACACTCTTACTATCATGATTATTTTTCTAACTTTTAGAAAGGTTAATATATATAAAGGTTTGTGAAAAGAATGGGACTTGAAACCTTATCCTTGGGTTCCACAACATTTAAGTGATCCTTATCTATTTACATGTCACGCTTATGTGTTATATAATTCATTAAGTCATGTAATATGATACGTGAACCTCCCCCCCCCCCCCCCGCCATGCAATAATCCATGGCCTAAACTATATTTATCATATTTTTATTAAAATTAATAGGCTCCCTCTCCACAAGTCACACATGAAATTCACATTTTGTAGGTCCTTTATACTTGTGTTGAGCATCCAAACCTAGGTTTTGGCTCATCCATATAACAAAGTCATAGATGGATGGATTAGATGTTTCAAGGTGATCGAACGATGTTTATGGCTCGACGGAACATCCCATTGGAATGACTATTCTAATGAACTCATTATTTGGAATTGTTCTTTATTTGTAGTATCATATTTTCACAACATTAGACTAGGCTTCAATCTCTAGTAAATAATGTTATTTTTTTCAGAGAGAGTCGACTTATTTTATAACACCTCAAGCCACAAATGACAAGTAAATGGGTGAAAATGTGAAGCTAGGTTACACTTTTTGCCCTTTTTTGAGAATTTTTTTTCATTTTTTTCGGTTCTTCAACTTTCTGCAAACTATAACAATTTTTTTGTGTAGAATTTCATTTTGCGATAAAAATAAAAGTTGTGAGAAATTTTGTTAGCTTTCTATTACTTATTTTTTGAAATTTTTTTATGTAGATTTGATATGTCAACTTAGCGTTTCTTTGAGTGTGTTTTTCTTAACAATCAAAGAATTCATAAGAAGTCATGTTATGTGGCAACGTTGTATTCATTGAAAATTTGTGTTTTTGAAAAAAAAAATGTGTTACAACAATCTAGACAGAGTCTACTTTGGTTTCGTCATATTTACAAAGCCAATGGATGCATATCATAATTACTAGAATTTTTTGAACTGGTCCAATACGAAAAACTGCATATTTTTGATATGTTTCGCATGGCAACAAATTTCTTAACATATAAGTTATAAACTAAAAATATAAAAGCTACCCATTAGAGTCAACGGACCAATGTAATGCCCCATAATTTTTTCAATTTTTTTACAATGTATTTTGGGAGACACAAAATTTTGATT
This sequence comes from Pinus albicaulis, assembly GCA_034641835.2. Classification (NCBI taxonomy): domain Eukaryota; kingdom Viridiplantae; phylum Streptophyta; class Pinopsida; order Pinales; family Pinaceae; genus Pinus; species Pinus albicaulis. The sequence goes on along the minus strand of CM076569.1, from coordinate 805,888,923 downwards.
TCACTGAATCACGATGACCCTCAAAAATTGTTTGCACTCATTTTATTAGAAAAATAATTAAAATTAATAAACGTTTACGAAATTCCATAAAATTTATATTTCCTGAAAGTAGATTCAATTCTAAAAATGCTTGTCTTGGTTCCGACAGTTAATTAACAAGTTTTCATGGAGTTTAATCAGTCCAAAGTTGCAGAACCGTTTTCAGAGCTTGGTTCTGCGTAATTGGTGACGCGTTAGTTCGGCCGAACTATTAGTGAAAGTTCGGCCGAACTATGTTTTCCGCTTACGAGCCGCTAAAACTAACGTCTTAATAGTTCGGCCGAACTTCTTATCAAAAGTTCGGCCGAACTATTGTGCAATTCTCCGTCGGCCGGAAATTTTTGTGGAGCCCCCTACAAAACACATATTTCACATCAATATAAATTGCCGCGAAATGATTCACAATTTTCGCACATTTCGCACTTCATTTCATTTTACAACTTGGTTTGAATTCAAAAACTTTTCTTCAAAGTTTGGGTTTAAAAAAAAATTTTGGAAGACATTTTCTGGAGGCGGCGTGATTTTTCTTGGAGGTTCAAAGTTTGAGTTTAAAGAACTTTTTTGGAAGACATTTTTTGGAGGCGACGTGATTTTTCTTGGAGGTATGTACGTGTTTTGTGTTGAAATAAATCTTTTGAGCTTCTTTGTTCAAAAATTTTTCTTCACATTTTAGATTTAAAGAATTTTTTTGGAAGACATTTCTTGGAGGCGGTGTGATTTTTCTTAGAGATATGTACGTGTTTTGGATTGGATTACGTATTTTTTAGAAAAGATTTTTTTAAATTAAATCTTTTGTGATATTGTTTGTAATTGAGTTATTGTCTAATTTTTTGAAGGAATTTTTTTGAACCTCATACCCTATTATCATGGGAAATCGAAGAACTTGTGTGAGAAAATATGATCGAAAAAGAAAGCCTGAGGAACGTAGAGAAGAGATGAGACAATATCGCAAAAGAAAGTTAGAAGCTCTCTCAAATATTGAAGAGGAAAATCAACCTCAAGCAGAAATTGAAGCAGATATGTAAATGTAAATATTACATGATCTATTGATATATATTTAAAATTTTCCTAATGTAAAATGTGAAGCTTAATTTTTATTTGATGAACTAGTTTGAAAAATATTTTGTTTGATGTAAACAGACAGAGATATTCCTCAAAATATTGAAGAAGAAAACCAACCTCAAGTAGAAATTGAAGCAGGTATGTAAATGTAAATATTATGATCTATTGATATATTATTAAAATTTTCCCAATGTAGAATGTGAAGCTTAATTTTTATTTGATGAACTAGTTTGAAAAATATTTTGTTTAATGTAAACAGACAGAGATACTCCTCAAAATATTGAAGAAGAAAATCAACCTCAAGCAGAAATTGAATCTGGTATGTAAATGTAAATATTATGATCTATTGATATATTTAAAATTTTCCTAATATTTATTGACATATTTATTAATTTAGTTATTTATTGAATATGTACTATTTTTTCAAATATGTACAGATGAAATCACTATCGATAATGAGATGTTAGAAAATGTTGACACTCACACATATGGAGATAAAAAACCTGACTATGTTATACGATATCGTGTCGATAAAATTTTTGAAATGTTTTTCAAAACTGAGCAAGTGACAGTTCAAGCTCAAATGTTGAAAGGTCTCCTATCATCAAGGAAATTAAAAGAAGCAACGACACTATTGGGTATTCGAAAATCAACCAAAGATAAAAAAATGAAAGAAGAGGTGATAAAAAATATGAGTAGTGCTATAGAGTCAATTAAGAGATCTAGAGATAAAGATGTTTCAAATATACATAGAGGAATACAAATGGAAATGGTTTCACCAAGTACTCAAGAGAATCGTTTGAATCTAACATCTATGGCACGAGCACTGGGAACCTCGCGAAAAACTCTGCACAAACATCGAAAATTTCGACCGCAAATAGACGTAAATGATGAACTCGCTTGTTGGAGAGCTATTTGTAGGCAACCATACAAAGATAGACTTGGAGAAGATGTTAAAAAAATAATATATGAATATGGGAAGAACAATTCGCGTGTTTCACCCACTGCAAGACATGTGATGCGAAGAAGAATAGCACGAAATCAATACGAAGAACATGAAAAACATCTCTTGGAAACCACTCAAACAGAGTTATTCAACAAGTTCAAAGAAGAGAATCGTCAAATTCAAGTTTCACTCAGTGCTTTTGTTCAACAAAAACCATGGTATGTAAAACCTATCACCGTACGCGACACTTGTTGTTGCCGTTATCATGTGGATTTTGAGTTATATTATGACACATTCCTTGATTTCGGTAGAACATTATGGAAGGATTCACCTCCTCCTTCCACTATCCGTGAATTCATATCTCAAATTCTATGTGAAAGAGAAAGCGACGAACTATTTTACAAAAAGAAATGTGTTGGTGGTACAAAATGCAATGATTGTGGAAATTTGACTAAATTTCAAAACAAATATCGTATTGATATAAATGATCAATCATTGTCCAACATGAAAGTGAAATGGAAGAGATATGAATATACCAGTACATCGATTCAAGGTGCAGATAGTGTTAAAAGAATCGAATTACGAGAAGAAAAAATTTTTCTAATAGAATTTTTGAGAAAGTTTGAAGCAGAAATTTACAAATACACCATGCATTCCCATAGAGCTCGATGGAAAGACTTGCAATTCAAAAAATCTCGTGAAGTTTTTCCACCAGGAACCATTTTGTCAGTGATTGATTTTGCAGAAAACTACACATTTGCTCCACAAAAAGAAATTCAGAGTGAATACTATCACTCCGACCAAGTCTCCATGCTCGTCCATATTCTATATAGACATGCTGAACAAAATGTCGATCATATAGAAAGCACGAGTGAAAATCGACATATCATTAAAGAATATCACTTTTATATCTGTGACGATCATACACATGATACATGTTTTGTACAACATTGTTTTGGAAAAATTTATGATTCCTTGAAAAATCATGGAATAAAATTCAATGAACATTGGATATGGTTAGACGGATGCGCAGGTCAATTCAAATCTACACGATCATTCTTTTGGTTGTGTTGTCTTCATAAGAAAACCTGCATTAAACATTGTTGGAATTTCTTTGAGACTGGCCATGGAAAAGGAGAACATGACGGTGCAGGAGCATGCATAAAACGAGTACTTCGAAGATATCAAATGAACCACTTTGCACGCCGACTTGTGAACGCCGAAGAAGTTGTTCAATGGTGCAAAACTACTCTAAGCCATGAGATTAACCCATCAAATGAAGTGCGAAGGTACATTCAATTTAATTTATATTGGTAATCTAATTTTAAACATTGTACATTTATCATGCAATGATTATTTTTAATTGTATTTTGATATCATATTTACAAATTCTTTTTCTAATTTTCCATATAAAGGCTTTTCTGGCATATTGGAATTGGAGACGTAAATATATCAATTGGAAATGACGTTGGAACAATAAAAGGGACTCAAAAATTTCATTCAATTCAAACAAAATTGTCCACAAATGTGTTTGCATTGGATAAAAGAAAATATTCTTGTTTTTGTGATGTTTGCATAGACAACACAAAATCCAATGACGTCTGTGAAAACAAAATGTATGTGAATGATTGGAAACATACAGAGCTAAATACAAAGGAAAAAATGTCTGTTGCAATGTTTGAAGAAATGCAATCAGAGGAAACTACAATATCATCCGATGGTGATCGAGTTTCTGATCTTGTTAGAGAAGGTAACATTTGAATTACTTTTTAATGATTTAAAGATCTACAAATAAATTTAAATATGCATATATTAAATGTTAAATTTATTTTATTGTGCAGGAGATGTTTTTGCTGTAATTGCACCTATTGACAACGATGAAAATGTGAAGTATTATTTGATGCGTTGCACCGAACAAAAAATGAAATTATTACAAGACTATAATGATCACGGATTTCAGTATGACAAAGGGTCTATTATACTGAAAGGTTATTTTTTCAAACAAACTCGTGAAAGTGGAGACTTTGTTTACTTCGAAGACTATGAACCTGATTCCATAAGTTTTCAAAATAGTCACTTGGTGTGTGCAGCACGCATAAAGTTGATAGAAGTTCAATCAAAGAAAAAATCAAAAATTAAGAAATGGAAAATGTCAAAATCCGATCATGAACGGATTATTGAGGATGGAATTCCATTAGAATTTTTTTGAGTGAAGTGTCCAACAATTTATTATCTTTTAGACCTTTCAGTACTCAACTAAAAATTGAGTTGCTTATGTAATTTGTGGTTTGCAGATGTTACAAATTGTTTGGGTACAAGCACATGCTCTAGTATCAACTGAAAGTAGTTTTTCTATACATGTGCATTGATTAAAAATGTTAAATATGTATTGGATATATATATTCTAGAATGAAATTAATTTTTCTTGTATATTAATTGTTCTTGTATATGTTCTCCGACCATATGGTACAAATTATTTCACTTTATTTTGTAAAGTCAGATTCGGTCCCCATATGGCCTAGCCTCCAAGGGACGAGATAACAAGTGGTTGTCCCCACTTGCCCGAATCTCAGCTTTTAAGTACAATTTTACCGTTTATGTCAAGCATCTTACATGATGTCCTAGCCAAAGATAGATTCTCTTTGTTTCAAGTTTCCAGTAAAAGTTGTCACTGAATGACCTGCTCGAACTCTTGTAGTAAACACCATACCTCATCTCTCTTGCTCTCCAATATTATTAGGTTTAATTATTATAACACAAAAATCATTCTACGTTGTCAATAATTTTTTGCGCTTAGACTAAAATCAATGAACACTATTAATCCAATGTCTTTACAAGTAATGTACCATCATACATGCAATTATATCAAATTAGAAATCAACATATACAATGAAATCAATGGGGATTGTCTTGTTACAAGTAACATAATTTCACTTTACCATATGTGCAAATGTAGGTTGAAACCATCCAAAACTTTAAGTTGTAAATTGAAACCATCCAAAACTTTAAGTTTTAAAACCCTTTTGATTATATATTGTGCATCATTAAAACATTTAACATTTAAAGTTCATTAAATATCACATGCAAAATGTAGATTGAAACCATCCAAAACTCGAGTTTAAAAAACTTCACATGCCATGCCAATTATAATTCAACAATCCAACAAAAACATTTAACAAATTAAATATCACATGCCAAAGTCGTTTCAAGTTTCCGGTAAAAGTTGTCACCGAATGACCTACTAGGATATTATAAATACTAACTTTATAAGATCATTTGGCATTCGGAAAAATTCGAAAGTCTTAGACTGTCAATCAATTTAAAGTATCATTCACCCTAGGGAGTGTAAAATATTCAATGTAGGTTGGTGACGATGCTCACTCCTAGCTTGAAGCAGCGCTAATGACCAATTCTTTAATGAATTCCAATGCACTAGACCAAAGTTGGTTCAACCTACTTGGTTTTTCACCCAAGAAATTCCAAGGATGGACTTTCTAGACAAACCGCTGAAATTGAAAAGCTTGACATGGAGATACGACAAGGTGAACAAAGACTTCAGGAACTCTTTATGGAAAGGGCTCACTTGAAGGAAAGAAGCACCACGTTGCAAGCTAAAGTCAAGAACATGGAAGATAAGATCAAGAGGGACTTTCTTGATCCGAAACCTATTGGTTTGAAGAAAGAAAATGCATGTGTTGGCACACTTGGAAAAAAAGATGACCACACTAAGAGGATTGGTGCACTTCGTTTGGAAGGAGTCAATATATGTCGTATTGGAGCAATTAGATAGAATTCGAAAAGGAAAGAGCTTGAACCAATTCAAGCAGACCCAGGATCGAATTGTTCTATGGAGCTTCATGAGAAGAGATATGTGAAAAGCACTGTTAAGCCATGCCAATTATAATTCAACAATCCAACAAAAACATTTAACAAATTAAATATCACATGCCAAAGTCGTTTCAAGTTTTCGGTAAAAGTTGTCACCGAATGACCTACTAGGATATTATAAATACTAACTTTGTAAGATCATTTGGCATTCGGAAAAATTTGAAAGTCTTAGACTGTCAATCAATTTAAAGTATCATTCACCCTAGGGAGTGTAAAATATTCAATGTAGGTTGGTGACGATGCTCACTCCTAGCTTGAAGCAGCGCCAATGACCAATTCTTTAATGAATTCCAATGCACTAGACCAAAGTTGGTTCAACCTACTTGTTTTTTCACGCAAGAAATTCCAAGGATGGACTTTCTAGACAAACTGCTGAAATTGAAAAGCTTGACATGGAGATACGACAAGGTGAACAAAGACTTCATGAACTCTTTATGGAAAGGGCTCACTTGAAGGAAATAAGCACCACGTTGCAGGGTAAAGTCAAGAACATGGAAGATAAGATCAAGGGGGACTTTCTTGATCCGAAACCTATTGGTTTGAAGAAAGAAAATGCATGTGTTGGCACACTTGGAAAAGAAGACGACCACACTAAGAGGATTGGTGCACTTCGTTTGGAAGGAGTCAATATATGTCGTATTGGAGCAATTAGACAGAATTCGAAAAGGATAGAGCTTGAACCAATTCAAGCAGACCCAGGATCGAATTGTTCTATGGAGCTTCATGAGAAGAGATATGTGAAAAGCACTGTTAAGCCAAGGGCTAGTTCGAAAGACATATTGGAAGAGGAAATGTTGAAGAAGATTGCGAAAGTAAGGCGCAAGACAAGGAGGAGGAATGAAGATGAAAGTTCCTTGGACTTGAGATTCATGTCTACAACCGTACATGGGAAAAAGTTCTCTGCTTTGATAGACACGGGGGCTACCCATAGCTTCCTAAGTCGAAAGGCAGCTTCATCACTTAGAAAGAGGAAGGCTAGCATCGAGAAAGAGTTGAGTTCTTTCAAGGCAGTCAACTCGAGGATAAAAGCAACATGACTGGTGTCATGAAAGGCACACATGTGAGAGTAGGGTCATGGTTTGGAAAGATAGACTTAAGAGTCATTGACATGGATGATCATTCTATGATGGACCATACCAATGATGGACCGAGACATTCTCTTAATTCTTGTGATCAATCTTAAACTATTTTATGAAAGATAGATAAACCATTTAAATATTTAGCTCAAACTCTTGTAGTAAACACCATACGTCAAGTCTCTCTTGCTCTCCAATATTATTAGGTTTAATTATTATAAGACAAAAATCATTCTACATTGTCAATAATTTTTTGCGCTTACACTGAAATCAATTAACACTATTAATCCAATGACTTTACAAGTAATGTACCATCATACATGCAATTATATCAAATCAGAAATCAACATATACTGTAATGAAATCAATGGGGATTTTCTTGTTACAAGTAACATTTCAATTTACCACATGTGCAAATGTAGGTTCACATTCTATCATTCATGTAGTTTTAAAAACTTCAGATGCCATGCCAATTATAATTCAACTATCTAACAAAACATTTAACATTAAATAGTACATGTCTGTTAATTTATGTCTCACCATTCCAGAAAAAAATATTTAACATTAAATATCACATGTCAAATGTAATTCAATGACAACATTACTTCACACTCACATGCCAAAAGTACTAAAACCATCCAAAGAACACTGAAATCAATGAACAAGTTATTAATCCAATGACTTTACAAGTAATGTACCATCATATGTATGAAATTATATCAAATCAGAAATCAACATATATAATGTAATGAAATCAATGGGGATTGTCTTGTTACAAGTAACATTTCAATTTACCACATGTGCAAATGTAGGTTCACATTCCATCATTCATGTAGTTTTAAAAACTTCAAATGCCATGCCAATTATAATTCAACTATCTAAAAAACATTTAACATTAAATATCACATGCCATGCCAATTATAATTCAACTATCCAACAAAAACATTTAACATATGTCCAAAAATATGTCCAAAAATATGTCCAAAAAACATATTGTAATAAAATATGTCCAAAAATTGTAAATCTCACTCAAGTATCAAACTGTATCAAGTTTAACAAATTTTAAAACCATCTAAATTTTGAAATCAAATCAAATCTACTGTATATCTTGTCCATCAAATGGAGGATCTAGCCTCTGGGTCTCGATTAGCTCCCTATCCTGTACACAATGCACATGTACTTGAACATTAAAATTTGAAGTTTTAAAAATGAATGAGAATATATATATCTAGAAATTCATGTAAAAAACAAAATATAACAAAAAAATCACGCAATACCTCGTAAGGTTGCCTCTCCATTTGATGAACAGGATCTGCCATAGAAACATCTCCAGTGGTAACCTGTACAATATACATGTACAGTTAAATATAAATATATATATATATATACATAAATAATTTATATAAATTAAAAAATTTCAAATGAAAATGCACGTGTACATATATAAACTTATTTGAACAATAATATTAAAAAAAAGAACTAAAGACAACTTCTTCAAATGTTGTGGATGTTCCTATCTCCGTCGCTAAAGTCCTCGGATTAAAAAAATCTTCTATACGAACCTAAATTCAAAAAAATTTAAATAACTCAAAATATAGATCTCTCTCTATATATCTCAATTTTTAATGGAACTTTTTGAGGTAACATAAATTTTGAACTTGTGAAAAATTGTCCATACTTGTACATCTCCCAATGAAGTAGAAGGTATATCTCCTAAAGAAGAAGAAGATACCGGCATCCCAAAAACATCAGACGGAATCGGTACCTGTTAAAACATTTTATCGAATTATATATATACATACATGTACATGTGTGGCAACAATTACTTATTTTAGAGTCACTTAAAAAACACTAACATACATGTGCCAACATATCATGATGGTCAGACCCATCTGCATCGTTTGAGCCAGAGGTCCCGAACGTAATATTAACATTTTCATCACGCATCATGCCTGAGAACTGCAAATGGTGTTTTAACATATAATCATATATTTTTGTTAGATTAATGTACACATACAAATAAATGTATACATGTGTACATACACATGTATTTATTACAAATTGTACACATGTATATGTAAATATAATTTCAAACCCTAAGGTCACTAACACATACTGTTCTGGTGCCCTCTTCCTCACGAAAAATGAGGTCTTGCAGACCATTGCGACAATTTATTGCGTATGTTCGGAGATCTTCAACATTCATGTTGTAAATCTCCTCATCTGTATGATAAAAAAAATTGGCACGTGCATTTTCATGTGCTCTTTGTCGATTTAAGCCAATATCGACTCCACTCAATCCGCTATGAACATTTTCGATCATAACATCTCTTGCTTCACGACTTATTTGAGAAGTCGCATCCATCTCTGATCGCAGGGTTTCGACTTGAGACAGTCGACTCACCAATGGTGGCTCAGGGCGAGGCAACTCCACATCTCGCTTAGCGCCCTTACGTTGATATAATCGACCTCTCCCCCGGCCAAAAAATTCTGAAGGAAGGTCATTGTAGTCAGGTTTCATACCCAAAAAAAATTATGCATAAAACATTTGTGCAAAATAAAGAGGAACCTCATCGTTCCATGGAAGCCTTCCAAAGGCCGCAAGATGTCGACTATACAAATATTGTGCTTTGTCTAGGTGCTTGAAATACTGCACCTTCAACATTTTTCTTTTTGGCCCTTCCTTATAATTAAACATTGACTTAGCCTCCTCTCTTGAAACTCTTTTTTTTATGTCCTGCCATTTATCGGGACCTATCACTGTTTCTCTTCTCTTTCTCATCACTTCTACAAACGAATCAGTGGTTGGCCCCAAATCTTTGTACACTTTTACCATTTCACTCAATGAATGTGTAACTATTTCTAGGCTTTGTCTACTCTCAGCAGGTAGAGACAAATCCTCGAGATCTCTTTGCAATTTTGCATAAAGGCTTTGACACCTTTGTAAGGTGCATTCCGCCATGTTCGTTTCCCATGGTATATCAGTAATCTCAGCCGGATAAGTTGTGCTAGGTTGACAGCCTTCTTCTTCAATGTAGCGCACTGCCCTGCGTCTTTTTTGACCACTGGTTCGAACATTTTCAGCCTCTGTATCAATATATATAAAATTTCGTATATTAGAAAAAACACATGTAAAAAAAGTCGTACAAATTTAATGAAAAAATATTGAAATTGATGGCAACCTTGATGTTGTTGGTTAACATCATCTCCAACATGACCCTGCTGAGAACCAACCCCAGAATGATGCTGCTGAGAACCAGACCCACAGTGACCCTGTTGAGAACCAGCAGCCGTTGATTGCTGGCCTTCGGGGGAATAAATATCACCCCCTTCCCACACCCTGCTACCTCGACCGATTGAACCTTGGCCACGCTCCATGGATGGAGTAGAAAGCCTTCTCCTCTTGCCTCCTAAAAATTAAAATATGAAACTTATTAACAACTAATTTCACTCACAAAGTTAATAAAAAAATCACTTCCATATGTACACACATGTATGGAGATTTAAGATTATATTTAAATACCGTGAACATCCTCCAATCCCTGAGCCTCCATATGGGATTCGGCTGATCTTCATCTTTCATCCTCCATGATATATATCTATTGGTCAACATTCACAAAATAGATTTCAAAAAATCAATACCTCAGAGTAAAATCCAGTTTGGGGCTGTTAAATCCAGTATGTTCTATATTTCTTACATTTCTGCCCTCCTATTTTTCTTTCCAACCAAGGTTTATAAAATAACATGAGAATCAACATGAGACTTAGAACAATCATTTTCATTATCTATATGGAAGGCAAGAATGATTATATCCCCTTGAGCTTAAGCTTATGTAGTTTGTCAATTTTTATCATATATTTTTTGGTAAGTGTAAATGTTTTTTTTTATCTATAGTACAAGTCATGAGTTCCCCAATTTTACCTTATGTAAAGCATGATTCTAGGATTACTAAAATTTGTACTTGGTTTTTTAAGAATATATCAAATAAAGTTTTTGAGAAGCAAATATGGCTTGTTCCTTAGAATTTGGCACTTTGAATTTCCTTCCCCATATTTCTTGTTAATGATTATAACCTTAAAATGGCTAATATTGGTTTGTCATCATCATCTAAAAATGACTTGGCATATGAAAATTTACCATGTCAATCATCATCACTTCACACCATCTCATACATGACCCCTTCTACATATTATATGCATGAATTTTTGAAATGTCATCCTCTCTACCTATCCCATGAATGATTGTGACAACAAGTGAATAAAATACAATTTATAAGCAGAAGATAGTTTCTAGCTTGTCCTCCTCCATCCGCCCCATAGCTAGTGATTTCTCAATTTTCCACTTCCAACTTTCTATTCTCGAAATTCATTAGTAGCTAATTTTATCGATAGCCACACCACTATACATATAATTATCATATACACTACTACATTAATGAAATCTACGTTGTTTGTTATTGTAAAGTCTAATAACAAACAATGTTAATTGAGTTTAGTAGTGTATATAACAATTTCTTTGACTTCCAGGTGTGTTGTGACTATTAGTAGAATTAACTACCAAAATGAATTTCCAAAATAAAATGTTGGAAGAGAAAAAATAGGCAATCACCGGATATGGAGTGGGTGGAGGAGGAAAAAATTATAGTGATCCCTTCCTTATCAAATTTCCTTTATTCACCTAATGTCACAATCAATCATGGTCTAGATAGAAGGGATGACCTACCATAAATTCAATCATATAATGTGTCGAAGGGTCATATGTAGATGGTGTGAAACGATGATTACAAACATGATAATTTTTCATCTACTAGGTCATTTTGAGATGATGATTACAAACCAGTGCTAGCCCATTAAAGGTTATAATCATTGGTGCCTAATGTGGGGTGGACAATTTAAATCAAGTTCGTATCAAAGCACAATTTAGCTCATTTTAGTCAAGGTTAGTTAGAAGAATTAGCTATTGGTTTCTACCTTCAATTTCCTCTGAAAATGAATGTGTACGTGCTTTTGAGAGACATTAGAGACATTAGAGTACCTTCAATTTCCTCTGAAAATGAATGTGTACATGCTTTTGAGAGACATTAGAGACATTAGAGGAACAAGGTCCAAATTTTTGATGAAAATGTGCTATGAAAGTAAAGGGTTTTAAAGGCAATCATGTACAAGGCATAGTTGAGCCAAATGTTCTTCAAGAAGGGCCTAATTATTTGGGTCTTGGTTATGGAAAACATGGAAAATGCTCCAAAGCCAAGGAGGTTTGTGAGGTTTGTGTTCATGATGAATGGAACATGTACATAGTTTACCTTAAAGTTGTTGTGTTTTACGGATATTAAAATGAAGATCTTCTATTTAGATCCATTCCAGAGATTGACTGCAGGGGCATTTACTAGATATGTCACCTTTCATAAAAGATGAGATCCAGAGGCTACCTGGCCCTTTACAGACTCTGCCTATAGAACTTGTAGAAGTAAACACTACAGGCATTAACAATATCAAAGAACGTTTTCATGCTCATACATGGGAATGTGTCTCTTTCCCTACGCAAAAAAATAGTTCTTGAGGTAGTTAATCTTCATAGATAGGTCATCAAGCAAGTCAATGTGATCATCCCTCCTTCCCTCCCTTCTAAAATAATTATGTTTTGCGGGTCAGAAAGCCAAAATATGGAGACAATTATCACCAAATCCAACGTATGATTATGCATGATGGAGAATATCTAGCGCTTTCCCTTGTTAAATATATTAACAAGGGAAAGCGCTAGAGATTCTCCATCATGCATAATCGTACGTTGATGCTTATAGAGTGAAAAACCTAAAAGAATCAACTTGTAGGGTCATTTTAATGGGGGGTGGAGAATTCAGGTCTTTGCAAATTCAAAGTATGGTGCATGTTGCATGAAGCAAGATGTTGAAAGTAGAGTTATGTTAGACACACTTAAATGCAACAAATATGGAAATTTGTACATGAGTTCTATTATTTGACTTAAGAGTCAGTTGTTTGAAAAGGCATGTTTTGTCAACTTCTATTTGGTTGATGGTTTTGTACACCAATATGTAAGAGTACATGGACATATTCACATGATGTGAATTTTTTTTTCTTTGAAGGAGAAAAATGATGTGTTTTCAGTTTGATGGTTTTGTTTGTGACAAGACGTCACAAGATTTTGCGAAGGTCCACTCTTTAGCGAGAGCCTCGTGATTACAACCTATCCGTGAGAATCAAATGGGAGTGCATCCTTATTTTGAAAACAAGTAGGATTCTAAGCTACCTAGGACTCAAACCATCATTTTTAAATTTGAAATATAATGGTGTTGTTTCAATTCCTGAATCCACAACCCTACCACATGAAATCAATAATCTAATTACACATGAAATAAATAGTTATTTTCTCCAAAATTAAAAATATAACTTAAAACTAAATTCAACATAGCTGAAAGAAAAAGAAGCGCCATTGAAATGGTTTGCTGACAAATGGTTAGATTTCTTATCCAATTAAGGCCTAGCATGTATTTTGATGTTTCATTAATTTCTTTGCAAATTCAAAGTATGGTGCATGTTGCATGAAGCAAGATGTTGAAAGTACATGAGCTCTATTATTTGTCTTTAGAGTCAGTTGTTTGAAGACGCATGTTTTGTCAACTTGTGTTTGGTTGATGGTTTTGTACACCAATATGTAAGAGTACATGGACATATTCACATGATGTGAATTTTTTTTTTCTTTGAAGGAGAAAAATGATGTGTTTTCAATTTGATGGTTTTGTTTGTGACAAGACGTCACAAGATTTTGCGAAGGTCCACTCTTGAGCGAGAGCCTCATGATTAAAACCTATCCGTGAGAATCAAATGGGAGTGCATCCTTATTTTGAAAACAAGTAGGATTCTAAGCTACCTAGGACTCAAACCATCATTTTTAAATTTGAAATATAATTTGGTGTTGTTTCAATGCCTAAATCCACAACCCTAACACATGAAATCACTAATCTAATTACACATGAAATAAATAGTTATTTTCTCCAAAAATAAAAATATAACTAAAAACTAAATTCAACATAGTTGAAACAAAAAGAAGCGCCATTGAAATGGTTTGCTGACAAATGGTTAGATTTCTTATCCAATTAAGACCTAGCATGTATTTTGATGTTTCATTAATTTCTTTGCAAATTCAAAGTATGGTGCATGTTGCATGAAGCAAGATGTTGAAAGTACATGAGCTCTATTATTTGACTTAAGAGTCAGTTGTTTGAAGAGGCATGTTTTGTCAACTTGTGATTGGTTGATGGTTTTGTACACCAACATGTAAGAGTACATGGACATATTCACATGATGTGAATTTTTTTTTTCTTTGACGGAGAAAAATGATGTGTTTTCAGTTTGATGGTTTTGTTTGTGACAAGACGTCACAAGATTTTGCGAAGGTCCACTCTTGAGCGAGAGCCTCATGATTACAACCTATCTGTGATAATCAAATGGGAGTGCATCCTTATTTTGAAGGAGAAATTTCAATAGGCTTTAGGAAATTTAATTTCAAGTCATTTAATTTCACTAGAAATAATTCAGAGGTACATGAAATGAATAGTATTTAGGAAGAACAATAGTCCCTCATGGAATATGAAGAAAGTAGCCACTTCATTTTGTATATATGCATGCTTTGAGTTACTCCTCAAAAAATTTCAAAACATGTGTATTTATTACTCTACCCATCCCGATTTTCATAGGATCCATAGCACATACATTTCTATATGCCCTAGTTGTTGTAAGGCCTAATTATTTTATCACTTTCAAAGGAATTACATCAGTTGTTTCTCCTAAATCTAGCATATAGTTGTGTAATAATATTTTATTTATTAGTAGGAATATATGAAAATGTTTATGAATTACATTTTTATTCCCTTGATTGATCTTTTATAACTCTATAGGATAATCCTCAAAAGTAGGGTCATCTACTTCATCAAATTTTAAGAACTTCTTAACCTTATATCTTTATTTCATATTTGCATAACTTCCACAAATGGGATAGAAACAAGATATTTTCCAAGTCTTGAAGTAAACCAACATTAATTTCATTGTACACTCTTTATATAGGTATGGTTGAATGTTGTACATCTGGTACATAGATCAATTTGTTGTTTTCATTGTTTACTCTTAAAAATTATTTGAAGTGGGAGCGAAGAGTTCGTTTCTTCCTAGGTTGGCTTACATTTCCTTTAATATGTGATCCATCCCTTTCTCTAATTCATATTTTTATCTCTTCTATTAATTATGTTATTCTTTCTATGTATTGTTAGTACAAGGGGGTGAAATAATTTCTTATCATTTTCTAAGTGGTGAGGTCGTTTGAATCTCCAATAGTTGTGTTGGTGTGGTGGGAACCATGCTAGGAGTTGGGCATTCCATTGATATGGTCAAGGTACTTAGTGTATGAGGAGCATCCAAAATTAGGCGGTTTGGGATCTTGATGAGGGGGATATGTCACTTGATGCATGCAGTGATGATGGTATTTGATGAGTAAAGGACACATATAGATGAGATGAGTGTATTTAACATAGAGCACTCAAGGGCATGCCATATACTAATTAACCGAGTTCATGACATAATAAATGGTGGAAGAGGAATCATCAACATATGAGGTTGGTGTAAGTGGTGGTGCTACTATTGAGGCATGATGTATGGTGACCAACACATTTTGATATCGTCGGAGATTGAGACAATGTTGTGTATAATGTTTGTGTTTCACATAAATAGACAAGAGGTCGTTGGTTCTTAAACCCTTATTACGTGATGAGGTGGCAACATTACATGATGGAGTGGGGAGAAATGGGGGTGCTTAAGGGGTATGAAGGATACCCTTCAACTCATGAAGCATGGGGCATGAATTGGTGGGATGACCTAATGTGTCTCAAAGGGCACACGGGGGACTAACCTTAGGGGTATTTTTGGTTGAAGGTTCTTTCTAAAATAAAAATTATAAATAACTATGGAAACTTGCATTAACATGTGTGTGTGTGTGTGTGTGATCCTAAAAATACTTAGTCCAACAAGAATAAATATACTTGGAAAATATAACCAAATATATAATCAAAATTAATTTGTGAAATACAACCAACCATATAATTGAAATTACAAGTATGAGCATTTTTATTATAAAAATAAAAATAAAAGTAAACTATGAAAATGATATTGTATAACAAATTATCCTACAAAAATTATTGTAGAAAATTTTCAAAATTGAAATGCAACCTTAAATTCCTTGCATTTTTTCATCAACTTTGTTAATAATTGAATAGTCTACTAGTTGACTATATTACCAACCGCAATGAATATTGTCTTTTCCTAATGTTCATTGTGAAAATGGATCCTCACGTTAATGTGATAGGATCTTTTTCATCTCTCAAGTTACTAGGTCAAAGCATCCTAATGGGTAAATTAATTGTGAGATAAATTACTTGCATTAAATGTCAATCCAGGTTCTTATACTTCTGAAGTACACTTGCACAATATATGCTAAGAAATTAACTCTCAATCAAAAATGGAAATTAACCTATGGAAATGATTGCAATACTCAAAGAAAACCAATTAATGAAAATATCTAAATGAGCACAAACACATTATTTATCAAAGACTACATATATCAAAGCATCGAATTCAGAACTTGAAACAAATTATTCTAATTCTATACTATGAAAGATTTTTGAAATTTGATTCTATCAAACATAAAGGTAAATCCTATTCTATTGGACTTGGAAATGAATTTGATCTATTGAACTTGAAAGCAATTCTAAGCTCTTGAATTTGAAAGAAATTCTAATCTAGTGAAATTAAATGACTTGAAATTAAATTTCCTAAAGCCTATTGAAATTTAATTTTTTTTTCTTTGAAGGAGAAAAATGATGTGTTTTCAGTTTGATGGCATAATATACCAAGACATGTGTTTTTTTTTCTTTGAAGGAGAAAAATGATGTGTTTCCAGATAAATTTTCTTGAAATGATTTAAAGAAGTCTTTCTTTATGTGATAATGAGAAAGTTCAAGCAAATGAAAATTTATTATATTTTTGGATCACTCTTACATCATATTAGTCTTAAAAAATCAAATAATTTCTAACCTTACAACTAAAATAATATTTTTTTCATAATTAATAAATTATTTATTTAAAATAATTAAATAAATTTGACATGCACAATCTTTTTATTATATTTTAAATTTGTTACTTTTACTCTATTTTTACATCAATAATATATAATCTCAGTTTGAAAACATGCAAATATTTTTTTTAATTTGCTACTTTTAAATCGCTAATACATATTCTCAAAAAACATGCAAATAACTTTTGGTATTATATCTAAAAATATGGCATCGAACACAGCTGATTTAATGCTGCCTTTGGGTTCCTAAACACCATTTAAATTCAGATCACACTATTTTTCTAACATGTTTGATTTAACTACCTGGTTTGGGTTCATAAACTCCAATTCATTCACAGCACACGATTTTGCCTGATACTATTTTTCTAACCTGTTTGATTTAACTACCTGGTTTGGGTTCATAAACTCCATTTCATTCACAGCACACGATTTTGCCTGATTCGCAAGTCGAACTGTTTTCAGATTCTTATCCTTTCGAAGTTTTAGAGATGAGGCAAAATATAGGAACTCTCCGCTTTCACTTCTAGTAACTTCTAAATTTTTTAAATTTGAAACTTTAACTTTTCAAACTTTTCAGTTTCTCTTTTGAATTTTTTGTTTGCAATTTTGTAACTGGAAAATTTAGCTCTCATTCGATTGATCATGTACTTCATAGATGCAACTACATTCCCTATTCGAATTGGCAAAGCTTTGTCAAAACTTGTAAATATCTACCCACATGTGAGTGGTCTGTTGGCCCACTGAAATGACCAAACTTGTGTAACATTTGGATCCAAAATTGAAAACCCTCCAAGTATTTATGGGTGAGGCAAGGTGTTGGTGCCTTTGATGACAGAGACACCTCCTTTATAGCACAAATACTTAGCCTAGAGACAATTGTAAATATTATTTGCAGAGACAAAGAGAGAGAGAGATCTAAAAATGACATTTGAGTTTCCCTTGTTCGAGTATTCTTATACTCTCTAAAATTGAAAAGTACAGGTAACTGAACAAACCCATTTCCATATGTGATAGTTACATGGCAGGTGATAGATGATAAACTCATGATAAAAACGAAGCACATGGAATGAGTAAACGATGGCGGACGTAACAGAACATACCAGATTTTAACGATGGCGGACGTAGCAGATTTTAACGATGGTGCCCGTAACAACGACCAGCAGCAGCTCGACCAGTTGCAGCAATCAGCTCGACCAGACACACAACAGCTCGACCAGACACACAGCAGCAACTCGCCCAACGCGGAAATCAGCAACAGAGCAGCAAAAATCGCGCGCCAACAATGAAAACAGTAACCTTACTGCTTTCGCGGGCGATTTATTTATAAAAAATAGTTCGGTCGAACTTGAAAGTTCGGCCGAACTCCTATTGCCGGTTTTCCAAACCTCCGGCAAAAATTCTGTTTGTTGCGCCGTCACTGTGCCGTCAATCTAAACGGACTCAAAAGTTCGGCTGAACTTTATAAAATGTTCGGCCGAACTATTTCTGAAAAAAAATTTCTACCTCCGATTCTCACAAAATTGTAACCGAGCTTCACGTTTCCGCCCAAATACATAGTTCCTCTTATTATTTTGTTGAGATTTATTTTTCCATTTTTTGTATTTGAAACTTGAAATCAGGTATGAGGAGAATTAATTTGATTCCATTCTCTTTGGGGCTAATAGGTTATTTGGGAAGCCATTCACCAATAATTGTTAGCTAAAAATTTTCTTGGGGGTTTACAGAGATTCATTTTTTTTAGAGAGGGAAACTCTGGAACAATACCCCCTAAAAATTATTTCCTTGATTGTACTCTATCAAATATATCTACAAAGATAGTGGTTGGTCTAAGGTTTATGGGTTCGAGAAATTAATAGTGCATCCACTGCCAAATACTTGAACCCATGACACATGTGATGCCATATTCCCCTCTTAGTTGCTTCTTACCTTAGGTATGCATGATTAAAAATATTAGATTAGAATTTTAATTGTTAAGACAATTATTTTCACATATCGTTCTCTCATGGTTAAGTAAAATTAACACGAAAGTTCCTTTTTGAATTTCCTTTATAGGGTTTCGATTGAGGACACTATTGGCCATGGAAACCCTTGACAACATAGTATCAATATTGTTGCTGGCAGAGGTTCTAACCAAGTATCGACCCATACTTTGAAAATCCTTGATGCTCCTCGATGTAACTAAGGGTTTTGGTCTTTAGTTCATTCTTCTATGTTCTCACATATTTTTATTATTATTATTAAGGGTTTTTCTCATGTGAGTACACAAAGGGTTTATCTTATTTAAATACTTCAAGGGTTTTTTGATGGATGATATCATGAAGGTTTTCATGCTTGAGTCCTTCTCAATTTTTTGAATGAAAACAACACCCATTGAGGAATAAAACATTGTCAATTTTGTATCAATACTTGTATTGTTTGTAAGAAATTCCAACTAGGTTTCGAACTGTAATTATTTTTCTATGTCTCTCTTCTCTGTTTATTTGAATATTCTAAATATCATATTTTAGAGTAAATGGTTTTGATATTATGAAACCAATACTTCTTATTTTAAATCTTGTAACCTCATATGAATTCTTAGGTCCCTGACCACTCGTATACTTACAACAGGTCATTCAAGACCACGACTACTTGAAGGCCTTCAATGTAAATTTTTCATTGTTAAGACTTTTGGCTCAAGGGTTTTGTTTTTAATGATTTAAGTTTTATGATGAGGGTTCTGAAAAAAGTTTTTCATTTTACTTGTAATTATTTTGTTATCGAAAACCCTACTCAATATTTCTCAACATGGAACATTAATTTCTCCCATGCTTGTAAGAACCCTATTAACATTGTTTTCTCTTCCACGGGTACTTAGTGATATGGAGATTGAGCTGACTGATGACGAACACAACTTCTTCTTTATATTTATTTGAAATAGGGTTTAGCATACTCAACCTTGAGCTATGTTGCTAGTTTAGGGATTTAATCTTTGAACTTGATATTATGTATGTTATATACTTTATATTAATTTTAACTCGAGAGTATGCATTGACATACTCTTTTTGAAGTTATTCATATTTTATAATATTTTGTGTTCACTTTTGTGAGGCTAGGGTTCCTGAACCCATAAGTTATGCTTGGATAATGTATGTGTTTGAGGCAAGTAACTTGAATATACTACTCTCGGTGTATGTTCACTTAATATCTAGATTTCTTTTATTTTATGGCTTACCTCAATATGATTCCCAACTAGAATGTATGGTTTTTCCTTTTGATTTACCTATCACCTCTCTCTTTTTTTAGCACAAATACTTCCTTTATCCCATAGTGTCTCAATTTTCCAACAATAACTACTCTCTTTAAAACCCTCAACCAAAGTCAAAGCTTAAAATTATTCTAAGAAAACTTTATGCTGACATAGCAATCTTAGGGTACCTATGGAAATAGGTTTTGTTACTACTTCTTGAGAGTATTTTACATGTCTAGTGTTACTACATGCAATAGGAAGTTAATGCATAGGTTACCCCTCCATACTATCTTACAAGCATGCTAATCCTACTTAAATATTCTTGTTTCTTTTTCCTCAATGTTCAAAATACTAGATAAAACAACATTACTTATCCAAAATAATACCATATTTACATTTTCTAATTTACTGTATTCATCTAGGATTTATCACCCTCTTAAAAAAAAAATTTACATAACTATCTTTACTCTATTAAAATAGATCTATCTTTACTTTATTTACTCTAAAACATACAAGTATCCATGCTTTACTTATTCTCAGTAATTACATGCATTAGTGAGAAATACTATGTATATTTACTATCATATGCTTAGATGTTCATTTCCATTATTCACTCACTAAATACTTTGGTAATTGTTAGTTCTTTGTGCATAACAACTGCATGTTAATGATCACTAGTTACTTCATGCTTGAAACATTCCTGATAACAAAACAATTGCAATAATTTTTTGAGTTATGTGAACACTTGGAAATATAATAGGAAAAACAATGTTTCTCATAACCAAAAAATTTCAAACATAGCAATTCCCCCAAACCCTCAAAATTATCTGCTATCAGTAACCATTCATCATTCAATGGTACTTTTCCTCCTTCACCATGTAGACTCTAACAGTGTCTTGCTTTTTGTCAATGTCAACTCTCTCTCTTTTCTGTACCTTGGATTTTTATAGAAAATATTTTCTTCTTTTCCTTGAGCATCACATTTCTCTCTAGTGATGTTTCCTCCTCTTTTTCCAACCATCATAACACTTTTCTCTAGATATATTGTGCCTTGGTGGTAATTATTACTCTTGGAATCTTGAGGAATTATAGGAGGTTATAATCATAACAACTTCCACCTTTAATTGTCCATTATGTGTAACTCCAATGACTTAAACATTTACTTGACAACATAACGACTTGATCACCCACATCTTGGTTCCAATAATATTTCCAAATAAAAACAACATTTTAGTTTTAGTTGTACATAATTATTTACACTTGTTACTCATTTTTTCAAATTTTGTCTTGACCCCACAACCAATGTTTCTCACTTAAATAATTACAATCAAATGTAAAATAATAAAGACATGTAAAATTAATTGCAATAGGGGTATTATCAGTACATTTTTTTCCCAAGAAAAAATTGTAATTTCCATTAATTATAAATAAAATTACATGTTGTATCAGTTTCATATTGTGACGATGAAAAATTGTTTTCATACCATAAGTTATCATAAGTTCAGGAAAATTCAAAAAAAAAAATTACAAAGTACTGTGCATATAAAAAAAAACTTAAATAGAATCAAAATCAAGTGTCCCAAAAATTGTAGTGCCAAAAATGACTCTAATCAGTCAGACTGATCAAATGGCTCCAAGATTCCCGTGTCTTCAATGAACGACCTGTGGTAATGCTAGTATGTTTCCAGACCATTCTGTTATGTGATGTGCCAATGGTCCCAAATCAGTTGTGCGACTTCTTTGGAAAGGTAGTCAACCATCTGGTTCCTTTCCCCGTAAATATGAGTAACAATAATGGAATCAAAGTGAGATTTTAGTGAGATAACTTCATCCAGCAATCCTCTGAGTGTGTGCAAGTGACATCTTCCAATATCGTTGAACCAATTAATTACAATCTTAGATTCCCTAAATATCTGAATTTTGTTTCATATTTTTTCAAGGGAAAATATAAGAAGTAGTCTGAGGCTGTTAAGTTCTGAGTAGTTATTGGTGCCTGGGGCTAATCCCATCTTGATCTTGTAAATTTTAGTGTCTATATGATATAGGATGGCACCCCCTCCACATTCAGAAATGCCAACAGCCCCATTAAAATATGCCCAGGGATATGCTTTGTCAATAGTTTTGGGCATAAGTACCTTGCCTTGCGCCTTGTTATCCTAATCAGGGATTGAATGGAAGAGAGAAACAATGGAGTTGCATATGGGGTCCAACTTATCGTGGATTTTTTAAAAGTGTTGAGATTGTGGGCCAGCCATATTTCCCATGAAACCAGGAGGCGAAGGTTTTGTTCTTTCAAAGATGACTCGAGTGCCACCATTTATGCCACACCATCGAGATAAAATCCCCTTGCAAGATGTGAGATATGCATAGGGCCAAAGAAATAAATTGCCATACTCTGCAGGTTGTGGGGCATTTTAGGAATAGGTGATCAATGTCCTCACCATGATCTTTACACAGATCACATCTGGATTGTCCATGAAAATATCCCCTAGCAAGATTATCCTCCGTGGGTGCACGATTTGTGAGAAGACATGATATGAATAACTTGGCCTTTGGAGGTGCCTTCAGCTTCTAGAGGTGTCTCCACCACCAATTTATCTCATGGGGTTCTTGAGCAATGATGAATGCATATTAGCCATATTTAAGGGTGTATAAACCACATGGGGAAACAACCCATATCATCTCATCATCCCTCTCTATTATTGTGACATGGGTCACCCTAATATCAGTGACATATCTGTGCCATTCCATTCTCCTATCCTTCGGGATGTTCAGTGCTTGTGGAATTTCCAAGCCCGTGTTTGCCAAGTAGAATTGTCCCCATCCGCAATTTGACACAGATGGTTGAACCTCGAGTCCATGAGAAATTGTTTTAATTCCATAGATAGCATTTTCTCCCTCCCACTACCTGACCAAACATACATTCCAATCCAAACCTGCGTGCCCGATCCAATGCGCCATGCAAGTCCACGTTTGATGATAACAGTTGATTTTTTTACTGCACACCATACAATGGATGAGCCTGGCCTGCTTCTAATGGGACCTCTTATCCAATAAAGGGTGGAGATAGGTGCAATTTATTTCATATATGTTACCTCCTGCCAGAGGCTATTTGAAAGTAGTAGTTTCCATCCAAATTTTGCAGCTAATGTAGTGGCGAAAATATTTAAATCCTTGAGTCCCCATCCTCCCCACTGTTTGGGTTTGGAAATTTTGTCCCAACCTACCCAAGTAAAAGTGTTTCCCTCCTTCTTCCCCCTCTAAAGGAAACACCGAAAGATTTTTTGTATTCTATTTGTAACACCCTTGGGGATCCAAGCAAATTCCATCTAGTACACCAGAATCACCTCCAAAACTGACTTTATGAGGACTAAGTGTTGGGTATGTGTTATATTCTTTCCACGAATAGTCATGCGTGGGGGGATATCCACCCTTGTACATTTCTCTGGGTGCACCAGGGGGGGCGATAGCCCCCCTTGTTCAGGGTTTGGGGCAACGCCCCGGGAAAAAAATTTTGGACCTTATTTTTTGGTGGGCGGACCCACCTATGGTTTTGTGCATGGCTTTGCACATGGTTTTGGGGCATGATGGATTTCGGCCCTTGGTATTTTATAGATCTAGTCAAGGGAACTACAGTTATGTTCTAATCCAAGGTTAATGGATTGGGGTTTATGTATGCTTCGACATGTATATATATGTGTTGTAACAGTAAAAGGAATATAATGAAAAATCAAGCTAGTCATCCCGATTTGGGATCCAGGGGAAAATCTCTGTGTATATGTGTTTTATGTTTTATGCTCTCGCTATTGTTTATTTTCTCTTTTTAAGATTCGTTTGCAGATAATTTCTGTACAGGGTTAAAACCTACATTTGGTATCAAAGTTGTTTCGACTTCAAGGGGATGCCTTTGATGCTGAGGGGTTTTTTGCTCGGGCCTGAGGTAGACCCTGTTCAGTGGAAGATCTGCGGGATCGATTCTTGTGGTGAAAGAAGATGGCGAGCAGCAAGAAGATAGAGATGGAGAAATTTAATGGTTAGAGTTTTGAGTTGTGGAAGATCAAGATGGAGGATCTGCTGGTGGATAAAGATCAGTGGATCATGGTAGATCTAGGTACCAAACCAATGGCAATGTCAGATGAATATTGGAATAATCTAGATCGGAAGGCAAAGAGAGCAATATGGTTGTGTGTCTCAGATTTAGTATTGTTGAATGTATCTGGGGAAGCTACGACGAAGACCTTGTGGGACAGTTAGGTACTTTGTACCAATCTAAGTCTCTGGTGAATAAATTGTTCTTGCGAAAAAAGTTGTATAGCCTGAGGATGAAGGATGGAGACTCGGTGACAGAGCATCTGAACGCCTTCAATACTGTGGTAAGTCAACTGTCATATGTTGATATTAAAATCTCAAATGAAGATAAGTGCATTAGTTTGTTGTGTTCTTTACCAGACTCGTGGGATAGTCTGATTATTTCAATAGGTAGCAATACAGCTACCTTGAATTTTGATGACATTGTCTCAGCCTTGCTGTCAGAGGAAATGAGACGCGGAAATATGGAGGGTCGGAATGGAGATGCCTTATCTGTAGGAGGAAGGTCCCAGAACAGAAAAAATAATAAGGTTTCGAGTGGGAGATCTAAATCTCCTGGAAAGTTTGTAAAGGTGTGCTAGAAATGTGGAAAGGAAGGGCACTACAAAAAGGACTGCAGATCTAAATCTCCTGAGAAAGGAAAGGGATATGATGATGCTCCTTCTGCAGAGGCAAAAACCACCTCGGATGAAGGTGGGGATGTGTATTTGGCTTCCTCTTCAAATACACATGTATATCATGAGTCATGGTTGATTGACTCAGGTGCATCCTTTCACTTCACTCCCCATAGGGAGTGGTTCTGTGAGTATGAGAAATATGATGGCGGTGATTTCTTCTTAGGTGATGATAGGAAGGCCAGAATTTTCGGACGTGGAAAATTCACGCTGAAGCTACAAGGTGGAAGGTTTAGAACACTTCCTGGTGTTCTTTACATTCCTGTATTGGCCAGAAATCTGATTTCTATAACCAAGATGGATGATGCAGGTGTGAAAATAGTGTTCGAGAAAGATACATGTAAGATGGTTCGGGGAGCACTGGTATTAATGCAGGGAGTTTGGATTGGAACTCTGTACAAGCTTCAGGGCAGTATTTTTATTGATGGGTGCAATAGTTTTGTGGTTCCCTAAAGTGGAGTGGAAAGCCTAGCAGTCTCTGGAGAAAAGACCATGCTATGGCATCAAAGGCTTGGACATATTGGAGATAAGGGCCTTCAGATACTGCATGGAAATGGTATGGTAGAAGGTATGTATAATAGCTCTCTGGATTTCGATTTTTGTGAACATTTTGTATATGGGAAGTAGAATCGAGTGAGTTTTCCTTCTAGTGCTAAGAGAGCGAACAAGATATTAGAGCTTGTGCATAGTGATGTGTTTGGACTTGTGTCGGTTCCATCACTGGGTAAGTTTGTGTACTATGTTTCATTCATAGATGAATTCTCAAGGAATACATGGATATATTCTTGAAGAAGAAATCTGAAGTCTTTGACAAATTTAAATAATTTAAGGTTCTGGTGGAAAAACAGACAGAGAAGAAGATAAAGGTACTAAGGACAGAGAATGGCGGGGAGTTCTACAAGAAGGAATTTGAAGATTTCTGTAAGAAGTGTGGTATAGCACTACGGAAGAATACTCCATACACACCTCAGAAAAAAAAAGTTGTAGAAAGAATGAACAGAACGCTGATGGAAAAGGAAAGAAGCATGCTCAGTGGTACCGACTTAGGACAAGAATTCTAGGCAGAGGCAGTGGAGATTGCATGTTACTTGGTTAATAGATCACCTTCATCAGCGTTGGAGGATAAGACCCCACATGAGGTATGGATTGGTAAGAAACCCTCTCTTTCACATCTGAGGGTATTTGGATGTGATGCATATGAACATGTTCCAAAGGAGAAAAGGACCAAGTTGGATAATAAATCTGAAAGGTGCATCTTTATTGGGTATAAGGATGGCTTAAAGGGTTACAAGCTTTGGAACCCAGAAATAAGGAAGGTTGTGTACAGCTGAGATGTGGTGTTTAGAGAGGTGAAAGATGTTGTTAAACATGAAGTCCTACCAAAGGAACCTAAGAAGATAGAGTTTGAGCTAAAGGAGGATGAATCAGACTCTACAATAGAAGAAGACTCAGAAGAGGAAGAGCCACAAACTCCAGCTGTTAGAAGATCAGTTTGGGGAAGAAGACAACTAGAAAGGTATAGTCCATCTTCTTTCTATTCAAATTTTTCTTTAACTATAACTAATGATGATCCCAGAACCGTCAGGGAGGTAGTAGATTCAGAGGATGGAAAACTCTGGAAGGAGGCCATGGTTGATGAAATGGCATTCTTGCATAAAAATGAGGCATGGGATTTGGTGGAGTTGTTGGTTGGAAGGAAGCCCATTGGGAGAAAATAGGTGTTTATGAAGAAGATGAATGTAGAAGGAAAGGTGGAGAAATACAAAGCTAGGTTGGTAGCAAAAGGTTATTCCCAGGTGCCAGGAATTGATTTTGGTGATATTTTCTCTCCTGTTGCTAAAGTTACTTCTATTAGATTACTTTTATCTGTTGCTACTGCATTTGATTTTGAGGTAGAACAGATGGATGTGAAGACAAAATTTATTCATGGGGCTCTGGAAGAGGAGATCTACATGAAACATCCTAAAGGATTTATGGTGAAGGGGAAGAAATAACTAGTATGAAGGTTAAATAAGTCTCTGTATGAGTTAAAACCATCACCAAGGATGTAGTATCAGAAATTTGATACCGATATATGGGGAATTGGCTTCACTAGAAGAAAGGAGGATCACTGCGTCTTTTTTAAATTAATTGGTGACATGTTATTTATTTGGTCTTGTATGTGGATGATATGTTGTTGATTGGAAATGAAAAATAAATTATCCAAGATTTGAAGACCCAACTGTTCTCGAAATTCGACATGAAGGATCTTGGTGCTGCAAACTATATTTTGGGCATGGAAATTAAGAGAGATCGGGTAAAAAGGAATCTTTGGTTAAAACAGAGGAGGTATGTCGAGACTATATTGCAAAGGTTCAATATGCAGGATAGTAAATCGGTGAATGTTCTGATTCATGTAGGTACAAATCTATCTATTGAACAGTGTCCCAAGACACACGAAGAAGAGGAGGATATGTCCCCTGTTCCATATGCAAGTGCAGTGGGTAGCCTGATGTATGCAATGGTATTTACTTGACCAGATATTGCACATGCAGTGGGAGTATTGAGCAGGTTTATGTTAAACCCGGGGAAGGAGCATTGGACAATAGTGAAGCGGGTTTTCAGATATTTGTGTGGCACTAGTGATTATGGCTTGTGCTACTATGGAAGACCAGGATTGGAAAGAGTGTTAGACATTCATAGTTTTTTTGATGCAGATTGGGCTAGAGATCTCGACCAAAGAATATCTACAAGTGGGTATGTGTTTAGCCTATTTGGAGGTGCACTCAGTTGGATGAGTAAAAGATAGTATGTAGTGGCTCTTTCAACTACAAAGGCAAAATACACAGCAGCCACTCATGCAAGCAAAGAAGCAGTTTGGTTGCAGAGATTGTGTTCAAGTATGGGGTTGGTGTAGCAAGCTATAAGGATAGACTATGATAGCCAAATTGCAATTTTCTTGGCTTAGAACCCTAGTTATCATTAAAAAACAAAGCACATTGATGTTCAATATAATTTTGTGAGAGATATGGTTGAGGCTAAAAGGGTGTTGTTGGTAAAGGTGGACACCTTGAAGAATTTTGCAGATGCATTGACGAAGTCTGTGAGCACTCAGAAGTTCTCTTGGTGTAGAGAAACAATGGGTGCTGCAAATCTAGGCTAATGAATCAGCTCTCTTGTGCCCCCCTGTGGAAAGAAAACAACAAGTGGGAGAATGTTGGGTATGTGTTTTATTCTTTCCACGACTAGACATGCATGGGGGTCACAGGGGGGTGATATCCCCCCTTGTACGTTGAGCGAGGCACAGCAGGGGGGTCATAGGGGGACGACAACCCCCCCCTGTTCGGGGTCCGGGGAAAAATCCCAGGAAAAAAATTTTGGACCTTATTTTTTGGTGGGCAGACCTTCCCATGGTTTTGTGCATGGGTTTGCACATGGTTTTGGGGCATGATGGTTTTCGGCCCCTGTTATTTTGTAGATCCAGTCAAGGGAACTACAATTATGTTCTAAACTAGGGTTAATGAATTGGGGTTTATGTATGCTTCAACATGTATATATATGTGTTGTAACACTAAAAGGAATATAATGAAAAATCAAGATGGTTGTCATAATTTGGGATCCAGGGGAAAATCTCTGTGTATATGTCTTTTATGTTTTATGCTCTCGCTATTGTTTATTTTCTGTTTTTAAGATTCGTTTTTAGATAATTTCTGTACAGGGTTAAAACCTACACTAAGTGCCCGACTCTAGAGAGCCATCTATGTTTCCAGATATTGATTCTTCTCTCCACTTTTGCAATAAGCCAGTTCCAATCCGTGATTCGTTAATCATTGGGTTTCAGCGTAAACCCCTGATATTTGAGCCCCTCCTCTATATTCCGGTGATGAAATTGGAAATGTTGGAGATAATTTCTACTCTCTTGGATGGTGCATCTTGTCATCATGATAGTGGATTTGTTGATATTGGGCAACATTCCTATAGCTTTACAAAAAATTGTCAAAATCCTCTTGAAACAATTGGAATCACGTATGGATCCATCAAGAAATATGAGTACATCGTCAAAAAATAATAATTGAGTCAAATGTATATATTCAACAATTTTGACCACCATTAAATTCCCTTCAGCCCTAGCCAAGGCTATGATCTTTGTTAGCCCCTACATGATCATAAGGAAGGGCAATGGAGATAACGAACATCATTTTCTGAGGCCTTGCCCCACATGGAAAAAATCAAATACTCCACCATTGATGAGAATGATGAAGGAGGTATTGGTAATGCAACACATGATCCAATTTATGAAAGATTGGGGGAAGCCAATATGAGTGAGGATAAGTTGTAAATAGGTCAAACAAGTGTAGTCAAAATCCTGGTCCAAACCGATCTTAAGGATGGTGCTTTTGAGGTTTTTGAGTTTGATAGAATGAAATGCTTCTTGAGCCATCCCAATGGCCTCGTGAATTTTCCTTTTATGGAGAAAGTAAAATTGTTCCTTAGATATATGATGGAATAATATAGGCTTGATGTTGTTTTCTATGATCTTGGCAATGATTTTTTAAAGGAAGTTACATAAGGAGATGGGCATGTAGTCATTGGAGGACAGAGGCTTGTAAATTTTGGGGATGAGATAAATGAATGTGGAGTTGAATTCCTCATACATTCTTCCCAAGACTCTGCACTCCTCAATTTCTATAAGAAGGTCCTTACCTATATGATCAAAGAATGATAGATAAAATTCAATGGTCCATCCATCTAGACTAGAGCTCTTGTCTTTCTTGCACAATTATAGGACTTCTTCTATCTCTCCTAATGTCACAACAACATTGAGATTATCAGTATCCTTATCCCCCACATACCTTAGCATATTCCTAGCAATACTGAGCACCTCTGATATATTAGCTACCCGTGAGTCTCTGTATATATGGGAGAAGTGTCTAATGCCAATGTCTGAGAGATGATGATGAGTATTCACCACCCTACCAACCCAATCCTTCAATTCCCAGATGGTATTGACGCTCTTCCTACCCTTTGGACATTATTGAAATAATTTGGTATTTTTATCACCAGCCTCAAGCCAGATAGCCCTAGTTTTGAGTGTCAATGTTTCCTCTTTTTGTATTAATAGTTTGATCTTTTCAATTTCCAGTAGGATAAGGTGATCCTTTGTCGCACTAGATGTGAACCCAAGGCATTCTGATCCAGTGAGTAGTGCTTTATCCCTTTCTACCCTCGACAAATTTTCTTCATCTCAAATCATTTTCTCCCTTGCCCATTTGATAGCCCTGTCCTTGATCCTGGATAAGTTGTTGGTGATGAGTCTTCATTGAAGAATGTTATTCTCCTATTGGCAATGGATCTAGGATTCCATAACTATCTTGTGAAATTCAGGTTCGTCCAGCCATGTGGAATTGAACTTGAAGGGGGAGTGTGACCTGCTGTCCTCTCCATGGATTTCAAAATAAATGGGCGAATGGTCTGAGATGCCTCCAGTTCCCACCCATTACCTAGCCCTATCCACCCTATCCACTAGCTTGGATTTGATGAGGAAAAGATCCAACCTACGATCTACTATTGCTTCCACTATCCTTTTTTTGCACCAAGTAGGAATATTTTTGGGCATACCCAGGTCGAGGAGGTCAAAATTATCGATCAATTTATCAAAATAATCTGACAAGGGATCCCACATAGCATGGGATCCCCAAGATTTTGCATGTCCAATGGAGAAGTTTAGGTCTCCAACCATAATGATATGATCCTCCCTCATGAATGAATAGCCCATCAAATTATCCCATAATGTTGGCCTATTATGGCAAGGGTCTTATATGTTTAATATCCTGAAATGGATTTCAATATCTATTGTTGTAATGTCTGAACCAAGTATCCCTTCCCTACCCCATATATTATTAACTTAGATGGTGTGATTGTTGAAACCTATGGCACATCCCCCGAAATGCCCTCTCACATCCAAGTTATGAAAACACCAATCTGTACATAGTTCAGAAAGAAGCTTATGTAGAACCTCCCCAGTCCCCAATGTTTCTTGAATAAAAATGACATCCACCTTCTCTAAAACATGCAAACGCGTAAGAGTGTATGAACCCAATCAATTAATGTTTGTCTCCCTGATTCCACCTCAATCCCCGCTTAAAGGATGTATTTGGAGAGCGAGGATGGTCTACCCTGGAGGATTTCAGAACTTTGAGGGAGGGCTCATCACCTAACCCATATGAGTCGCTTGGTAGGGTTTTTGCTGAGGACCTAAGATTGTATGGGTTGGAGGAGCTAATTCTCGAATGGTCAGACAGAGCTAAGTGGCCAGAGCCATCAACATGAATGGTAGGGACATGTATGGAAGGTTGAGGGGGGGAAGATGCAATAGGGCAACTAATGGGGACTATATTTGTTTTATTAATTTGCAGACTAGATATAATATTCGATACAACATGAGATGTAGAATGCAGGACATTAAAATTTATGTGGAAAGATGAAGAGATCGAAATACCCAGAATGGGTCCAGAATCCTCCTCTTGCAGTCGAGTGAACACTGTTAGAGTCGCTTGTGGATCAGTCATGGGAGTCACCTTCTGAGAGGCGGGTAGCAGTCTCGATTTAGTGGAACTCATTTCCTGAGTTGTAACCATGCCAAATACCTTTTTGGTTTGAGTACCCACATTCACTAGAGTTTTGGGGTGTGTCGAATTGGCTGCAATGATAAGTGGGCATTCCTGGTAGAGATGCCCAACCTTGTGGCATCTCCTGCAACTGAAGGGCACCCCTTCCTAATAAAAAATTTAGCGTCTGGTAATATCCCTGTACTTCAAAACATAACTCTCAACCAGCCCCTCTCGGGTTTCCATGTGCAACAGGATTCTCACCATCGAGATATTTTCGTTCTCCATATAGGACTGGTCATGATCTAAGTAAATGCTCAGGTCTTCTCCAATACACCTGAGGATGTCCTTTGTCAAGAATTGTAGCGACAGACCAAGTAACTGTACCCATATGGGACATGCTCCCATTTTTTCTTTGTATGGGTAAAATAATGGTCTCCATCATTTTAGAAGGACCGGTGTCATCTGTATGTGCTAGTATTTTGAAAGAACCCAGTTTTCCATGTTAGGATGAGGGAAGATAAGGGCGAACCAACCCCTGTTCATTGTGAGGAAAAAAAGGAGTTGTTCCAGTATATTCCCCCAGATTTTTCGAGGTCCATTTTTTGAGTCTATTCGAGGAATAATTTCTTCCTCGAACCCATCCAACCAAGACCATTTGAGTATTCTCCTCCACTTGTTTCATGTCAATGCCTACCTCGAAAACCACGACTCTGGATATTTCACAGATCGTAGTGCACTTAGCCTTATTTTTACCAGTTCTGTGAGCTGGTATGTCTTATGTGAGACCCTCTTCTTCTGGATTTTTATCATCGGAGTCTGACGCCTTGTTGTCTTCTGGCTATAGAATTGGAAATGAAAACCCTTCAAAACTGCCCGAAGCTTTGACAGTAGGTGGGCACCCGAGAATGTCCTACGGGTCGAGAATTTCCTCAACAGGTATAATCCTAAGGTGCTAAAAACCAAATTCCCCATCGTGGGCACCACAAAGACCCTCCATTCGCTCAGTGGTCACTATAAGTTCCTGCGGGATAGACGAAGGTTGCTGGTTGTTCCATAGTCATAGAATCGACGGTGAGGGTATGGACAAAGTGGGTGAGGCTGGTATATTAGGACCCATATTAGTAAAATTCTCTGTAATGATTGGATTAGTAACCATAATCCATGTTTTCCTGAGTGATGACTCACCCTACTCCATTTCCATTAACCGAGGTTCCAGCTGTGCTGTTGCGGCGAGCGTCGAATCCATGTGAGCTCCAACTGTCTCCTGATGTGGGTAGTTTTACCATATGTTTCGGCTCCAGCATATCAGAGGAGTAGTCAAGTTCCTCTTCTTCCATAATGATAACTCTAGCAGAAGCGGTATTGTCCATCAGCAACCCTCAAAACCTCTTACCTTCTGCGAATGGTTCCGAGAAAAAAACTCAGGGTATGTAACCATCAGTTGCGCTCTTTCGAGTCCAAAAGTATGCATGCAGAATTATTATTATTCTCGTATGTCAGGTTTTCAGCACTCGTGAATGTCACGGATCCCTCCGGGTAGTCAACCCCTCGAAACCCTGCTTGTTATAGTTATGCACTAGTCGGGTTTCGTGCAGAGCTAGCCTCACACCAAAAAATCCAACACCAAAGAACTGCCAAGTTTAAACCCTGCGTGCCCTTCTCTTGGTATTCTGTTGTAGGTGTCACCATAACTAGGGTATTACTGCACTAAACCGCCATCATTAGGGGTGTCATCACTCCCCCATACTTCATAGATATATCTCTTGATGATCATATTCACTCTTATGAGTACCTTATTTGAGTACTACTCCAAAATATCTTCTAAATTCTTTGAAGTATTTTATCCTTTATGTAATCACCATCAAACATACAAAATAAAGCTATTTTACGCTAATTACCTTTCCTGCAGAGTGAATTTGTTTTTTCTTAGCCACATTGATATTAAATGTTATTAAACTTAAGAAGAGGGCTATATTTAAGGTTATTTGAAACTTTTAAAGTTAAAATTAACATTTTTTTAAGTGATAATTCTGGTTTTGCAACAATACAAGATAACCTTTTCATATACTACTTGGAGTATAGAAAGGACATACATAAATCCAATTGAAGTATGGATCAATTTTTTTGTAGTGTTGAAGACATCCATTGGTTATATAATTACTATTAAGTAGCAAAGAGTATAATTATGTCAAGAGGTTCTTTACAACCTAGTGTGGGGAGAGACTTTGTCCTATAACGTTACATTTAAAAATAATAAAATTATACTTATATAAACAATTTAAAAGATAGTAATAAAAATCCTTCTACAAATAAAAAATTCAATTCCACCTTAATTTTATATCAATTTTATATAGAGAGAGAAAGTAATTGAAAGTAAAAATATATATGCCCATAGGGCGTAGAATAGATGATGACAGGGTGTTCTTCTAAGGCACTCTATGATGTGAATGCAACAACCTTGGTTAGTTTCCACTTATGCATACAATGTAAACATTTTATAAAAAATGAGCTCAGTGAAGGGAAACATTTTCTAGAGTTGATGTGGCTACCTTCTTGGGACATTTTTAAGGTTTCCTTACAACAAAAAATCTGAACTGTTTATGACGAATATTGAAGGTTGGATGGTGTGCCTTAAATAGATTGGTTTTTTGAGTTAATGGATTTGAAGAACAAGGAAAATGACCATGCTTTCCTTGGAAAATTTGACAAGGTAGAAAGGATGAAAAAATTATGGAGGATGGTTACGTGGGTAGCTAGGGATATTGGAAGTTAACTTGGAAGAAAATAAATGCAAGAATAACAAACAACATGGGGTGGATGGGGATGGGGGGAGAGACCACTAAGAACATCACCATTGTGATAGGAGCACAAGAGGAGGAGCAGATTCAAACAAGGAGGTGCGTGGGAGACACAGGAGTCAGATGTTAGCTGGAAAATTCAGGCTAGCTTATGGATTAACAAGTGAGATGGGTCTCTAAATTCTCCTAGAACAAATGAAATAATCCCTGAAGTGTCAAAAATAGAGATAACATCTTAAAGTCTTAAAACAAGGGAAAAAAACTAGGATATCATATTTAAGTTAGCAAGAAGGCACAATAAATTTATCTCAAGTGAGGAACAATGACATCTCGATTCCTTGTTAGCCAAAGGGTAGAGATGGTTTTCCTTAGAATCCCTTAATGGTTGGGGTGGAGAGTTTTCCTTAGATTCCTGGAAGGATGATTTCTGAATGCCTTCTTGTTGTGTTTGTTTTCAGTGGGTTCTGCAGTCCAAAACATGGGTGGAACCACTATGTTGTAGTTTTAAGGGTGGAGATATGAATCTTTGGACTTCCTTAAAATTTTAGGGTGGAGATTCGGAGAATAGATCTCTAGATTCACCGGAATTTATTGGTTATTGAACAATCAAAGTGTGGAGGTAATAAGCGTCTAAATTCCCTATGAAATTTTTGGCTCCTTAAATAGTTGGTGGGTGGAGGTGGGAGGTCCTATGGAATCCCAATTTCAAATAGAAATTGCAGTTTAATCCCTTCAAAAAAAACCACATCAATCTCTAGAATATGGCCCTAGGGTGATAGCTGCAAGAGAGGATTGGCTGCATCTTGTTTATGGTTGGGTAAATATTTACTAACCTAGACTCAATTTCCCAATTTCAACTCAAGGTAAGTTCCTACAAATGTCACATGTGCCATGAAATTTCCATTTATCCTATTAAGTAAGTTTTATATTATTTGCATGGAAGGTGCAAAATTTTCCTATAGTTAGGTGGTGA
Organism: Pinus albicaulis; assembly: GCA_034641835.2. Lineage (NCBI taxonomy): Eukaryota > Viridiplantae > Streptophyta > Pinopsida > Pinales > Pinaceae > Pinus > Pinus albicaulis. Next base: position 805,853,421 of record CM076569.1, on the reverse strand, counting down.
GGAGGATGACTAGGATAACAATGTGGCGGGTTAATGAAGTGGTGATATTGAGCTAGAATATTTCGAATGAGCACCCTGGAACTGTGATAGATAACTAAAATAATCGATCCCCTCTGTAACGTCAACGAGTGGAGGGGGAGGGTGGGTTGTGTTATTACACGTGAGTTGTTGGATAATTCAATGAACCGGGATAGCGGAACCCCCCCTTGTGACGTTATTGGGGGGGGGGGGGGTGGTCTATGAAGAACAACCATCAAAATTTTCATTTATTGTGGGTCGTCAGATGGTGGATGGCAGAGGGTCGTAGCTATGTAAGTGTGTGTGTGTGGGGGGACAATAAATTACATGCAATGGTGGAGGGGCAATGCAAATGCATAACACGAAGGTACACCATGTAACCGAGTGACATGCCAAGTGGCAACCATGTGGGGACCACATGGCAGGAAAATACAGGTGACATTTTTTTAATTTAATGAGACCTAAGAGGCCCATAACTTGCAATCCTAGAGTCTGATTGGGATAAATTTCATATCATTAGAAAAGCCTTGCCAAGACGAGTATGATGATGGCATCGAAATTGATTTATAGAAATTTGAAAAAAAAAAGAAGTTAAAAAACACTCTTATTACCCTATTTCTACAACTATACTAGGGAAGTTGAGAGAGCATAGTGAACACATCCTCGAGGGTAGGGCGTTTTTTAACACTGAAGGTCACCCATTCAAGACTTCATGGGCATAAATCCAACCATGCTAAAGGTTGGTGCAACTCAGGACGGGTGCAATATTCAGGTTATTTTGACCACTTAGATGCCCTTGGGTCATGGCTATTCAAAGAATATTTGGCGTCTACCCCTAATGATGGACTCGCTTAGGAAGTTCGAAACGTTGGGTTATTAAAAAACTCAGAAACAGGTTATTCCTCTCTTCTGAAACATATATCTTATTCAATTCTTAATATAGAGTTGGTATATGACATTTAAAAAATATTAATAAAAAAATTCAATATAGATTAAAAAAAAAATCCACATTGAATCAAATATTTCAAAATTATATATATATATATATATCCAATTTTAAGGTCACAACCAAGCCATATATCAAATTGGTGTAAGATACCCCCTTGTTTGAGGGACAAGGGACCCACCTCTATGCAATGATTTTACTGCTAAGTCTAGCAAGCCATACATACTCTACCCCACTTTCTACCCCCCTCTAGTTTTGAACTTGTGACCTCCTAGGAGAAAACACATTCTCTTAACCATTAGGCCCTCTCAAACTGTATTTTTATTATAAAAAAATAATTTCGATATGCATGTTAAGTAAAATATTATGTATATAGCAATTTTTTTTTTTTTTATTCAGTTAAATATAAAAATGTTGTAATTTTTTAATATTCTAATGTTGACTATAAATAAAATATTTCAATTTTTCAATGTCATAAAGTGTGTTATTAGTTGACCACTATTAATTTAGCATTGAGCAATCCAAGTTATAATGTCTAACTTTGAAAAACAAATATTTATTTTTCAATATTATTGAAAATTTTATTTTTCAAACATTTGATTTGACCATAATTTTGAAGGTATAGCCATTGTGACATTGGGATAACTGCCTCAATTTTTTTTGCCATAATTTCTAGATATAGTTGCAATATTTACGCCATGATTTTTAAATATTTGTGCAATGATTTTTCATTGTTAGGCTTCATAATTAAAACCCTTGAAAATAGCTCATACTCATGTAAACAACCTATTTACCATCATTTACGACCCACCATAGTTTAAGAAAGTATTTCCATAGAAAATAATAGAAATAAGATGGAAATAACTAGAAATTGTACCAGATGTTGCAAAGGAAACATCCTAAGGCATAAATTCGCAAATAATCATGATATATAGAAGATCAATGAATAAAAATTAGTAAACAAAATGTCATTCAAAGAACTAAGATAAAGAGATATCACTTACATTATGTCAAATTTACAGATTATGTAACATTTAGAACACATATTGTCTCTCAATCTTCAAAGATACTCTATCAAGTTCCAACAATAAATATTTGATTAAAAATATGCTCTTTTTCAGTATTGAGTTGTCTCACTTGATCAAAAGTTTACACTCTTTTACCTCTTGATCTTAAGACTATTGGATTTGCCTTTTCTTTTCCTTTCCTAGCTTCTTTTGGGCATTTGGATTGTTGACATAGGGGGTATATTTAAAGTTTTTTTTCCAAAATGACGAATTTAAAATTTACCATTGTATGAACTATTTTAATACATAGCTACGAAATAAATACATAAATAAAGCTAGTCACTCACATAGCAACTTTACACCATTTGATAGGAGAGAAGTGGACCTTCTGTTGAGCATTGATTAAATAACAAAAAATATTCACTATATTATAACAATTATTCACACTTACCCAACAATCACCAAGGACATTTCCATTAAAGCAATCCATAAAAGGCATTGTGATAGATGTGGTTATATGAATCAACCAAGGAAATATCATCTCTTCTCTAAATGTGATTTTTTTTAAGAGTTAAAAATCTAAAACTACAATTGTCAAATCAATAAATTTGTAGAGGTTGTGACAAATCATTTCTTATCTCCATCCTTGAAACATTAAGGTATAAAATGAAAACAAACTAACATCTTTTCTCATATATATAGAAGGATATTCTAAACTCATTTAGTCAAGCTTATGATATTTGAAGGACAATGTCTTTTTTTCATATACATACAAGGACATTCTAAACCCATTTAGTCAAACTTATGATATTTACATGATAGTACCCTAACTAACTATTAAGTAATAACTTGTTGAAATATATACAATTGATCCATTCATTATTGGAAGAAATAAAAATTAAATGAGTATATAAATAAGACATAATCTCACTTATAAAGTTAAATATGCAAATTCCATGAGACTTACCTTTCTATTAAACTTACCATCTACTTATATAATGTAAATGTTTCTCTATTTAAAAATAAAATAAAATAAAATACTTATATAAATAAAATCTATTTTTTTATTCATTAAAATTATATATATATATATATATATATATATATATATATATATATTAAAAATTGAAATTAAAAATAAATTTATTTATTTGTATAATAATTTTAACAATTTCATCACATATATTTTAAAATAAAATAAAAAATAAAAAATACTTTAAAATATATTTTTAACAATTTCATCAAATAAATTTAATATTTTAAATAACTTTTTATAATAAATATATAAATTTTATTAATCATATTTAACACCACAACTCTACATAACACTACCTCATATAATATTAAGCCATTAAATTCCATCCCTACCCTATCCATATAAACTTTCTAAAATTCATTCAAAAAAATATATTTCCATTTTATGTATTCATTATAAACTTTTTAAAATTCATTAATTATATAAAATTCATTAAACAATTATATTTGCATTCACATATAACGATTTTAATTATAAAACAAAACATCTAAAAGTCCTTATATATTATCAAACAAAACATCAATAAACTTTTAGAGCATGCAAAGATTAGTTCCATTAACATAGAACGTGTAATGCATGGTCGTTGCCCCTGTCTATTTAAAGTCGATTATTATAAGATAATTTTAGCCCCGGAATCCAATAACACCGTGAAGCAAATGAAGCAGCAATAGCAGATAATAGGAACACCTACTCCAATGTAAGTATGAGCTTGATGAATCATTTTCGTTTTTGCAACATAGTTTTATAAATACTTGTGTGTGTCAAACTTTAAATGATTTTGCGTTAATTTTGAAGGGATTTGTAGGTGGAGAATTGAGTTTGAGTAGGAAGTTATTTCCCATCCCAAAATTGGTTTTCCTAGTAAATGAGGGTGGGTTTGGAAGAAAACTTAGCTTTTCTTTGGGTTCTATGGGTTCGAGTTGGGACAAAAATACTTAAAGTTTTTTCATTATGTAGGGATAAATTGGTTTTCCTAGTAAATGAGGGTGGGTTTGGAAGAAAACTTAGCTTTTCTTTGGGTTCTATGGGTTCAAGTTGGGACAAAAATACTTGGAGTAAAGTTTTTTCATTATTTTGGGATAAATTTTGTTAGGTTTCATTCAATCTGTGATGTTAAGCTTCCAAGCCAAAATCATAATACTAATGATTATTCAACATGACGTGTTGCACTTTCTTAAAATTCCAGCCAAAATCTTTTTGCGTTTTCTTTGTAATTACCTGTGTGTATGCTATTTGTTTCTAAAATGATCATATTTAATTTTTAATGGAACTGTGGTAAGCAATGATCTGATATGGAAATAGTAATTAACGAAGATCCAATAATTAGCCTTTTTCTACAATTTTTAGCAAACCTTGTGTTTTCATAGAGATGAGCACAATTATTCTATTAATAAGCTAAATATGTATGCATAATTTTATATAATATTTTTCATTAATAATAATTTGTTAATCTTTATTTCAAGAAATAAAGTTAATTGTTGTATTCTTGTTGAATCTGATCCATATCTCTTGATGAACAAAATTGTATAAAGTTAACATATTTAAAGCTTGAAAAAGATTCGCAGCTCATTTCTGTCCATATCCCGACTTCCTAAAATTTACAAAATCTATATATTTAATACACTGAATTCTAAATTAAAAGGGGCCCATTCTTGGGTGACCATTTGTGCTAATTCACAGAAATGTAGATTTCTGCTACCAAAAACAAACTGGAAACAAAACCATAAATCAAAGCTGGCCGAAACCAGTTTTCTTCACTGAAAAAAAATTAACCTTAACTGTCTACACAGTCAATTACAGAACACAAGAGTAATTCTGAGCGAGGGATGACCTGCCGCACTAACATAGAGGCTGTAGTCTCGTCTCAAGGAAACCTGGCGGCACAAGGAAAAATTGAAAAATAAAACCCTGGAAATCGAATGTCAGAACATGTATCTGTAATTAATGAGCATAGATAGTATCAACAAGTATTACGCTTATACAGAAAAATTATGCAGAAGCAAAGTTTTTTCCTAATAATTATGAATGGCAGGAATGACTCTCTACACTATAACAAATAACTGGTATGTTAGGATTTTTCTATATGTATATATATAACTAGCACAACCACATTAGTAAAAACTAATGTAGTTGAAATACGCCCATAGGCGTATATAAAATAGATTTACCAATGTGGTTGATATACGCGGATAGGCCTATATCCACTACCCATCACATTAATTTATATATCAATAAATAAATATTATATATAATAAATTTATTATATTAACTTGAAAAATATATATTATATATTAATAAGAATATTAATATATTAAATATATTAATTATGATTAAAATCAAAAAAATATTTTATATATATTAATAATATTATAAAAATATTAATAATATATATTAAAAATATTTATTAATATATTAAAAATATTAACTATATACATACTATAAATTAACTTCAAATATATATAATATATATTAATATAAAAAATATATTAATAATATATAATAAATTAATATATCATAGATGGTTATATTATTAATAAAGCAAAAGAACTAATAATAATAAATAAATATTATATATAATAAATTTATTATATTCACTTGAAAAATATATATTATATATTAATAAGAATATTAATATATTAAATATATTAATTATGATTAAAATCACAAAAATATTTTATATATATTAATAATATTATAAAAATATAAATAATATATATTAAAAATATTTATTAATATATTAAAAATATTAACTATATACATACTATAAATTAACTTGAAATATATATAATATATATTAATATAAAAAAATATTAATAATATATAATAAATTAATATATCATAGATAGTTATATTATTAATAAAGCAAAAGAACTAATAATATATTAATAATATATATTATATCATAGTTGGTTATATTATTATTATTAGAATAATATAAATATTAGAATATTTATTTATAATGATTATTAGTAATATTATAATCTAATATTTATTAATAAATATTTCAATATTTATTTATAATGATTTTTAGTAATATTATAATATTATTAATATTACTAAATAAATATTATAATATTATAATATTATTAATATATATTATTAATAATATATATTATTAATAATATATATTAATAATATTATAATATTACAAATAATCATTATTAATAAATATTTGAATATTTATTTATAATGAATAATAGTAATATTATAATATTATTAATATATACAAAAATATTTTATATATATTTTTAATATTATAATAAGTATTAATAATATATATTAAAAATATTTATTAATATATTAATAATATTAACTATATACATACTATAAATTAACTTGAATATATATAATATATATTAATAATATTTATTAATATAAAAATAATAAAAATAATATTTCATATTTTAATATTTATTTATATATTAATATCATAGATGGTTATATTATTAATAAACTAAAAAAACTAATAAATCCAAGGGTTTAATATTATAAACCAAAGCAAGTGGTGAACCCAAGGAAAAATCCTTACCCAAAAAATTATAAACTAAAGGAATTGGTGAACCCAAGCGAATTGATTTAAACATTGAGACAATTGTTGGCGCAATGCGACGTTGGGCCAAGTATGACCATGGTTGGCCATGGGTGATTTTCATATTGATACAATGTTTGTCAGAATGTGACATTTGATCATGGATGACATTGATCGATTATTCATATTATAAACCAAAAAAACTAATAAAACCAAGGGTTTAATATTATAAACCAAAGGAATTGGTGAACCCAAGGGACAACCATTACCCAAAAAATTATAAACCAAAAGGAATTGGTGAACCCAGGGGAATTGATTTAAACATTGAGACAATTGTTGTCACAATGCGACATTGGACAAACTATGACCATGGTTGGCCATGGGTGATTTTCATATTGAGACAATGTTTCTCATAATGTGTCATTTGATCATGGATGACATTAATCGATTATTCATATTATAAACCAAAAAAACTAATAAACCCAAGGGTTTAATATTATAAACCAAAGCAAGTGGTGAACCCAAGGGAAAATCATTACCCAAAAAATTATAAACCAAAGGAATTGGTGAACCCAAGGGAATTGATTTAAACATTGAGACAATTGTTGGCGCAATGCGACGTTGGGCCAAGTATGACCATGGTTGGCCATGGGTGATTTTGATATTGATACAATGTTTGTCAGAATGTCACATTTGATCATGGATGACATTGATCGATTATTCATAATATAAACCAAAAAAATAAAAAACCCAAGGGTTTAATATTATAAACCAAAGCAAGTGGTGAACCCAAGGGAAAATCATTACCCAAAAAATTATAAACCAAAGGAATTGGTGAACCCAAGGGAATTGATTTAAACATTGAGACAATTGTTGGCACAATGCGACGTTGGGCCAAGTATGACCATGGTTGGCCATGGGTGATTTTCATATTGATACAATGTTTGTCAGAATGTGACATTTGATCATGGATGACATTGATCGATTATTCATATTATAAACCAAAAAAACTAATAAACCCAAGGGTTTAATATTATAAACCAAAGGAAGTGGTGAACCCAAGGGAAAATCATTACCCAAAAAATTATAAACCAAAGGAATTGGTGAACCCAAGGGAATTGATTTAAACATCGAGACAATTGTTGTCGTAATGCGACGTTGGGCCAAGTAAGACCATGGTTGGCCATGGGTGATTTTCATATTGAGACAATGTTTCTCAATGTTTCTCAATATGACATTTGATCATGGATGACATTGATCAATTATTCATATTATAAACCAAAAAAACTAAAAGACCCAAGGGTTTAATATTATAAACCAAAGAAAGTGGTGAACCCAAGGGAAAATCATTACCCAAAAAATTATAAACCAAAGGAATTGGCGAACCCAAGGGAATTGATTTAAACATTGAGACAATTGTTGTCACAATGCGACGTTGGGCCAAGTATGACCATGGTTGGCCATGGGTGATTTTCATATTGATACAATGTTTGTCAGAATGTGACATTTGATCATGGATGACATTGATCGATGATTCATATTATAAACAAAAAAAACTAATAAACCCAAGGGAATTGATTTAAACATAAAGACAATTGTTGTCGCAATGCGACGTTGGGCCAAGTATGACCATGGCTGGCCATGGGTGATTTTCATATTGATACAATGTTTGTGAGAATGTGACATTTGATCATGGGTGACATTGATCGATTATTCATGTTATAAACCAAAAAAACTAAAAAACCTAAGGGTTCAATATTATAAACCAAAGCAAGTGGTGAACCCAAGGGAGAATCATTACCCAAAAAATTATAAACCAAAGGAATTTGTGAACCAAAGGGAATTGATTTAAACATGGAGACAATTATTGTCACAATACGACGTTGGACCAACTATGACCATGCTTGGCCATGGGTGATTTTCATATTGAGACAATATTTGTCAGAATGTGACATTTGATCATGGATGACATTGATCGATTATTCATATTATAAACCAAAAAAACTAATAAACCCAAGGTTTTAATATTATAAACCAAAGGAATTGGTGAACCCAAGGGACAACCATTACCCAAAAAATTATAAACGAAAAGGAATTAGTGAACCCAAGGGAATTGATTTAAACATTGAGACATTGGTTGTCACAATGCAACGTTGGACCAACTATGACCATGGTTGGCGATGTATGATTTTCATATTGAGACAATGTTTCTCATAATGTGTCATTTGGTCATGGATGACATTGATCGATTATTCATGTTATAAACCAAAAAAACTAATAAAACCAAGGGTTTAATATTATAAACCAAAGCAAGTGGTGAACCCAAGGGAAAATCCTTACCCAAAAAATTATAAATAAAAGGAATTGGTGAACCCAACGGAATTGATTTAAACATTGAGACAATTGTTATTAGCAAATATTTTGACGTTGGACCAACTATGAACATGGTTGGCCATGGGTGACTTTAATATTGATACAATGTTTGTCAGAAGGTGACATTTCATCATGGATGACATTGTTCGACTATTCATATTATAAACCAAAAAAACTAATAAACCCAAGGGTTTAATATTAGAAACCAAAGGAATTGGTGAACCCAAGGGACAACCATTACCCAACAAATTATAAACGAAAAGGAATTGGTGAACCCAAGGGAATTGATTTAAACATTGAGACAATGGTTGTCACAATGCGACGTTACTATGACCACGGTTGGCCATGTGTGATTTTCATATTGAGACAATATTTGTCAGAATGTGACATTTGACCATGGACGACATTGATCGATTATTCATATTATAAACCAAAAGAAGTAATAACCCAACGGTCCAATATTAGAAAACAAAGGAACTGGTGAACCCAAGGGAAAAATATTAATAACCCAAGGGACCAATAATGCGAAGGGAACAAAAATTTAGTCGAATATTAGTATGACAACCACATTATATTTATGAATACATTAATAAAGTGGAGGGACTATTAATAATATAAACAAAAATATATAATAAACCCAAGGCTTTAATATTATAAACCAAAGGAATTCATGAACTGAAGGTAACATTATTAAAAACATAAGTTATACCAATAGTCCATTCTCTTTATATTAAGTTGAGTGAGTTTTTTTCATAATGTGAAATTGGACATATTATAAACCAAAAAATCTAATAAACCCAAGGGTTTAATATTATAAACCAAAGCAAGTGGTGAACCCAAGAGGTGTATACAAAAGAGATTTTTTCATTAAAATTGCCAAAAGTGATTTCAAAGTCACTAGGTGGACAACAGAGGTCTTTCGTTAAAGTTCAGAGAAATGTATGTTAAGAAAAAATAGTTTGTACTAAAATGAGTCTTTTGCTAAAGCTCGTGAAAATGTATCTAACATGTAAGGATGCGATTTTTTTTTTTTATATACAGAAATTTTCTGAGTAGCAAGAGTTTAAAAAGTAATATGTGCTATATATTATTTGAAGACAAAATAAGATGTATTGACAAAATTGCATCATGTGTAGCATAGTGGTTAGATGGTTTCCCACTAGGGGGAAATACTAGTCGTATAGACAAGGTGTTGCTCGACAACGACAGCACCATTTGATGTCCAGAGTAGGTACACGGTCAAGATAGTATGCTCGGAGTTCTCTATGTGCATCCCTTTCATGAATATGGATGACTAGATTCATCCAATTTCTTATCCGTTGCAGTAGTTGTATTGTGGGGCGCAACCGGTAAAGAGGCAGAGTAGGTGGACGCAGGAATCGCTCCTGTACATTGAGAAGTGCAGCTTCTTGTTCATTGATTTCTTTGCAAAATTGTTGGAGCTGTGAGATATATCTACGATCCATTATGTTCCTGCAAGGAAATTGAAAGCATGTTGAAACCCTATTCAGTAATTGTTGAAACCCTATTCACTAATTTGAGTTGATTATAATAAAAAAAATAAACTAACTATAATAATATAGATAATTAATAACTTCTAACTTATTTATGATTAATCAATTAATTTACCCACTTCTAAGTTATTTAAATTATTTATGCATACCTTTCCAATGATAGTCATAATTTTTTAATTATGATACTCAGAATAAAAATTCCAGAAATTTACATTATCCCATAGTAAATCTACCTAAAAGAAGTAAATAATTAAACTGCATTGATATTTATTTTGAGGCGAAATTCTTTCGGTAAAAATCACATGTAAAAGAACGTGGTCGACGCGTTTCGAACCAACCAGTGTGGTTCATCATCGGGACTATGAGTCTGTTGTTGAATTCTATGATCATTCAACTGAATAATTAAAATATTTATATGGAAAGAAATCCCTACTAAATATATTATGGATCTGAAGCCTAGATTCCAAAAATTAGAAACCACATGATATTGTTAAAGAAATTTCTTGCAACTCCTACTAGAGATGGTTTGATGGTAAACCATATAGAATCTCATAAATAAAGGAATACTAGTTGCATCCAACCTTGTTTGCAGGCACAAACATTCAAATACCAAGCAAAGTTTCGACTATGTTACACATGTTCCAATCTAGCTCTGCAAATTAATTCTCTTTTACAATAAAGTATTCTAAACTCTTTTAATTATAATAAAATTGAATTCTCAATAAATATATATCTATATATATATATATATATATATATATTTATAAAAGATGGTAAAGAAAAATTTATTCCCTCTTTGATATTTTTAGAAATAATAAAATTGTTATTAATTATTTTATAAATAATCAAATTATTAAAAAAACTACAAATTTCAGCAAACATATATAAATTTTATTATCTTAAAAAAAACTCAATGAAATTTTATATTTTAAAAGAATTCCATCAAATTATAATAATAACATATTTTTAAATTGTAATCATAATAATTGGGACAGATTAAAATAGCGTATTAGATAATTTGAAGTTAAGAATAAATTGAAGGCCGCATGTAATTGAGTTGAGAATCAATTACTTAGTTCAAGTTCAAGTTCAAATTAAAAATATTGGGTTGAAATGTTAAAATTGTATTCTCTAACTCAAGCATGTAATTGATGTTGCATTGAATATAATTATATTTGTATTTATATTTGAAGTATTTGTGTAAATTTGATTAATATATTTTCATATTTTTTAAATATTATGATTAATCATATTAATAAAATAACTTGTGAAACTAAATAAAACAACATTAAAATATAATATAATTTTTTTAAATATAATTAGCATATTTGAGAAGATTTTTGTTTAAGAAGATATTAGTTTATTTGGGAAGTGTTTTTAAGAATATATTAGTTTATTTCAGAAGTTTTTTTGAAAGAATGTATTAGGTTATTTGAGATTTTTTTTGAAGAATATATTAGTTTATTTGGGAAATATTTTAAATAAAGTTTTCAAATTATTATATATTTTGAAGTTTTTGATTGAAATTTGATTTAATTTGTATTATTTAAAATCAATTTTTAATATTTAAAATCAGTTTATAAATATATATATATACATAGCATAATAAAAAAATTAATTTATATTATTTAAAATATATATATATATATGAAAATCATAAATGAAGTGGCACATTTGTTTTTTAATCCCATAAAAAATCAGTTGTATCCCATTAATGTTGACATTTCCATAAAAGAAGTGGATGCATGTTTTTGCTGATATCAAATTTGTCGACAAATTTCTAAGATTTTAAAATCAAGTTAGAATTTTAGAATTTTTGTAAATTTATGTTATAGTTTAATATTTTTTTTGTTTTAAAGTTTTGATGAGATTGAATCGGTTTCCGTTACAAAAATACAATACAAACACTCTACTAAAAAAATTGACTTCTTTTTGGCCTACCATTTTTAATAATCTAAACAAATTTGCCAACACCACAAAAGACGGAGATAATCTGAACTTACGTAGAAATGTTTTCGATCGAAATGAATATTTTTATTTACTTCCACAAAAGATGATGAGATCGAACTCATGTGTATCAATAAAATTGGTACACATTCAACACTCTTTTGTTTAGAGACTAATTATGTAAACTATTGAAATGCTAAAGTCAAAGCTGGCCGCTGGCCAAGCCCAATTGATGTAAGACACTAACCTGATCTCTATACCCCAACATGGTACTTCTTGGACATCCCAATATGGTACTTCTTGGACAGATGTACAAACACTACGATTACCCCGTTTAAAGAAATCCAATTAAAAGGGAGAATTACGATGATTTCAAGCTAAGTTGAACGAATAGGAGAGATGTCTGGTAGTGGTGCAACAAATTGTTCATAATAAATGTAATAATAATAATACTGATTTTTTAATATTAACTTGTTACTTTCTTTTCATATTATATTTAATTGAAATTCTTAATAATTTAAAAAATAACAATAATATTTTAGATAAAAGTTTAAAATTCTAAACTTTAAAATAAACATACTTTCAAAAAGAATTTAATAAAAAAAAAACTTCTATTAATTTCTCACGCGTTCATTATATCTTAATATATTCAGCCCTATTTTCAGCGTATGTCCAACGAAATATAATCTTTTGCTCTCAAACAATTGTGCGTAATTTTTTTAATAGCTAAGAAGATTTTGATAATCAAATCTGGAAGTAACATAACCATTTTAAATCTTTATTTTAAAGTAAGTTAGAAATTTTTAAATCTGAAAGAGCCTCGGCTTCTGTTTTGGTTGCGTTTCCATGATTTCGTTTTTAGTTTTCATGAGTTTCTTTGTGTTCACTGCTGCTCTCACATTGGGTGTTGAGCAGCAGGAACCCATAGCTAAACACGACAGCAATTCCAACGCAATTCTTTATAACCCTATTCTCCGCTACTAGCTAAGGAACCGACAGGAGTACCAAAAATATTTTAAAGAGTTGTAAATCCTGTCGATAAACCTAGGAGCGGTATTTACCTGTGGATACATAGGGAAACCAAATCTTAATTGTAGTAACATAAAAAAATAGTGCAGAGGCGAATTTGTACCTGGCAAACTGAGAGAAGTTGGGTGATTGCGCCCTAAACCCTGTCGGAGCCGCGCTGGAGTGTCACCCTTGAGCCAGACGTTCTTGCTGTTCGCAACCTGCGCCCCACAATACTCTGCAACAAAGCGGGAAGAGTTGAAGTATGACGCATATATGAAGCATGCTTTATTTCTCGTATAAAGCGGGAAGAGTTGAAGCATTATTAATATATAACAATTTTTTTGAGAGGACATCAAATTTTTTTTATATTTTTTTAATTAAAAAATTATATATCTATATTTTAGCCCTAGTTTAATTGGGGAATCCATGTAATGTGAGTACTGAAAAAACTTAAAGATTTATGATTTGAATCGCTCATTATAACCAGATTTATAAAGAGAAAGACATAATTTAAACCCCTCAAAATGTAATAACTACATGTTATATAAAAAATTATACAACTAAATTTAAAAACTTTCATTATTCATAATAAATGTAATAATAATAATACTGATTTTTTAATATTAACTTGTTACTTTCTTTTGATATTATATTTAATTTAAATTCTTAATAATTTTAAAAATAACAATAATATTTTAGATAAAAGTTTAAAATTCTAAACTTTAAAATAAACATACTTTCAAAAAGAATTTAATAAAAAAAAAACTTCTATTAATTTCTCACGCGTTCATTATATCTTAATATATTCAGCCCTATTTTCAGCGTATGTCCAACGAAATTTAATCTTTTGCTCTCAAACAATTGTGCATAATTTTTTTAATAGCTAAGAAGATTTTGATAATCAAATCTGGAAGTAACATAACCATTTTAAATCTTTATTTTAAAGTAAGTTAGAAATTTTTAAATCTGAAAGAGCCTCGGCTTCTGTTTTGGTTGCGTTTCCATGAATTCGTTTTTAGTTTTCATGAGTTTCTTTGTGTTTACTGCTGCTCTCACGTTGGGTGTTGAGCAGTAGGAACCCATAGCTAAACACGATAGCAATTCCAACGCAATTCTTTATAACCCTATTCTCCGCTACTAGCTAAGGAACCGACAGGAGTACCAAAAATATTTTAAAGAGTTGTAAATCCTGTCAGTAAACCTAGGAGCGGTATTTACCTGTGGATACATAGGGAAACCAAATCTTAATTGTAGTAACAGAAAAAAATAGTGCAGAGGCGAATTTGTACCTGTCAAACTGAGAGAAGTTGGGTGATTGCGCCCTGAACCCTGTCGGAGTCGCGCTGGAGTGTCACCCTTGAGCCAGACGTTCTTGCTGTTCGCAACCTGCGCCCCACAATACTCTGCAACAAAAATCATCCACAGCAGCATGAACGCGACCCTTTCACATATTGTATTAAGTAACGCACACTCTCTTTAACGCTCCGCATGGTTAACACGTTTAATGGTGGCGCATGGTTAACACTGGTTTCCATCTCGGGCGGGCGAACGTTTAATTGAGTACATGAACAGTCAAATAGGTGGCGCGCATGGTTAACAGTGGTTTCCATCCCGGGCGCATGGTTAACACGTTTAGTGATGGCGGGCAAACGTTTAATTGAGTACATGAACAATCAAATAGGTGGCGGTCAGCAAATGGCACAGTGAATTTTTAATGAAGATCTGTAAAAAATTAATTTAAGTACGGTTTAAACACAGGATTTAGATATGCAAGGAAGTTAGTGGGGTAGATTTCATCCATAGATTGAGTGGCGACTACCAGAATATACCGGCATCATTCAATCTAGACCATCAGATCGAAAAAATTAATTAGCCTAATCACAAAACATGCTCCTTCCGACAGGGGGTTACGCCTATCGGCGTAAATATTACAATAAAGAAAAAACAAACTAGAGCATAAACCGAGAATGAGATTTTCAAAGCCTCACTGGCCTTTGAGAAATTAATTTCAAAAACCATTTTAGAAGGTTCAACAATAACATAGCATAAAAATGGAATAAAAATTCATACAAGTTGAAAAGACAAAATTCCGTTGTAAAACCATAACTCCAAAAGGTCCTTGCTGAACTAAAAACAATATGTAAAATATGCAGTCCTTAAGTTTAATATTATTCTACCAGCCATGGCCGACCATGGAATTTTCCATACCAGATAAAAACTGGAAACAAAAACATACATCAAAGTTGGCCGAAGTCATTTTTCTTCACTGTAAAAAAAAAAAATTAACCCTAACTATCTACACAATCAATTACAAAACAAAAGAGTAATTTTGAGCGAGGGACGACCTGCAGCACCAATGCAGAGGCTGTAGTCTCTAGTCATGGAACGTGGCAACAGATTTGAAAATTGAAGAATAAAATCTTGGAAGCTTTATGTATAATTTGAAGGTGAATAACTGAAAACCCTAAATTTCATCTTTCTCTTTTCTTTTAGCCTCGTGGACATTAAAAATTCTTTCTTTCTTTCTTTCTTCGCTCAAGTTTTTCTTGTAACTAGACAACTAAAATTATGAGATGAGGTTAAGGAAAATAAAACTGTAAATACTTATAATAAAAATAAATAAATAAATAAATCCTCTCATATTCTTTTATATTTTAAAAAAAGCATAAGTTTTAGATTGCAGGGATTAAAGTTTTCTAGTTACCATCGTCAACATCTTAGAAATCCACCTCAAAGAACATTCTGCACTAGAATGCAAGAATATTTAGTTAAAAAAAATAAAAATAAAGAACTTTTATTTTCAATGGAAAAAACAACTGGTTTATATAAATTACTAGCACAAAGTCGTAGTAGTATTCCTGTTTTACATAACTACCATTTAAGTTGAAAAAAAAAAAAAAACCATAAAGAACTTTCTTTTTGAGTGGAAAAAGACAAAGTCGCAGTAGTATTCCTGTTCTGCATAACTGCAATTTCAGATTGTTCTGCATAACTGCAATTTCAGAGTCATCACAATGCCAAAAATCCTCTGTCATAGAGACAGTTACAAAATGAAAACTAGTGTCAGTCAGAAAACGATGGGATCTCCAAGTGCGTCCGCAGTCAAACATCAAAAAATTTGTTGAATCCATCACTCCTTATGGAGTAAAGCGGAGGTACAATATTTATCATTCTAATGCCTATGAAAATCTACATCAAAAACTTTGTTGAATCCATCACTCCTTATGGAGTAAAGCGGAGGTACAATATTTACTTCATTGGCAGGTTGTTTTATTTGTCAATCTTCCCACCATTGTGACAGGTTGTTTTATTTGTCATCTTCCAAACATTGTGAAGCTCATAGTGCATTTTCCCAAATCTCCCATTCAAACCCTATTTAGAGAGACTATCTGCGTCGGAGTTCTTCTCCCTATAAATGTGGGAGACAGATACATTAGAAAACGTTCTGCGCAGGACATTTATTCTTTCCATCCAAGTTGCTAGGTGGCCCGGATTTAATGATGTGCCTCTGTTCAGATGTTCAATGATGACTTGGAATCACCATATGCCCAAAGTTGGTCCAGATATAAGTGATGAGAGAACCACAAAAGACCCCAGAGGGCAAGTATCTTCGCCCTCATATTAGTTCCCCTACCACCGAACCAATGAATTTTATAGTGATATGTGGGTGAGAGCATCAACCACGCACCACACCCACATCTACAATTTTGAGATGCCTCGTCAAAGAATCCAGCAAGGAAGTGGAGCTGAAAAGGATTGAGTCTCTTAGAAAAATCAAATGGAGGTTTCTATTTTACCTTCTGAGCTTCCAATCAATTTATCACATGTGTACAGGCATGGTCGGGAGTACCTGGCTTATCATGAAAGATCCAGTTGTTCCTGCTACACCAATGTAGAATAATGGGGATATTCCGGAGATGTGTTCCTCTTTGAGACAACCACTTGTAACATTGTTCAACATTGTCATATGTAGGAGGCTCGAGATGAAAATACTTACTCAGAGAGAGATGTACCTCCATGGCAAAAGGGTAGGTATAAAATAAGTATAAAGTGTCTTTTGTCGCCTTCATGCACAGTCTGCAGACCCCTCGCCAAAATTTTCCCCTTCTCTGGAGATTATGCCATGAAAGGACATTGTGCTTCAAATCAACCAAAATAGAATGATCATTTTGGATTGATCCTTTGTGTGCCAAATTTCCCGAAACCAACAACTCATCACTATATCCACCTCAGAAAACATCATTTCTCTATAAGTGTCACGGGTGACTATCTTCCCTTTTTCCACTTTACCAACCCATGTGACCCGATCTCCTTTTTGTGATCTGATTAAGCCCAGGTTTCATATCCTTTCACAATAACGTGACCAATCCTAGATTAAGGGTTCTGTGAGCGCCAAATCCTCAGCCAAGTATAATTGCAGAATCTCCTCCTCCAATTCCAATATAATTTGACTCATCAAAAACAAACCTTTCCCCTATAAAAAGGATATCAATGCCCCATTGAAATTTTGATGTTGCGATAAACCCCTCAAACCCAGGTGTCCAATGAGAATATGACCAACATTACCAAACTGCCATCGTAGGTTCGCCTTAAAGCATGGCCAAATTTTAATAAAACCTATCCAAATAGGGGAGCCCCACTGAACTACCATGCTACCTACAGATAAAAGGTCCTCCAAAGATCTGTTTTTGAAATATTTAAAATTCATTATATCCTGCCATATCCCTGGAGTAAGAAGACATCTCCACAGGGATTTCATAAGGAGGGCTCCGCCAAAGATATCCAGGTCAATCACCCCCCTACCCCCACATTCTATTGGGTGACAAATCAGATCCCACCAGGCCAAAAGTATGACCCTTTACCAAGCCCACCACTCCATATAAAGTTAGCCATAATACTGCATATGTTGTCAAGGATTTTCTTTGGAATGCAATAAAGGTGAGCCTAGTAAACCGTAAATTGCTGAAGAACCACCTAAGATAATACCATTCTCCTGCCCTTAGACAACCACTTGCAGTACCAAGATTTAATTTGGTTTTGATATTGATCTAGCAACCAAAGCAAATCATTCGAAAGGTATCTCGTTGGTTTCAAGCGAAAACCCAGGTAATGGAGTCCACCATTGATGGAGGAAACTCTAAATTTAAACAAGTAACCGATATAGTCAATTTTCACTCGTTCCCCGTCTGAGTGGAAGATGCAGGACTTATCATCGTTACCCTCCATCCCCGAGGCAATGCCAAAGGATCAGAAAATATCATGTAAGAAAAACCAACAAATTTTTATCAATATCCCGAAGACGAGGACATCACCGACAAATACATTGTGGGAAATTCCTTCTGAGAGGAAATCTTAATGCCCCAAAAGTTACCCAATTCCACAGCGCTGGAAATTTTCAAACTCAAAGCATCCATCACTAGGATGAAGAGCAAGGGGAAAGCGCACAACCCTGATGAACACCTCTGTCGGGTTTAAAAAAAATTGAGGCCGATCCATTTATGATAACAACGATAGATGAGGAGCCAATACAACCCATAATCCAATCCACTGTTTTTCTTGCCAAATAAATCTTAAACGGGATTAGATTAAGAAAGGCCCAATCTACCTTGTCATAGGACTTTTTTAAGTCCACCTTCATCACCCCTGCCGCCAAATTTTGTGATTTAATTGAATGCAGGATCTCTTGGGTGACCCCAACGACGTCATGAATGCTTCTATTCAGTAAGAAGCTCAACTGTTTAGGAGAGATGTAACGGGAAAGAACCACCTTCATCCGATCGACGATTATTTTTGAGATGATCTTATATAATGTATTACATAGATAAATTGGCCCAAATTCCTCAAAAAACCGTGGACTCTTTTTCTTTTGGAATAAGGGCCAGGAAGGTCAAGCCTTGAATCCGGCCGCTCAATCTAGCTTCTTCGACCATATCTGTAATCTCTTGAAGGAGGATATCAGAAAATGGAGGAAAAAATACAGGGTCCAGCCATCTAGCCCCAATCTTTTATCAATCGGAAAGGATTTTAGTGTTTTCTCAACCTCCTCCAGACTGACACAACGCTGGATTTTATCATTATTAGCATCCCAAAACATCCTCGGGAAAATCTCCACTGCCCATAACTGTGCACCATGATCAATTTCCTATCTAAACCTGTAGAGATCCTCAAAATATTTCATTGCCTCTTTTTGTATTTCCTGAGTGGTATGATAAAGAACTCCATTAACCTCCACCTGCCAGATTGTGTTTACCATTAGGGGAATTTTGAGGTCTAAAATGGGCCTCCTAAGAAAAATGTACAACAAAATTAAACTTTATAAGAATAAATAAGATTCAAGATGATGATGTCAACCATGGGGGATGATTCACCATTTTTGGAATAAAATAGTAAAAATAATAAAAAATAATAAAATAATGAAACTACTTTTTCAACTTGTATTTTTAACCTATCTCCTTATGGTTTTACTCAAATTTCAAGCAGGAGTACTCTTTGGATGAAAAATTTAATTCCTCATCCAATGAGTACCCATGTTGCATACTTTCGATGGACCTTGCTACACGAAAATGAGAAATACATGAAAAAATGTGTTTCGAATTTTCCTTCTCCAAAGAGATGTATATAAGGTTTGATTTACCAATCAAATCCTGCAATTTTTTTTCCAAAGGATCACATCTGCCTCTTAAACCCCAAGTTTCACTCGCACAGAGTGTGGAGTTGAAGTCACCTACTATAATCGATCTGTCGAGTGACAATAGACCCGTATTACGCATTATCTGCCAGAAAGCAGTCTGGTGAAGATTTGGAGCATACAAATTAATCATATAAATCCTATGAGCAAATCCCCCGAAATAACTTGTCAGGGTAATACCACCAAAAAAGATAAATTCTTGCATAGAAGCCCATCAAGGGTCCCAAAGAACAGCCTGCCTGCCCGATCAACCAGCGGTGTCAGTAGCAACCAAGTGCCATGCTGGGAACATGGCATGGCAGAAAGTTCGAGTACTGTTAGCAGAATGTAAATTTTCTTGAAGGAAAATCATAACATGATTCAAATTTGTGAAAACATCCGTTAGGGAGGAAATCTTGTGAAGCCCCCCCCCCCTTCCCCCCCCAATACCGGATATTCCGTGAGCTTAATATCATTAAATATCCTCACAATTTGGGACCAATGCTCTAAGGACCCGATCGAGGGCAAGGGTGACAGGGACGTCCCTAAAATTTTTGGTTGGAAAATTCGTTTCAAGGGTAGACACGGAGAGATTTTTCTTCTTGCCTCGGGGTTTTCCCTTACCTTTACAGATGGTCACATTTGACTTAGAAGCAGGACTAATGACGAGAGGAGGAGATTGAGGACAACCAATATCGATCATCAAGAGGGCTAGTTGGAGATCCGGGTTGTGGAGTAGAAGCTCCAGATCACTCCCTATGGAGTTGTGAGGTGACAACAAGGCATCTGGCTTCGGGTCAGAGGGAGGAAAAGGAGTAGGAGACAAAGGGTCAACGGTAAATGGGGATAACAAAGGGATGGCAGACAAACAAGCAGAAGAGGCCACATGATTACGTGTGGTAGGAATAGGGAGGCTACGACCAACCTTCAGAGGACCTGATCCCAATATACTAGTTAGACCCACAATGTTTTCCCCACCGGGCTTCTATAAAACATCGAAAATAAACCTCAGCCTAGCTGGCTCAACAGATCCATCACCCATATAACCCAATTTAGAAGAGGGGAGGGGGGAAAAAGAGTCAGACCTACCAGAAATCGAAGATGGTTCATCGAGGTGAGGTTGTCGAGGATGGATAATAGAAGAAATTGGTCCCTTCGCATATTGATCTCCACCAATGTGATGGAAAAATGCTTTATATATGATACATTGCCGCATTAAATGCCATGTCTCATGGCATATATGGCACCTCAACGGAGTCTGTTAATAATAGAGAGTCTGGTGATGAACCACACCCTCCCATTCCAAGTCCACATGTGCCCGCACTCCCCCCAAGAATGAGACCTCGACTAGTAGCCAAGCTACTCTTTTCTCATACACGCATGTACCCAGACCAGGTGGTTAATCGGGGCATTTTTAATAGGATGGAAACCGACATGCGAACGATGAAGAGATAGAAAGCATTGACTGTTAACCCAAGCTCGCCTAAACACCTCACTTACGTCTTAAGCTTTCATGAAATGGAAATAAAACCATCCATTTTGAAGTTTATTCACCCTGGGCCTTAACCTAAGAGCTTCTCCCCAGCCTATTAACCAAGGGAAAATCTCAGTCTTATTAAAGTTTTCAAAATGTCTGCGGCCAACCAAAGCATGATCAATTAAACTCTCTGCACATTCCCACATTGCATCCCAACCAAAACTCACGATTCTGTAATCAGAAGCATGTTTAAAATGCTTTGACGACGAAGTGCGATGTCTCGCACCCTTTACACGCTGAATGTGAGGAGAGATAGTTCTGATCGGCTTATTCAACTGAGCAGAAGACATGTGGGCTGAAGCCTCTCGAGGCAGACTTTGTGGGGAATTTTTACGGCCAAGACAATTAACTTCTCAATCCTCTGCCACCTCTTCCACGCGTATGAGAGCTGCCTCGAAGTCCTCATCATTGAAATCCCCAAGGATGGTATTAAGGTTCACCATGAGGGAGATCACCGAAGCATAACAATAGATGGAGACAGGTAGGTGAAGAGGATGGGACATCCAGCTAGAATAAGACAGAGAGCATAAAGAAGGTACTCAGTAATGTTGCGACTAAATGATGGGCCTCTAAATTAGAAATAAAATAAGGCCCATATAACCTTTCTTAGGGCCATCTACCTTCCTTATGCACATAAAAGGATATATTAAATCATTCCTTCTACACTTAATAATGTTTTCTTATGCTTTAATATGTTCTTAGGAAGAATTAAAGGTAGCTGCATATTTTTTCCTAATATTGGTTATTTTTGTAGAATATTGTGACAAAATTTGGTAGATTATATAGATTTGGAGAAGGAGATGACTTAGAGACATGCTCCCTTCCACTGGAATATCAGGATTGGAGAATAAATGAGCACAGCATCAGGAAATTAGGGAGAAATATTAGAGATATTCAAGGGGATTTTCCACCCACCTTAACTCTCAAAGGCGTCCAAAGGATCCCCATGAGATCCCCCTCCAACAATTCGAATTCCAGAGGCAGCCAAGCAACTCAAGACCAAGTTCACTCAAGCCATACTTCACTTGGAGTCTCGAGCAAATCGAATTCCAAGAGGCAGCCAAGCAAATGAAGATGAAGGGCACTCAATCTCTGTTTACCTGGATTCAAAGTGTAATCAATCACCATTTTCAACAGAGCCGTTGGTAGCTTCCCTGTAGAACAAATAGAGTATAGCTAGAGCTAGGGAGGGGGTTAGTTAGCCAGTGGGTTGATTCTAGTCGATTCCATTCAGAACTTTTTCTGCAATCTATTAGGTTTTTGCTATTAAGACCTTCGGAATGTAATAAGACTGTATCCGTAATGAAATGAGTATTCAGATGAATTTCTATTGATCTAGTTCCAGAGACCTGGGCTCGTGGGTTAGGGCCCAACCCATGTGCCTTAGCTTCTCTGCTATTGTTATTCTTTCCTTTCTGTCATTTAGCTAGTTTTTCTTCTGCCATCTAAGTTAGATTTTCTTCTGATAAGGCCCCCCCTCTCATCTCTTTCAATAGAGTTCGAGCAGGGTAGACCTTCCCACAGGCCAAATTTTCTTTCTGTTTGAGTTTTGGGAAGAAATTGTATTACCAAGTCCAAGCCTTTATTTCATTGTTTTATTACACATTTCTGTCTATTTTCCGTGCATAATCCGCAGGTGTATTTCATTTCTGAGCACTACTGTTACGTCTCCATTCCCCTCATTTACTTCTCACCTTAACGATGTACTTACCCTTTTTCCTAACACACTTAATCCCTTCAAGCCTTACTTCTTTGTTTCTCTCTGTTCACGGCTGCCTTACCTTTTTTTTATGAAAAACATGTGAAAATCCATTCAAAACCACCGAAAACCTGACCTCCATATTTTCTCCTCGAGTCTCCCGCCATTGTATGTTGCAATTCGCAAATCGCAACATTTGGCTTTTACCTTTAACACTTACCGCTCGTTCCTTGTGATTGCAATATTGTGAAATCGCAAATCGCACTTCTCACCGCTTACCTTTTACCTTTAACACTTACCGCTCATTATTTTCGATTGTGATATTGAAAAATCACAAATCGCACTTCACATCGTTTACCTTTTCTCCCTTAACAATTACCACTAATTCCTGTGATTGCGATATTGTGAAACCGTGCCCCACTGTCAGTCCCATTGCCATGTTGCCATCACAAATCTCACTTCGCATCCTTTAGCTTTTACCCTTAATAGTTATAGCTCGTTCTTGTAATTGCGATATTGTAAAATCGCAAATCAAAAATCCCAAAATTTAACTTTTCGCATAATGCTTACCGCTCATTCTGCTGATGTGATAACTCCGCCATGTCACTCGTTGCACTTCGCACTTCACAGAACTTACCACATTGCAGATCGCAGCCTGCAACTTTTATAGTGTCACCAATCACACTTTGTAGGTTTTAACCCTGTACAGAAATTAGCTGCAAACGAATATTAAAAATAGAAAATAAACAATAGCGAGAGCATAAAACATAAAATAGATAAACACAGATATTTTCCCCTAGATCCCAAATCGGGATGACCAGCTTGATTTTTCATTATATTCCTTTTAGTGTTACAACACATATATATACATGTCGAAGCATACATAAACCCCAATCCATTAACCCTGGATTAGAACATAACTGTAGTTCCCTTGACCGGATCTAAAAAATACCAGGGGCTGAAAACCATCCTACCCCAAAACCATGTGCAAACCCATGCACAAAACCATGGGCGGATCCGCCCACCGGAAAATAAGGACCAAATTTTTTTTCTGGGGTGCTGCCTCGGACCACGACAGGGGGGGCTACTGCCCCCCCTGTGACCCCTCAGTGCGTGATTAGTCATGGAAAGAATATAACACATACCCAACACACTTCACACATTTTAGTTCATTCTTTTTAATCCTTACCACTATTCCTTTAAACTTGTGATATTGCGATTCGCGACCTGCCACGTCACTCGTCGCACTTCGCATTTCGTACAACTTAGTTATCCCTTTAAACTTGCGAAGTTGCGATTGCGACATCGCACATCGCAACTTTTGTCCTCCATCATACTCCGTCATCGCATTTTTTAGTTATGTTTGCTCCAACTTCATTTCTCACGCTATCATAAAGTTTTATAACGGGTTTGACCCCCTCTTTCTACTTCCAAACCTTGTTTCATGTGTTAAAGCCCCCATTAGCCTCTTTTAGCCCTTTTCTTCCCTCCAAGCTGCAAATTAACTCTTTTTAATTAGAATTAAGTCATGGATAGCCTAGTTGCATGGATAGAAGCATGGTAGATAGATCATAGGATAAGTAGAGTGCATTTAGCCATTTGGCCAAGTTAAGTGTGGTTTAGGATTAGTTTCCTTTCTGATATTTGTTTTCTACAAATTAAATTAGTTTCCTTCCTATCATTTCTTTTTAGAAATTTAATTTAGTTTATTATCATCATTTCTTTCCTACACATTAAATTAGTTCCATTTCTATCATTTCCTTTCTTCAATTTAGTTTAGTTTCATTGAAATGTGATAGACTTCACTGATAACCCCTAAAAGTAGCACCCTTTCGTAAAGTAGAAGAGGATGACATGAATAGAATACATCTGTTGTTTATATAGCACTGTCACCTTAAATTTTGGTACGAACCCCGAGTTGATAAAGTAAAGTAGGTTAGCCCATGGGAGTTGGAGCACTCTTGGTGCAATACTAGGGCTCACCACTTTTTGGCACCATTTTCGAGGAGGTGTCTAGTAGATTCTTTGATTATGTTTTAGCATTATTTTATGCTTTCCTTTTTTATGTTGTTTCCGAAATATTTAAAACTACAAAAAAATATGATTTTCATGCCTCATAGGAGTAGGGATACTCAGAATCTTTTTTTTAAAATGCTTCTCCAACACCAACCCCCCCCCACTTGACCACGTGGTGCAGTAAGAACCATATCACCATACACTTTTGAAGGAAGAAGAGATGGATGGACATGATGGCAATGAAGAAGATCTTATTGGGTTTCCCATTCAAGATATGGAAATCAATGTACCTATGAAGAACATCCCTCCATATTTATTTCCCAACTTCCATGGTATGAGGACAAAGGATCTAGAAACATTTCTCTTTGAATTTGAGATACTTTGTAGGTCTTATGGCTACTTATCACGCACTCAAAAACTGAGATTGTTTCTTGCAATATTGAAGTATATAGCTCTTAAATGGTTCATGAGTCTGGGTACTAATTCAATAAGATCATGGAATGATATGCAAAATATATTCCTAGAAAAATATAAAGATCATGATCTTAGAGAAGAAATTTTTAGAATGAACCAAGAAGAAGATGATAGCCTTGATGATCTAATATAGAGATTCATGCATAATGTTAAGAGGGCAAAAATGCATCATCTAGGATTTGACACACTAAAAACCCTCTTACTTAGATCAATTAGGGATGAGTGGATTCATTTCCTTAATCTCATGAGTAGAGGAGATGTATACCAATTGTCATTTGAAGAAATTTGTGAAACATGAAAAGTGCATATCAAGATGAAGGGAAAGAGCAAGTAAATCAACATCAACATTGGTAAGGCAAGATGAACTTGGAAATTTGCTTGATAAATTTAAAACAGAAATTCTTAGCAATCTAAGTGAACAAGTAGAAATGTTAATAATGAAAAATGAGCAAAAAGAAGATGTTGATATTTTTTTTATCCATGAAAAATCATATGCTACTAAATGTTGTTCATCATTCCCCAGGTTTAAAGAAGTTTACCAAGAAGAGAATGGAGCAAGGCAATCACCAAAGAAGCTATGTTATGTAGCTCCAAGGAGACCTTGTCAACCTACTCAACTTGATATGATGCAAGGACCTACTTCACAATGTCAAGCTTATTCACATCCATCTTAAACTATTTGGGACACACTCCCTCCTTGGAAACCTTGGCCATCTCAACCTCAAACCCAATTTTGGCAACATGATTGGCAAGGAACTTATTGGGAAAATCCTCAACATCCTCAATATTTCCCTCAATATCCTCCATACCCAACTCCATGTTATCCCTACCATCCACCTCCACCACAACCACAGCCTCAACCACATCCATTCTACTCTGGACTTCACCATACTTGTACCAACTTCTCCAATTGTTCAAGAGAACAATAAAAAAAAGGAGGAAGATTTGAATGCCATAATACAAGAGGACATCCAAGGTGATCCAATTCAGCAAGTGGACCATGGGCATCACAAGTATATTGACATATGGTTCCAAACATCCATTAAGTTGCAGCAACACACTTTTATCCAATAGTACTTGATACAATCCCAGTCAAAGAAATTCATCTCTCATATTTAAGTACATGTCAAAGCATGTATTCCAAGTGTGCACATGATTTTATCTGTCATCTTGATGTGGACATGGCTCCATTGGAAGTATTCCTATACTTGAAAAAGGTTTTATTTTTTTTAAGTAGAGTAGGAAAGTGAAAAAAAGAAAAAGAAAAAGGAAAAAAAGGGAAAGAATAAAATACCATATGAAAACCTCTTTGAGGCGTCTGAGATTGGCTCACTGATTGAAAACCTCCATGAGGCAGTCATTGGGTTAAAAAATAAAAAATAAAAGATCCTAGGTGAAAACCTCCTTTGAGGCGCCTAGGCAGACCTACTAGTGGAACACCTCATTGAGGCAGCTAGTAGACCTTAAAAGAAAAAAGAAAAAAATTGCATTTCTCCATGTATCTCTCAGAAATGAATGCAGATGCTCTCTAACCTTTGCAAGAAGAAAACAAAAACTTGGCACAAAAAGAAAATTCGGTCAACACATTAGTCAAAGGTATCCAAATTTGGACTTCATCTTCATGTGCTCAGAAGCTCCAAAGGACCTCAAGCAGATCGCCACAAGCAACTTCAATAGAAACTTCAATATCACATGCAAAAAAAAATCGATGGTAAGGATCAGGTATGCAATCATCTAACCCTTTATTTGAATCTATTTTGGCTTAATAAAACATTAAAAAGTGTGAGAAGGAAAGTTTTTTTATGACCAAAATCAGTAGTAGAGCAACCTTGGCCTTATCTGGCTACTAGCCTCACTTTTCCACCAAGAAAAGAAACAAGACAAAAGTAAAAAGGAATTGAGAAAGTGGGCAGTAACCAGTTCATTGTAATAAAATACAAGGAGTGCCAAAGGGGTAATCGAGGGTGAACTCAGTTAATAGAAAAAAAAAGAACTCTAGTTTATTTTGCATCAATAAAAAAAGTTGGAAAAAAAAAAGAGAAAAAATAGAAAGAAGAAAAATAGAATAAAAGGTGGACACACCACCTCTTGGCATGCAAAATAGATTTTCCTAAGGCACCTAAGGACCTCCATGCAGCACCTACAAAAATAAATGCAAGTAGAATAGTAAGAATATTAGCAGGGGGAGCAGTGCATGGCCCAAGAAACAAAAAATTAAATAAGCCATCATGCAGGAAGAACCATAAGGCATGGAGGACGAATAGGTTGCTTAGAGGATGAGCAACAGTTTCAGTAGGGGGGTGATGATGGGCCTCTAAATTAGACATAAAATAAGGCCCATATAACCTTTCTTAGGCCCATCTACCTTCCTTATGGACATAAAAGGATATGTTAAATCTCTCCTTCTGCACTTAATAATGTTTTCTTATGCTTTAATATGTTCTTAGGAAGGATTAAGGGTAGTTGCATATTTTTTCCTAATATTGGTTATCTTTGTAGAATATTGTGAGAATATTGGGTAGATTAAACAGATTTGGAGAAGGAGATGATTTAGGGACTTTCTCCCTGCCACTGACAGATCACAATTGGAGAATAAATGAGAACAACATCAAGAAATTAGGGAGAAATATTGGATATATTCAAGGGGAATTCCACCATCGTTAACTCTCAAAGGTTGGAAAAGGATCCCCATGAGATCCCCTCCAACAATTCAAATTTTAGAGGCAGCCAAGAAACTCAAGACCAAATGCACTCAAGCCATACTTCACTTGGAGTCTCCAGCAAATCAAATTCCAAGAGGCAGCGAAGCATCTAAAGACGAAGGGAATGCAATCTATGTTCACTTAGAGTCAAAGTAGACTCAATAACCATTTTCAAGGGAGTTTTTGGTAGCTGCCCTGTAGAATAAATAAAGTAGAGCTAGATATAGGGAGGGGGTTAGTTAGCCAGTGGGTTGATTCTACTCAATTCCATTTTCTTTTTCGATTCCACTCAAAACTTTTGCTGCAAGCTATTAGGCTTTTGTTGTTAAGACCTTTGGGATGTAATAAGATTGTATTCGTAATGCAATGAGTATTCAAATGACTTTCTATTGATCTAGTTCCAGAGAGCTGGGCTCGTGGGTGAGGGCCCAACCCATGTGCCTCAACTTCTCTATTGTTGTCATTCTTTCCTTCCAGTCATTTAGCTAGTTTTTCTTCTGCCATCTAAGTTAGATCTGCTTCTAATAAGTTTCATTGATGTTTAGTTTTTGTTCTGTTGAAATTTTTAATTTATTATGCGTAGTAAATATAGGAAAAAATCCAAAAAATGTGGTCAAGTCCCCCCTCTCATCTCTATCAATAGATTTCGAGTAGGGTAGACCTTCCCACATGCCAAAATTTCTTTCTGTTTGAGTTTTGGGAAGAAATTGTATTACAAATTCCAAGCCTTTCTTTCACTATTTTATCATGCATTTTTGTCTGTTTCTCGTGCGTAATCCATAGGTGTGTTTCATTTCTGAGCACTGCTCTTACGCCTCCATTCCCCTCCTTTCCTTCTCACCTTAACACTGTACTTACCCTTTTTCCTAACGCAGTCAATCCCTTCAAGCCTTACTTCTTTGTTTCTCTCTGTTCATGCATGCCTTACCTTTTCTTTATGCAAAACACGTGAAAAACCATTCAAAACCACCGAAAACCCAACCTCCACCTTTGCTCCTCGAGTCTCCTACCACCGTACATCGCATTTCACAAATCGCAACATTTGGCTTTTACCTTTAACACTTACAACTCGTTCCTTGCGATTGCGATATTGCGAAATCGCACTTCGCACCGCTTACCTTTGACCTTTAGCATTTACCGCTCGTTCTTTATGATTTCTATATTGTGAAATTGCAAATCACACTTCTCACCATTTACCTTTTATCCCTTAACACTTACCGTTGGTTCCTGCGATTGCGGTATTACGAAATCGTTCCTGCTATAGGTCCCACCGCCACTTCTCCATCACAAATCACACTTCGCATCCTTTAGCTTTTACCCTTAACACTTATTTCTCATTCTTGCGATTGCAATATTGCGAAATCCCAAATTGCACAGTTTAAATTTTTGCATAACGCTTACCGCTCATTCCGCCGATGCGATAACTCCACCATGTCACTCGTCGCTCTTCGCACTTCGCAGAACTTACCACATCGCAGATCGTAGCCCAAACATTTTACCACGTTGACAATTTCACTTCACACATTTTTTTTCATTCTTTTTAATCCTTACCACTATTCCTTTAAACTTTCTATATTGCGATTTGTGACCCACCACGTCACTCGTCGCACTTCGCATGCGAAGTTGCGATTGCAACATCGCACATCGCAACTTTTTTCCTCCATCACACTCCACCATCGCATTTTTGAGTTATGTCCACTCCAAATTCATTTCTCATGCTATCATAAAGTTTTATAAGGGTTTAACCCCCTCTTTCCGCTTCCAAGCCTCATTTCATGTGCTAAACCCACCATTAGCCTCTTTTAGCCGTTTTCTTCCCTCCAAACTGCAAATTAACTCTTTTTAATTAGAATTAAGTCATGGATAGAAACATGGTAGATAGATTATAGGATAAGTAGAGTGCATTTATCTATTTGGGAAAATTAAGTGTGGTTTAGGATTAGTTTCCTTTCTGCTATTTATTTTCTAAAAATTAAATTAGTTTCCTTCTTGTCATTTCTTTTCAGCAATTTAATTTAGTTTCTTACAATCATTTCCTTCCTACACATTAAATTAGTTCCATTTCAGTCATTTCCTTTCTGCAATTTAGTTTAGTTTCATTGAAGTGTGATAGACTTCACTGAGAACCCCTAGAAGTAGCACCCTTTCGTAAAGCAGAAGAGGATGAGATGAACAGAATGCATATGCTGTGTATATAGCACTGTCACCGAAAATTTTGTACGAACCCCAAGTTGATAAAGTAAACTAGGGCAGCCCTTGTGAGTTGCAGCACTCTTGGTGCAATACCAGGGCTCACCACTAACGAGAAACAACTATTATGTAAATATCACCAGATATCCACCACCCTACCACAGATTCATCATGAAGAAAGAGTACGAGAAAGACGATCCTTTATAAAGACCTCTAATAGGAAGAATTAAGGAAGAAAATACAACGTACTAAAAGAACAATGTCTGACGGCTTCGTTAGGTAGCCAAAGTAGTAGCCCAGATAAAATTTTAAAAATTTCCGATCTCAGATCTGGTCCCGACCGATCGGAAAAATATAGAGATACTCAGATAATGGAGGCCACATGAGAAAGCATCACAAACACCCGCAAAATGATAACTAGAGGTCACAAAAAATGCCTCCCCATTGCCAAACTATCCACACTATGAAGCACAACAACAACAAAAACATTGTCCTATGTTCCACCACCAGTCATAGAATTGAATCTTCAGAGTTTTCCAAGGTTTACGAAGACAAAGGAGCTCTGACCCCACATGATAGAGAAAATATTCT
This sequence comes from Pinus albicaulis, assembly GCA_034641835.2. Classification (NCBI taxonomy): domain Eukaryota; kingdom Viridiplantae; phylum Streptophyta; class Pinopsida; order Pinales; family Pinaceae; genus Pinus; species Pinus albicaulis. Next base: position 805,822,164 of record CM076569.1, on the reverse strand, counting down.
TGGAAATGAAGTTCCAATATTTTTTGAGCAAGAATAGACCTTAGAAACAGATCCCAGAGGCTTTGTAACATCTTGTCATTAGATGTGACCAGCTGCTACTATACCATGATACATGACCAGAGACGAAAGAACCGACACATTAAAGAAAAAACAAAATCGTTAGTGAAAGAACCCAACCCTAAAAGGAAGGAGGTTTCAAATTCCTGCTATTAAAAGTACCCACAGGAGTTGAACATCAAGGCTCAAGTAAAACAGGGTGTGACAGAACTTTCCGACTGATAAAAAGCTCGTAGCAAGCGGTTCTCAGTAGGCCTCCATTATTGGTTTGCGATCAACCATGACAGCACCTAATCGTCTTTAATGGACTTTCCTCTGGCATGGCCCAGAAATATCCAATCCATTCTTTGTATTCACCATTGGAGCATTTTATTGACTTAGAGATTCTCTAACGCATTCCTTGGTGTGGAATAACAACATGGCAATTGCATTGCTAGAGAAATTATAAAGTGTTGGAGTAGAAAGAACCAAATGCAAACCATATAAAAATGTAATCCTGTAATTTTAACCAATTGAAGAAAATATTGAAAACAATGATTCCTAGCTCAGAACTTCGATTAAGATATTATGGCCATATTTCCATAACCTAGTTACAATTTGAAACCTCCTTCCTTTTAGGGTTGGGTTCTTTCACTAACGATTTTCTTTTTTCTTTAATGTGTTGGTTATTTCGTCTCTGGTCATGTATCATGGTATAGTAGCAGCTGGTGACATCTTCATCAAACCCTGAGATTAATAGCCCTGAACTGAGCTATGGTACAAATACCTTTGGCTCAACTTCATTGGTTTTTATATGAGCCAATGGGTGAAATTACTGTGGGTGGTTTTTGAGGACTATTAGCATTAGGTTCAACCGATGTGGTCTAGACATTACTAGCATTCTTTATCCTAGTAGCTAATTTACAGTATCTTATAACATGACCAAAACTTAGTCATATTTCTTTGGTCATTAATTGGTTTCAAACGATGAAAAAAATTTACATATATATGACTATTAGTAGCAAATTTATAGTATATTATAACATGACCAACATTTTGGTCATATTTCTTTGCTCATTATTTGGTTTTCTAGGGTGGTCATTTAGTAATATATTTTGTTATATATTTGGTCATTAATTGTGACAATCAATGGCTAAATAAATGACTAAATTAATGACCAAATTTAAGACTAAATATACTACTAGACATAAATTTGAGACAATTAATTAATGACTAAGCTAAAAATGACTAAAAGTTGGTCGCATTATAAGATACTGTAAATTAACTACTATTGGTCACCGACCAAAAAATAGTCATTATATGCAAATTTTAGACGTTTTTTTAGTAACAAATTAGCCATTTTGTACTAGTGTAAGAGTTTAATTGTCTGACTGCCAAAAGATGAAACTCAAGCTCTAGAAACATACATGAAAGGGAAAATATACATACAAGATGAAGATATCAAAGAAGAAGGAATAACCTCATACTTTATGATGGTGTCTAAAATAAGGGATCAACTACAAGAGTTGGGAGAAATAATGTCTGTCAAGGAAATGACTACTCTATCCAAAATATTTTGTTCGAGATGTGTTAAAGAATTACATGTGAAAATTGTAGCTTAAAAACAAGAAACTTAAAGGCATAAACATAAAAAGAGAGAAGCATTTAATATCACGCAAGAAGACACATAATTGATGTTGGAGTTCATCCAAGATGGACTACGTCTCTGAGCCCTACTCAAATAGTGGGGAGGCCATTTTCTTCATTAAAAGGAAAGTATAAGTACAAAAATGAGAAATAACACCCTTATACCTCCATAGCTGAAAATGCCTAAAAATTACAGACCTCTGATGAAGAAATGGACAACAACATTGTATTTGTGGCGTCGAGTATTGTAGAATCCATATAAAACTTGCCTTAATTTGACAAAGCGAAAATTTGGCCCCTCTAGAAAATGGTTTAGATCATGTTTCTGCCCCCCTCCTGCACACTACTCATGGTTCTGCTTCCTTGGTTTCCATACCCGCTCCTATCTACCTTTAAGCACATTGCAGAAATGAAATTTTTTATAATGCTTTTTTAGCGGATTTTCCAAAGAGACCGTTTGGGCGAATTGGTGAAGTTGCAGAAATCATGGGGAGGGGGTCGGGTGATCAAACCCTGCCCCCTCCAAAATAGTCCACATTTATTATTTTAAATCCAACCGCATTAAAGTTTGGTGGTTGTTTGGGGTCGAGCCCGCCTTGGGCGGCCCACCCCATGATTTCTGCTGGCATAGTTAACACTTGGCACAATAGGGTATGGGGGGGTGGTTGGGTTCACAACCCCCGCCCCCATTTATATATAATGTGTGCGGTTAATGTGGGCAGGGTCAGCGGGGTCATGACTGCCGACCCTTATTTAATTTGATTTTCAATTATAATATGCGGTTTGGGTGTCGTGGGTCTGGTGGGGGTCATGGCCTGTCTTATCTTAAATATATATATTTTGTTTTTGTTAATTTAAAACAATATGGTTTTTTTGGAATTCTCAAAAATTGGCCGTAGGAGTCAATTTAAACATCTCAAAAATTTACCTGGAATCCAGCCGAAGTTGGCCACAATCTGGTGGTTGGGTTCTAGCAAAATTGTTGCCTCCTTAAGCCTACCAAGTCACCAAGTCAACCTTCAAACATTGACTGCTCCTAACTCCTTCATACGGACTCGGAATTGAGTGTCATCTGCACCGTTGGAATCAGAAAGACGAGATCTACAAATTGACATTAAGTTTTCCACATTCCATACACTTTGATTTTTGAGTCTTTGTACTCAAGCCACTTGTACTTGGACCTGTTCGATCCACCTAGATCATTCCTCCCCACTAAAGAGCTTTTGGACCCCAAAATCCTCATCAATCAATAGGCAAGTGAGGGAATTTCTCCCTCACCTTCTCCTTTTCAAGCCATTTAACTTTAGTTGGGTGCATCCCTTTGAAACCAACACAGAGATACTCCACATATCCTTGTCACGAAGTCCTCATTATTCGATCGAGAATGATGTCCTCTTAAAGTTCATCGAGATACTCTGGTGCAAAGTCTTCCAATGTAGGAATTGATCCTACCTCCTCGGTGTCCATAATCAATGGTGGTTCATAAAGCTTCAGATTTTCGACATTCCCGACTGAGTACATCTGCATGTATATAGGCAAGTCAAGTCGAAAAGAATTATTCCCAATCTTCTCCAATATGGTAAATGGGCCATACCAGAATGGTCACAATTTCTTGCCTTTCCCCTTCATTCGATCCTCGCTGATATGGAACCACACTTTGTCACCAACTTGAAATTGATGGTCGACTCGGTGCTTATCATGTCTTTTTCGGGAAATTCTACCCTAAAGTTCTTGGGTTGATGAACCTCCACAAATTAGGGGCATATCTTTACAAGAAGGACTCACTAAACCAACTTCTATGCAAATAACTAGAATCAATAGGTTGCAGACCTTACCCAAATATCCCTCAGTTGAAGTAGATTCTGCGGGGTGCAAACCCCCTGCAACACTTTGTGCTCCTTAATCTGTAAATCAACAAAGAAAGAACACAAAATCCTAGTTGTATAACATATATATGTTCTATATGTTAGTGGAAATCATGCATAACATCATAAAAAAAATATTAAATGTTCAATTGATGATCATTACACATGTATAAAATATTATTGACACGTAAACATCAAGAACAAGATGGCTCTTCTATTATTAATGACATGTACAGTAAACAAAAGTGGGGAGATCACCTGAAATCTGCCACGACCTTCGAGCATACCATCCTCTGGATCTTTCTAGCCCTAGCCTCTCAATATTTCTTTCAAGAATAGTGCACAATGGATGTCACATAGGGTGGTGAACATCTCAAGGAAACAAGGGTTTCCTACAAATATCTGGGAAGTGCAGGAGGCACAGGAATATATCAAACTTGGATAGGGCTCCAATAGCGTATAATATCTATATTTCTCTCTCTCTTCCTCCCTTAGGCCATTCCCTTGAGGGGATTTTATTCTTTTTCAAATTAGTTTTTACAGTTGGGAAGAGTTAGGCCACGGGCTGGGGTGGTTAAGTTACTGGAAAAACCTTAAACCCTACCTCTAAAATAGGGAAAATATATATTTTTAAAATTTTAAAATGGCATACGTGATTCTCTATGTATGGACTCACGTATATACGCGGAAAATTCTGGGCAGAGTTGCGTATGGGTTTTAAGATACTGTGTTTTGAGAAATGTGTCCAAGTTTGAATGGAAGGGTTGCCTAAGGCCAATGCATAAATCATCAAGTATAAGTTGGTGATAAATGATGCTATAACAATGTCGGGCCTTATATTAGGCCTGACTCTTTTCCAACTGCTCTTCCACTGCTTGGTGAATTGTCTGTATCCGTTGGATGAACCACTATGCTTTATCCCTATCATCACATCCACTGGCATCTTCATCCCTTCCATAGATCATGTCGAAAGGGTCCTTTGGTAAATAACCAAAGCATGTCTCAAAAGGTGAATGTTGCGTAGAGGAATGCACTGCTCGATTGTAAGCGTGCTGCACATATGGAAGATGTTCATCCCACAACTTGGGATGTTTGCTGCAATAGCCCCGCAACAAGTGTACCAAAGTACGGTTGACGACCTTTGTCTGTCCGTCAGTTTGTGGATGGAAAATCGTGCTTCTATTCAACTTGGTGTCCATCATATGCCACAAGCTGATCCAAAACTCTCCAAGGAAGTGAGAGTCTCAATCTGACAGAATCGACGTGGCAACCCAAAGTGGAACCAAACATACTAAAAGAAAAGACAAGCAGTTTGCTCAGGAGTGACCTGCTTTTTACAAGGCATCAATATGCACATTTTACTAAAGCAGTCGACGACAACATACAAATAGTCATGACCCTTTCTATACATAGACAAAACTCCTACAAAGTCCATCAACACACTTTCCCAGGGACGACCTGGAATAGGGGGTGGTGTGTAGAGCTTGAGTTTTCTATTAGAGGGCTTTGAAACAGAACACAACACACATCCCTTTACAAAACGGGTTATAAAGTTTTTCATATGGGGCCAAAAACAAAACCTTTGCAAATGACATAAGGTTTTTTTGACACCAAAGTGACTAGACACAAGAAAGGTATGCGCCTCTTGAATTACATGTGCCCTTTTTGCTGTGGGTATGCACAATTTGCCAAGGTGATACAACATATTCCCCTGCAAATGATAGTTGTCCACCTATGAACCATGAGTTATTTTTGCATATATTACTTTAAATTCATCATCGTTAGTGTATTTTTCGGCATGACTTTCAAAAGATAATGATGCATTATGAAAAATAATAGAAGCATCAATAGGAGGGTGAGAGAGCATATCTGCTACTTTGTTACCAGCACCCTTCTTATACTTTAGTACCAGATAAAATTGTTATAGAAACCCCATCCACCTGAAATGACGAGACTGTTGTAGCTTGGTCTATGACTGAAGGTATTGGAAGGGCTGATGATCCGTATGGATGATGGTTTCCTTGCCGATCAGGTAGTGTTTCCACTTTTTCACACTTTGGACCAAGGCATACAGTTCATTGTCGTAAGTGGGGTAATTGATTACAGCATGGGAGAACTTCTTTGAATGGTAACATATCGGCTTCTTCTGCTGCAACAATACAACTCCCATGGCATACCCACTAGCATCAGTTTCGATCTCAGAAGGCTGTTGGAGATCGAGTAAATCCAGGACTGGTGCGTTGCTTATTTTCTCTTTCAGTGCTTCAAAGGAATTCTACTGCTTTCATCCCCACTAAAAGGCTTGTTTGATACTTGTCAGTGTGTGTAAGGGTGATGCAATAATGGAGAAGTTGGCAATGAATCTCCTCCAGTACTGTATTGCACCTAAGAAACTACGGACCTCTGTTATATTGGTAGGCTTTGGCCATTTTACAATCACCTCAACTTTGGAGGGGTATATTTTTAATTGACCATTACCAGCAATATGACCAAGGTAAACCAAAGAGGTTTTCCCAAACTCACACTTTGACAACTTTACATACAATTCTTCCCTCTTTAATACATCAAACACTTTCTTAACATCGCATACATGTTCATCCCAAGTCCTACTAAAGACAAGAATATCATCTAAATACACAAGGACAAACTCATCAATGAAACGCCTAAAAATATCATTCATGACCCTCATGAATGTGGCTAGAGCATTGCAAAGTACAAATGGCATCACCATCCATTCGAAAAACCCTTGTTTGGTCTTGAAGGTGGTTTTCCACACGTATTTCTCTGCAATTCTGACCTGGTGATAACCACTACGCAAATCCAATTTGGTGAAATAGATAGCAATCTTTAATTGATCTAACAAATCATCAATGTGAGGGAGAGGATATAAATTTTTCACTGTGATTTTTCTTAGTGCCTGATAATCCACACACATCCTCCATGTGCCATCTTTCTTTGGTACTAACACGATCAGCGAGCCGCAAGGAGAAGTTCTTGGTTGAATGACCCCTTGGTTCAACAGTTCCTGTACCTAATTTTTTATCTCCTCCATCTCGATAGATGACATCCTATACATACCAATATTTGGTAATGGAGCATCATGTTGCAAATGGATCTCATGTTGGATCTCTCATTTTGGAGGCAATCCTTTGGGTTCCTGAAACAACTCGTCATAGTTAGAAATAAAATCACATAATTCATATTTATGACCTAGATCACATCCTCGAAAAGCATTAGATGTTTCTTCATCTCTTGCTCTCACAACCATGAGCAAACACCCCTTGCTGGAATTCACCAATCTCTTCATCTGTCCTGCACTTACAAGACTGTCATTGACTTTGGTGTGATGAGCTCTTACAATATAGTCTACCCCATCTTTTGTGATTTGGTATTTATTTTCATGTCGAAAGAAAAATTATTTCCTGTCATAAAGATAGGGACTCCCTAACACAATACCATAGATATCCAATGGTATGACATCCAGTTCTACTTCATCAACCAGTTTAGAAGCAATTACAAATTTAACCTTACATTGCTTGGTTACATTTAGTTTTACTTTGTCATGTATCCATCTAAGCAAATAAGGTTTCAAATGAGGCTTAACTTCTAAGCCTAACTTTTTAACCAAGGATTCTGAGATTAAATTTGCTTGAGAGCCTGAATCAAATAGAGCTTATACTTTTGCATGATTTATAAAAACTCTAATATGAAGCAACTCAATTATATTTCGTTCATTTGGAAGAGGCTCATCTAATGAACTAGTGCTTTCATGCAATTAAAAATTAACATGAAGAGAATGAGTACCTTTCGTGCATGTTGTTGTGATCAATGTCTCATCGCTAAAGTCAGATCCAAGGTCTTGTTCTGCGGTTTCTACCATATTTTGCTTACCCTGTCCTCCATATATCTCTTCCTTCTTTTTTGGGTACAACTTCCAACAATGATCGTCGTCATGACCTTCCCTTTTGCAGTGAGTGCAATAAGGATTTTCTCCTTCATCCTTCTTCTTTGATGCCATATTCTTTTCCTTTCCCTTTAAATTTTCCATTTGAAGGTTTGAAAGGTGGTTTCTTTGAATGATCATCCTTATAATTTCTACCCCTATTCTCAAGATGAATGGCCTTTACATTGGCCTAGTCAATGGTAGTAGGTTCAAACATTAACAATGAATGTCTAATGTAACTATGTAATGAACCAATGTACTTAGTTACAACTTCAGGATAATCTAATGAAATACCCAAACTTAGTGCTTGTTTTCTAAATTCCTAGGTAAATCTTTGCACGTTTTGTCCTTTAACTTCCCTTAGGTACTGCCACTCCATGAAGGCTTTCTACTTATAACCTAAGGGATATAATTGATCTTTAAGTGCAGCAATAAAATCTGACCAGGAGGAAAGAAGGTTACCCAAATTACTGTTGCCTCGAAGTTTTCTCTCCCACCAGATGAGAGGTGTGCCATTCAACCGAAGAGAAGCTAACTAGATCTTTGCCTCATCCTCCACAATCTGTTGAATCCTGCAGTACAGTTCAAGCTACGTAATCTAATTGTTAAGCTTCTCTGCATTAATTTCACCATTATACGCTGGTAGATCAAATTTAACATCTAACTTAAAGAAAGGTTTATTAGATGCATTTCCAGAATTTTTATTATGATGGTGAGAAGAGGAGGAAGGATTTTCATTTCCTTAAGGAGGTGGGTCTCCTCCACCACCTCCATGTGTTGAACCTTCTCCTTTTGAAACATGCTCCCCTGTTTTCTAACTTCTCAAGTCTAGAGAACAATTTCTCAACCCGATCTTCCATGCTGTAAAAGGTCTTGCAGAATTTGAGCTCCGCTTCATGTTGCTCCTCGTCACTCATGTTCCTTCTATGATGCACATGTCTCACTTCGGGATAAAAATATTGCAACCTCTCTTCGGCTCTTCTTAGCCTGTTTCTAGTTAGCATGCAAGCATGCAATTCACATCTACAAACACCTGCTCTGATACCACTTGATCCAAAATATTTTGTTCGATATGTGTTAAAGAATTACATGTGAAAATTGTAGCTTAAAAACAAGAAAATTTAAAGGCACAAACATAAGAAGAGAGAAGCATTTAACATCATGCAAGAAGACATAGAATTGATGTCGAAGTTCGTCCAGGAGGGACTACGTCTCCAAGCCTTGCTCAAAGAGTGGGGAGGCCCTTTTCTTCATTAAGTGGAAAAAATGAAAGTACAAGTACAAAAATGAGAAATAACACCCTTATACCTCCATAGCTGAAGCTGCCTAAAAACTGCAGACTTCTGATGAAGAAATGGACAACACTGTTGGATTTGTGGTGTCGAGTAGTGCAGAATCCATATAAAACTTGCCTTAATCTGACAAAGTGAAAATATGGCCCCTCTGGAAAATGACTTAGATCATGGTTCCACCCCCCTCCTACACACTGTTCATGGTTCTGTTGCCTTGGTTTCTGTGCCCGCTCTTGTCTTCCTTTTGGCGCACTGCAGAAATCAGATTTTTTATAATGTTGGTTTGGCAGATTTTCCAAAGAGACCGTTTGGGTGAATTGGTGAAATTGCAGAAATCGTGGGGAGGGGGTCGGGTGGTCGAACCCTGCCCCCTCCAAAATAGTCTGTATTTTTTTTTTTAATTCAATCACATTAAATTTTGGTGGTTGGTTGGGGTCAAGCCCGCCTTGGGCGGCCCGCCCCATGATTTTCATCGTCATAGTTAACACTTGGCACAATAGGGTGTGGAGGGGCGGTGGGGTTCACAACCCCTGCCCCCATTTATATATAATGTGTGTGGTTAATGTGGGAAGAATCTGTGGGGTCATGATAGCCGACCCCTATTTAATTTTATTTTCAATTATAATATGCGGTTTGGGTGTCGTGGGTCCAGCAGAGGTCATGGCCCGCCAAATCTTATATATATCATTTTATTTTTTATTTTTGTTAATTTAAAACAATATGGTTGTTTTGGAATTTTTGAAAATTGACCGTAGGATTCAATTTAACCATCCCACAAATTTGCCCAAAATCCGGTCAGAGTTGGCTAGAATCCGGTGGCCAAGTTCTAGCAAAATTGTTGCCTCCTTAAGTGTGCCAAGTCACCAAGTCAACCTTCAAACTTTGACTGATCCTAACTCCTTCATACAGACTCAGAATTGAGTGTTGTGTGCACCATTGGAATTAGAAAGAAGACATATACAACTTGACATTAAGTTTTCCACATTCCAGACACTTTGATTTTTGAGCCTTTATACTCAAGACACTTGTACTTGGACCTGTTCGATCCACCTGGATCACTATCATAGTGCTCAAAGCACTAGTGAAGGAATGTGGAAACTTCTCATCAAGCATCTATGGGAAGAAGGAAGATACTCCATTCAATGAACTATGTTCACTACACAAGATAGAAGGAACCAAATTGAAGGCAAATAATGATGTAGGATCAAATGAGCAAACTCAAGCATATGTTGCCATGGCTATGAGGAAAGGGAAGTTTGGAAAAGTTGGTCCTCATAGAAGGAAGAGGAATATGGCGAAGGTTTAGTGCTATGGATATCAAGAATATGGGCACTTCAAGAGATATTGTCCTATGCTCAAGAAGGGAAACAAAAAAATAGGAAGGCAAGAAGCCCATATCACTGAAGAAATGGAAGAAGCTGAAAAGAAGAAATCCAAGAAGAAATAATTAAAATATCTCTACTATGATTGAGATAAGTCTTCTCCACCCAGTTATTTTCAGTTCTTGTAAAATATGGCTATTATGGTAGGAATCATTAGAAGCATGATCCGATGCATCAGTTTAGGAGATGGCATCATAGGAACATTCGACTGAAGCAAGAGCTAAAGACATCATCATAAGAAGCTTGAAAGATAGTTGAAGTTCAATTATATGATAATCATCATTAGAAGGAAGTAGCTCTTGATAACAGCGTTAGAAGCATAAGTAGCACTTATGGGTAAAAGTAAGTCATCTAATATGGGATTCATTATTTAGAAGAATGATGGTATGATGACAAAGGAATGCATCATGTCAAAGATGATTGAAGCACTCTCATTCAAGGACAAGAATCTCTTGAAGAAAGTCTAGATGACCGAAGAAGAAAAGAGGTATGCATGCATATGTTCAATGAGTCAAGTCATGTCATTATATAGTTGTAGATAGTAAGGATGCATGCTCTAGTTCATGAGTATGATCAAAAGAAAGGGATTTCTTTCATTAATCTTGAGAATTTGGAGGGCGGGTATTAATTCAAATTATCTTCTTGATAATTACTTGTGAGGTTACTTGAGTTACTTATGCCTTCCCTTATTTAGCTTATTTACTTTTTCATCAAGTCAATTATCAAAATACACGAGACACAAGAATTAGACTCCTAGAGCCAGGGAAAAACCTCTCCCTCTTGGAGAGGAAAACCCACAAGAAATTCTTCTTATAGATTTTCAAATGACAAGTACCATGACCAAGAATTAGACCCTTGACCTATATATGCATCCAAGACCTTTTCATTACTTCTTTGATGTCCTTCAATGTTGATCCTTCTTTCCTTCACCAACTTGCATTGTTTTGCACCAACACTTCCTTTGTATACATATGAGACTTCATTTACTTGAGATATATATAAGTTGTAGTTAGGAAGGTAAATCTCATATTTACCTTCCGTGACTTTCTCCCACTTTCTAATTTCTCCTTCTCTTCAGATTATGTACAAGTTTTGCACAGACCACAGTCCCAACATTACATGAACTGAAGATGAATACCAATATTACTTTTGATCATCACTTTCACTTTAGGACAGTTCACAAACCCTTCTCAATTGGATCTACACTTTAACACAGAAACACGTGCCTTGAATGTTGCATGTATCCAGATCCTTTCACGTTGTAACCACTTCAGGATTACCTGCACTTGCTTTGATGAACACTCTGAAATAGTCTGCACTCTTGTTCTAGTAGACCGCAACACCTTATCACAGTAAGATGTCACAAGGATATGCGCCTCTTCTCCAATCCTAAGTCTGTGCTATATTTCGTCCAAAATTCCACTGAAACTCAAAGTGATCCAAATTTTTATCTCCAAATCAACCGCATAACATGTGTATATATAGAGGCAGTTTCGCTATCTTTAAGCTGACCATCCATTTGCTTGTAGGCCGACTTATCTTGTTGTTGGAAGGTCGACTTTATCATTCATTTCCAAGTTGATTAAGGGATGTTTCAAGCCATTCTTCCACAAGGTTTATGACAAGGTCTTGGAACATTTAATTCTGACTAGGCTCTCCACATACATGAAACTAAATACACTTATAAACAAAAGACAAACCCTAAATAGATATCAAGAAGAAGTCTATTAACCTATAATAAAATTATTGCTCATGAAACCCATGAAGCAAGTACAACAATACATTTTATTATCTTTGTCTTCTTCTTTACATAAATTCATAATTACATAGTCAATATGAAGATCGATCCTAGTTAAAATTTTCAACACTCCCTCTTAACTAGGGAGGTATTAATATAGGTACATGGTCACTTTCAGATTAAAGAATCCCATAAGAAGAATCAAATTGGTAATCACATCTGTATAGCATCATATCAACTAGCATTTTTCTAGTGCAAGGCCTTGAATAAAAACCCCATCTCTCAACGAGACAATGGGCTACAATGTTGGTGAGACACATGACTTATAGACACCATAGTCGTCGTCTCTCCAAGGTACATACTCCACCTGAGTGTTCCCAAAGTATGACCTTCTTGTACTATTCTTCTCTTGGGTAGCTAGCCCTCAAATAATATCGGTCCCCGACTACTCTTATCTCGAATTTCCTAAGACATTCTCAAAGAGTATCGAATTCCAGATGATTACCCAATCCTCCATTTTGTATTCCCAAGTGAAGATCAAAATGATGTGTCTATCTCTCCCTCTCAGCTAGGGAGGATCTATTCCACAAGGAAATGTACTCATTCCTGTATAAGGAATGTACCTAAGCTCATTCTTAGGAATTACCCAGTTTCTTCCAATTAATAAACTGATCACTAGGCTCCCTGTCAATCAGGGACCTGCAGTAGCAATGGTGAGACACCCAACTGCTCATGAATAATTCCTCCCCTCGATGTCATGGATTTCGATATTGAGGAATCTTCAACTTTAGCTCCATAGGGCATAGTTCATCCATCACTTTCATTCATGAGTCATGTCATCTACCAGAAAGTGATTCATCTGTATTTCTTATCTGGTCCACCTTTTATTCCATGTTCCTTTCTTTCAAATCATCTCCAATGATTATACATCCTTTCTTATGATTATCAGCCCTACGCAAATTCATCTAGATAAACATATACATATGAACTTTTAAAACAAAATTTACCTCAGTGATGATCTTTCACCATGACATCTTCCTGTAGGAATCGACATCCTTTATTTAGATTGACACATCTCCTAATGATATTTTTTTCAAGGGTCTTCTTCTTTAACAGACTTCTATTAAAGTCTACATATCCTCCCGGGAGATATTCTAGTCACATGTTATTGGCTTCTAGATGATAACTGCCTATTGCTATGGTTTCATTTCATTATCTCTTCCCTTATGCACATTTTCATTCCTAGGAACTTACAATTTTCCAATTCCTCGTTCATATACAACCACCTCATATCCCATATGAGGATATATATCATGTTGATTTCATCTGTCAGGGCATCGAGAGATCCTCCTCCATAGATAATACTTCTAAATATAGAATTCCATTACCTGCAACCATATGGCTTTACAACATCCAGTGTCAGCATATAATTATACACACTACAAGGAAAAGACCCTCTAGCTGAGGTTATAAAGGAGGTTTTTAGTGTTATAAAATTGGTCAAAATTCTTAAAAAAACATTTTCTACAGCATCCGTTTATGGTTACGGAGGTTTTGGCAGAAATTTTAATGGAAATTCAACACGCACCGGTGTTCATTTTGTATTTTTTAGAAACATCGACCTGTGACAGTGCAATTATTGTGATTTTTCTAAATTCATTATTCATCAAAAGTCGACACATCTTATAACAATATTCATATTAATTAAATTTTTAACAATGCATTTGAATGTGATGTTTGGATTAATTTGTTATATCATATCATAATTATTGTGGTTTTTTAAAATTCATTATTAATCAAAATTCAACACATATATATATATATCTTATAACAGTATTCATATGAATTAAATTTGTATTAGTGCATTTGAGAATGACAATGGAGAATGCAATAGAATAAATTAAAACATATTTTATTTTTTATATCTATATATATATATATATATAAGACAATCTTTGTCATACAAAATGGGACAATTATTGGTATCCCTTTGTCTTTCAATTGGGACACTATGTCCATTACATTAAACAAAATGTCTGATTTCACAGACAAATATTTCAAAACATACAACGCCTTGCTTTGATATCCAAACATAGTGATCATCATTCTTTGCTTGAACTGTTGTCACTACTAGAGCTACTTCCATGACTTGGGTTATTTTCAGGAATGTTTTGTTCATGGTGTTGATTGTTTTCTTCTTCTTCACCTTCCATCTACAAACATAAAAATAAACTGAAATCAATGTATATACGTTGGTGAGAATAATGAAAATTGCAATATTAAATAATATAAATCAATGTAAATCGAAAAGAAAAATGACGTACCATAGCAACAATTGACTCATAAACTACACACATTCTTTCAAAACCATGTACCATGCCATCTTTCAAAATTTCATCTGTTGGCGCAGTTCCATACTTTATTTCTTGCAAGTTTTATACCCCATAACAAATAATATATTTAATATAAAAGATTTTTTCGTTCTATTAACTATAGACAGAGCTAAGTAAAACAAGATCGATATATGCTTACAAATTCCACAATTAATTTCTGATATGCCAACATATACTCACAACCCATATTTAACCCAATTTCAATTAATTTGTCTGATGGTTCTTATTTGTATGTTAGCACTTGTTTGAAGACATTCAATGATGATTTTTGTAAAACAACTTAAAAAATACAAAATTGAAATCTAGTTAAGTTGTTATAAGGAAGTAACAATTACTGACAAACTTAGATATCAACCCTTTTCTTCCTTGTCGTCCTATTTTATGTGTTGAATGGGTTCCATTTTCTTTTCTTTTCTGCAAGAAAATTCTTCAAAATTAATATTTAATGCTAAATTGTTTATTTATTGTACCTAATGATCGAAAAATTCAATGATTACATATTACATTTGAAGTAAATTGCTGTTGAGATGGCTCCTCCTGCAATGCAATTTTTTCCATTTCTTTGACCACCTCCTTGTACACCTTTTTGGGCATTCCTACTAGCATATTTCTGATATTAGCTCATTCACCTTTTGAGATTTTCATAATCTTCCTGAAAATGTAACATGACAATAAACTATTTAATTTTTATATTAATATATGAAAAGTAAATATAACAAAAGTGATATTTATAAATAATTCTAGACAAACATTTAAAGCAATATGATTTTTTCATTCTTTCTTTCTTTTTGTTGTACGTTTTTGCTATTAAAAGTATGACATGTCTCATTGACTAATTCTCTGGAAACTCTTCCTGTAGTTTAGATAAAATTTGGTTCTTGAAATCATTGGATTAGTTTTTGTATTGTAAGTGGAAATAACGTCTATACATTCATTCCACTAGATCCCTCAAACTTTTGTAAAAGTTTTTCCCCCTTTCGTTAACCTCGAGCACCACTCCAGATGAACTAAGGAGCAATTCATTTTTATTTGCATGTTCTATTTTTCTTCTTTTCTTAGAACAAAATTCCTTTTCTGAGTTGTTGCTCCATGTAGAACATTAAACAAATGTGAATTAATAGATTGTTTGACACATGTTATCTAATAATTTTAAGTATATTATTAACGAAAATTAAAAAAAGAAACTCATATTGGATCGATAGTATTTTTTCATTCACCTAATTCATCCCTTTGCAATTTTTCCATCAAGCTTTTATGCTCTTCTAGTCATAGATCAAAAATAATCTTATCAAGCTTCGTCATTTTGTGGCTCTGCATGATACACAGTAAACAATACATATTAGTTAAACTTACATATAGTTCAAAAATAATATTTTTATAAAGAATTTACAAAGAACTTGCCTTTTTTGGTTTCCTTGATGTGTTATCAATCTTTTTGTTACTTGATCTCTTGTCAGTCATTTATTTATCAATATGAAACCTGTACCATATCATTCATTAATATATTTATAAATAAATTGTCAATATTTCAGGTAAAAAATAAATCTCAAGAAACCAGTGTGCCTTTCATGATGTATGCACTGACGTCGGTGCGTGGGGGTATTAGAAACGCACCGCACAAACAGTATAATAGACCGTACGGTGCGTGGGGGTATTATAAATGCACCGTACAAATAGTGTAATAGATCGTATGGAGCTATCCTCGTAGCATAGAGCATTGGTGCCCTATTTTAGATATGGTAAAAAATTGTTTTTAAATTTTTTATTACACAGTACTTGCGCGGTGCGTAGTATAATACAGTGCATCGGTGCACTAGGTTACACAGGTCACACCGATAAAAAAAATCTATTTTTTCAAAAAATTCACGCAAGGGCTGAATGGATTAGGATCCGACTATGTAAATTGTCTCGTGGGTTGGATGTCAATCTAAAATGAAAAGCCCTAATTCTGAAACCATAGAAACAGGGAGAAGAAAGGGCAGAAACAAAAAAATTGAAGGGTTTAGGGTAAAAATGGATAAAGTTGCAGAAAAAGTAAAAAAAATAAATCAAATTTAATCACGAGATGGTTTGAAATTCTATGATACAGGATTTGAATCATCAGAGGTTTGGTTTCTGATTGTATGAATACTTCTATTCGAACGTATTTTTCTGCTCCATAGTGCTCTCATGCTCTCTTGCTCTAGATATGTCTCCTGCAAATCTTTGGCTGAAAATTGTAGCAAAAATAGTGAAATAATGAAAAGTGTTTAGTATTTAAAGAATTATTTTATGAAATTAGATTTTCGAAAATATTTTTCGCCCATTTTTTATTTTGCCGCTTTTTTTCACTTAGATAAAATAGAGTTGCGCTTTTTTTATTAATGTTTATTTGTCACCAGTGTGTTCACTTAATAGCACTGCACTGGTGCCTCCATTTGTAACACCGGCACTGGTGCGTAGTAACTAAAATGTACCGGTACGGTTATATGTACAGTAGCACCGATTTGCAGTTAAGGCACCTAAATTACTTTTAGGTGTGTACACCAAAATTTAGTGAACTCCAACCATAGAAATTGAGAATTAGAATTTTGTTTATTCTTGAGAATTAGAATTAGAATTAGAATTGAGAATTGCATAAAATCTTGATGGAAATAACTATTGCTCTAATGCATTTTGTTTATTGCAGGAGGTCCCCAATGATTATGTGGAGAGAATGAAATGTGGGGCGTGTGAAGATGCAATAATATAGGGCCTAAGTGGGAAATTGTGGCATGTGAACCTGTGTTATGCTAAGACGTGGGTAGTTTCACAAATGGTTGGGAAAGTTTTGTTTCTGAGCATTTTATTGAAGTTGGAAATATTTTAGTTTTTAGACATGTTGGAAATGTACATTTTTCTATGAATATATTTGAGCCATTTCTTTTCAAAACTACACCTCTTCTTCTTTCAGAAAAAGAAACTTGAACCTTTCTATCACCTACAACGAGAAAAGGTGCCCCATGATCTACTTGCTATGTAAGTTCCTCCTCCATCTTGGCATCCAATTTCCTCTTTTCTCCCTTGTGCTTTCTACCTTGATCTTAACAAAAATTATACAATCTTTGTTTTACGAGAAATTGACCTTGAATGTTATGCGAGCAATGACAACAAGTCCTTCATTCTGCATTTTTTAGCAAAAGATGACCAATTTTCGACTAGACGATTCAGTTGTTACATGTGGAGGCAATGGTTTCCTATAGAAAATGAGTATAGGGTTGAGCAGAGGAAAGACATTGCAAAATGGACTATTACATTAGCTTTTCCAATGAGAAACTGATTTGGAGGTGGAAATATGGTAGTTGTAGGTATCTATGCTTTTCTTCCCACAGAAATGGTCATTGGATTTCCATTTATAATACAAGCAGACTTTTTACTGGTTTCATCCACAGAACCACAGCTCAGGCAAGTTAGAGATGCCATTCAATTTCAATTGAAATCCGAAGATGTGATTTTATGCGATGTCAGCTTTGCTAATAAAAGCTTATGTAAGCTAACCGAAGCTCAGACAATACTCCCAGCTGATTTTAAATGCATTCTGGAGAATCTTTCCCTTCATCGGACCTACCAGCCCGACCAACAACATCAATTGATCTTTCTCTGTTGTCCTTAAGAGAATGAGAATCCTTCCCTTCATGGTGCCTCTTATCTTTATCGACTTCCTCGATTGATATTTCTCTATTGTCCAATCTTTCCCTGTTATCCTTGTAAGAATGAGAATCGTTACCTTCATGTGATCTCTTAGCCAGTTCAAGGGAGTCAATTGATATATTTCTAACATCCCTTGGCGAATAGGACTCCTTGCTTTTGAAGGACTGTTTCTCCTTCTAGTCGCTAGAGCATCGACAGGTATTTCTCTGCCATCAACTCTGCTCTCCCTTTCTCCATCATGGGACCTTTTAACCCTATCACCGGCCTCAACCAAATTCTCTCTGCCGGTCTTAACCTGTACTCCTTTTCTCCTTTTGTACTCTTTCAAGATCTGTAGCCATCTGCATCCCTGTAAGTGTCTTTGTCCATCTTTCTGTTTGAATCACTCATTTTCTCTACTATAAAATTCTCAACTGAAATTTGAAATCTTGTCTTTTCAAACCCTCATCTCCTTAGAAAAATTCTTGCCTGCAATTCGAGCCCTCCGCTGCTCCAATACTTCACTTTACAGAATAACCTTGTTCCAGTGCGTAGGATTTTATAGGCGTACCAGTGTGGTTTCGTAAGATCGAGGTTTATGTTTTAGCGCGGTGTTTTATGGCGCACCGGTGCAGAAGAGTTGTGAAGCATCAATGCGTCTTAGTACTAAGACGCACCGGTGTGTGTTATGATGATAAGCGCACCGGACTATATAAAGTTCTTTTTTTTTTTTAGTATGTAAGATCATAATAAAATAATGATAATTCTAAAGTACATGAATTTATTTGTATTATTTTCTAAACTTTATTATGTTACAAAAATTCACATTATTCTAGATTTATTATTTTACAATTATTTACAAATTTACAAATTTAAATATTTTAATAAAATCATTTCACATTAATACAATTAAAATTTTACAAATATTTTACATACAATTACAATTAGAATTAGTATTACAATTACAATTTTACAATTTCACATACAATTACGATTAGAATTACAATTACAATTTTAATTTTACATACAATTAAAATTTTACAATTACAATCATTTCAAAGTAATACAATTAAAATTTTACAAATATTTTACATACAATTAGAATTAGAATTACATTTACAATTATAATTACAATTTTACAAATATTTTACATACAATTACAATTACAAATACAATTACAATTAAAATTACAATTACAATCATTTCACAATAAATTAAATATTACAATTACAATTAAAATTTTACATTAAATATTTTACATACAATTATAGTTAAAATTACAATTACAAATACAAATACAATTTTACAATTTTACATACAATTAAAATTTAAATTTCAATTACAATCATGATATAATATTTAATAAATTTCATGGTCATTTAATATTAAATTAATTAATAAACATCACGATCATGATAACCATCATACAAACATCATATTCGACTAAAAAACACATTCAAATTCGCTAACATCATCGTGATCATGATCATCTAACAAAACACAATTAGCATTGTATAACATCATCACAACACAAACATCAAATATACATCTCATGTCAAATAACTCATGCTATCACATACACATCTATTAGTTGCAAGCTGCACATTAAATGAACATATCTAACATGACCTAACAATATACACATCATGATGATCACCAACATGTAAATTAAGTGCAACTGCAACGTGAACATAAAATACATGGACCATATATATATATATATATATATAACTGAATAATGTTAAAACTATACAACTGTAATATAAATGTCATGGATCAACTGGTGGTACAACATCCATAGAAGTACTAGTCAAGGCCTTCTCAGTCAATGGTGCAGCCTCGACGGTCAATGGTCCAGCCTACTCATGATCATGAGTACTGATGGATGCTGCAGGCTGCTAACTAGACGTGGCCGATGGTCTAGACTCATCTCCATGATGACTGCTGCTAGATGCTAGTGGAGGCTCATGCTCATCTGGCATGGCGTGAGGTGAATGATCATGAGATGATGATTCACTGATCGCGGACTATCCATCACGTGTTGCATCTCGACCACACCTATAACATGCAACATTCCTCCTTAGCTGCATAGCAGTTGTCGTAGATCCTATGACATGCCGCATCAGGATGTACATGTCACGCGACATGCCTCTCTACATCTATAATAGCCTACCATCGGCCTATATGTCTCTATAATGAGCGGGCCTAATGCTCGCCTCAACAATGAATGCACTGAGTTGGTCACCCAACTCCATCCTGTATCTAGTATCAAGTTGATGATGCCTAGAAAAGCATGCAGCCCTTTTGATGAGCATGTCTCTGCAAGCCTCACAGTCATCATTGGGATCCACACCTGGATCATGTGGTGGTGCCGACATGTCCTCGCCATCAAAAGAGCCAATGCCTACAAAATATATACAAGTACATAACAATAATTAGACAATTTCATTACACAATTTAATAAAAACAAGTTAAAGAACATGTTAGAATAAATTTAAATAAAACAGTAATATTACTTCTATCATCTAGCAGCTCATCATCTGTGAAGAGGATGTTGGCACACCCTCGCCAATCCAATCCAGCATAAGGACAGGGGACCATAATGAAGGGATGCATCTCATCAACACTGTGTTGGGAAAAATACTGAGAGGGGGGGGGGTGAATTAGTATTTACAGCATATTCAAACTTTTTACTTTTTCATTCCTTTAAAACCCATACGCTACTTTGATGAAGCCAACTAGCGTATACACGCGGATATCCTTCATAAAACTCGCGTATACACAGAGATCTAATTATGCCATTAGTTCTTCACTTATATCATTCCATCATTCATTCATTATATGTTCTATAAACAGTAAACATGTGCAGTAAGAACAGAATAAACCATCACACAAAGCATCACACATGAACACCAGGATTTTTAGGTGGAAACCCAAGTCGGGAGAAAACCACCGCTGCAGGTGCTCAGCCTTCAATATTTTATTATAGAGAAAACATCTTACAACATATGTGCTGGCGCAGACTTGACCAGCACGCAGGCACCCACCTGCGCTCGTTTACCAGCCTCTCCTGGAAGGGAGCTACGACCCCCTGACTCGTTTACCAGCCTCTCCTGGAAGGGAGCTACGACCCCCTGATCTCGTTTACCGGCCTCACCTGGAAGGGAGCTACAACCCCCTGACTGAAGGCTACAACCTTCAGCACCACCTTGGACCACGTTTCATCAATTTTCACACTGGATCCAACTACTTCAATAGAACAACACTTGCAGGCCACATTTCATCATATTTTCATACTGGACCCTTTCCATACTTTTTAAGCACAATCAACCATGAAACAGATACATATATCTTACTGACAGATATCAATAAACCAGCAGAGCAGATCAGACATTTCTTACCACAGACTTCAGCAAACCCTAGTTTGCATACGCGCTTTCCTTTCACTGGTGTCGCGTATATACGCGGTTCCGTTCACATAAAACAGCGTATACTTCAGTACATATTATAGATCCAGTTTCATTGCGCATACACGCTTTCTCTTCATCGAAGTCGCGTATATACGCGCTTCCTCTTCGTCAAAGTAGCGTATAGATCTTCAACCATTACAGAGCTGCATACTTCTTTAGATCAGATAATCAGTTTAGATTTAACCCTTTACTTCAAACAGATGTTCGCCTCATCACAGATCTAATCACTCCATAAACAGATCTACTAGATACAAAAACATTTCAGATCTAGATCCCCTTCTTCATCATTTTCTTCATTGGTGCATCATAGATTCAGATCTATCATCAAGCCTTTACCCTTTCCATACAGATATACTTCACAGAGAAGTATTCATTCAAGCTCAGACATCTTGCACCCACACTCATGATTTACACAATGAATTTCTTCTCCTTATATAGGTTTATCCTTTTTCAATACCGAGTTAAGCAATACCATAGGCAATACCACGGGCCAAAGCAATACCAAGAGCCTTCAAATACCACAGCTTAAATCAACACCATGAGTCTTCAATACTACGGGCCTTAGTTTACCTGCACTTTTTGACGCTTTTTCCGCTACCTTCGACTTGGAGCACTACTTTTGGCACAATGCATCGCGACACCCTTGAGCAGTCCTCGTATTCCTTGGAACATACTCTTTTCATCATACTTTGGAAAAGCACATTCTGAATTCCTTTCTTCATTGCCTTACGTACCAGCGAATACATCATATTTTCTTAATCGAAACATATTCTAGCAAACACAACTTCATCAAGTAAGTTGTCATCATTTTCATCAAGTGGGTTGCCTTTCAAGGAAAACTGTTAGCATCATATCACATCAGATTTACATCATTCACCAAGTCCATCAAGTCAAGAATAACTTCATCAAGTGGATTGCCATCAAGGACAACACATGTCTGTGATCCCATGTCTTCATCTTCGTCCGGTGGGTTGCCATCGAGACCTTTT
Organism: Pinus albicaulis; assembly: GCA_034641835.2. Lineage (NCBI taxonomy): Eukaryota > Viridiplantae > Streptophyta > Pinopsida > Pinales > Pinaceae > Pinus > Pinus albicaulis. Next base: position 805,799,761 of record CM076569.1, on the reverse strand, counting down.
CCGCATCATATTTCCAACAATCTCCCCCTTTGGACTTGATGGCAACCACGATGGTGTTTGGTTACCACAACAGATAAGTATATTGACAACATGTCACTCTCCCAATTCTTTGACACCATTATCTGCATTCAAACACCATGTCACTCTCCCCCTTTGACATCAAGGGCAAAGGGCGGATCAAAACCAGCGGATCAAAACCAACACACTCTCCCCCTTTGACATCAAGGGCAACGGGCGGATCAAAACCAACACACTCACCCCCTTTTCTCCTCATGTAGAAGAAGCATTCTGCAGATCTGATGTATACTGAAGTGACCAAGCTCCCCTTGAGTTCATGCTGAATCTTCAAACATATTTTTCAATGAAGTACATGACTCTATGAACTTCCTATCACCAAAAGACTCATACTTACATCAAAGATCCATCCAAGTGGATTTACATATGAGACTCAAGTACCCAACCAAGTGGGTTTACAAAATTGACAAGTCCTTACATGACTGAGTATTACAATTTTACATCATGGTTCTTAACAAGACCTTTTCACCAAATTACAAAAATGACCATTTAAGACCAACATCTAGACAGTCCTCAAAAAGAGAACAATTTTCAGAATCAACATAATGCCAACAATGCATTATACTCAGCAACGCTAATGCTCCCCCTGAATCTGTGCATCCAAGAATCCGTTTCATATGAATAAGGCTCCCCCTTGGTTTGTGCATCCTGAACATGCAGCTGTGCTGAAGAGAGCTGACTCCAAGCAAAAATTTGTTAGCAATCAGACATACGCGGTTTTCTGTGCAGGAACTCGCATATATACGCGACTGTGTTTCAGGAAACCCGCGTATCCACTACCATCTTCTATATTTTGACCAGATCTGATCCTCTTTGAGGAAAAGACAGTGTTCAGCTTCTTTCTGAGATATTTGACTGCTTCCCTGAACTACAGATAGAACAGAGTAGTTGTGTCTTCAAGCGTCATCCAATGGTGGTAGCATAAGCGCATTAGTAACCAAGTCTTCATATTCTGTGCAGCATCAATACATTCTTTCCAAGAGAGATTATCATACCAGAACAGCATCTTCAAATATGTGTCAAGCAATCATCCATGTGGTCCAATATCACCATGATGTTCAATATTTAACATGAAGTAACATATGTAGGCAAAAGATCTCAACCATAGTAACAAACTCTGCATGATCTATTCTTATTTTGAATTATAAGACTTTCATCTCAACAACGAATGCTCTTCATCATAAAGCAACCAGGCTTCATCCATAATCTTCAACACAAGAACCCATGTATCATTTCATTATCATGAGTATAACCAGAATAATGCTAACAGTGCAATCATCAACAGTCAGACTGATGCTCCCCCTGGACCTCTGCTCCAGATCTTCAGCTATCAGATAAATTCTCTTATCATTAATGCATACGCGACTGTGTCTGCTGGAACTCGCGTGTATACGTGACTTTTGTTAATAGAACCCGCGTATGGAAAGTGAAGCATAGAAATTATTCACATTCCTTCATCTCCCCCTGAACTTGTACTTCCTGTACCTGTCTTTTCCACATCAGATGCAGTGTCAGAAGTAAACATAACCAGAATGATCAAATCAACCATGAGATTCATCATACATTGCTCCCCCTGTGATGATACATTACTAAATCTCATAATGTATCCCACATCATTCCTGCAGTCAATAAGAAAAGTCAGCTTCTGAAGCGGATGACTGCAATAGGGTCAGAATTCCCTACGTTTCTGATCGGTTCTCCATCTTTTTCCAAACTTGCTTGAACTTCTTAACTGTGTGCTGAAAGTTGTCCACTTTCTCAGATCTGTTCAACCTGCATTCCTTTTCTACATGTCCATACTTGTTACAAAAATAACATCTCATGTGTCCAGAGAAATAAGCATAAGAATCATAATGAGTATTTCTAATCTTCCTCCTTTTACAATCAGCTGCTTTATGTCCATACTTGTTACATGAAAAACAATATCCCTTGAAGAAACCAGAATACCTTTCTATGTAGGAACCATTTGTTTGAGGCTGAAATGATCTGCTCCTGCAATTTGCTGCAACATGCCCATAATTATGACATTTAAAGCATTCAACTTTATTGACAGATTTCCTTTGAGATTTCATCATTGTTGGTTGACCTTTTGTTTCTTTCAACACTTCAGGTTTTGCATTGAAATCCTCTGTATTTTTAGCACTCCCTTGTGAGCTAGATTCTCCTTTAACAGTTTCTTGGAAACCAAGACCAAGTTTGATAGCAGGAGACCTTTGATTACTCAGAATGTTGTCCAAAATGTTAGTACTATCTTGAAACCTAAAAAGTTTAACCTTTTCTTCTAATTTACCTTTGAGAATGTTTACCTCAACCTCCAAGGCTTGAAATTACTTTGTCATGCTTTCTTCTTTCCTTCTTCCATCTTCTACTTGATCCTTCAGATTTAGAATCTCTTCTTTCAACCAATTTTCGTTTTCTTCACATGTTTGTTGCAGCTCTTCATTCCTCTTATTTGATTTTTCTAGATCTTATTTGAGAGAGATGATTTCTGCTTCAAGGCCTTCCTTTTCAAATGTTTGTAGAGGTTCCTCATTCTTCTTACTTGATGCTTCAAGATCTGCTTGCAGAGAGATGATTGCAGCTTCAAGTCCTTCATTCTTCTTGCTTGATTTTTCGAGATCTGCATTTTGATCATTGATTTCTACTTCTAGTTCTTTAATTCGATTGGATGCATAAGTATGAAACCTTTGATATTTGTCCACCTGTCCATTCAGCATTTCTATTTGATCTTTCATTCGAGATATCATCTCATTGTAGATAGCTTCGCTTTTATTAAATGATCTTTGTTGATCTTCAATTTTCTTGATAGCTTCCTTTAGATCCAAAACTTTACTTTCACTATCTTCACCATTGCATGCACAGGAAAGTGCATCACAAGAACAACAATCAATACATGTTTCATCTTCTTCATTTTCTGCTACACATGTTTTATGAGATATCTCCTTTTCAGTAGCCTTCTTCTTTTGCTTCTTTGCCATGAGCACTTGTAGAGCTTGGTCAGAATCTTCTTCATCTTTAATCTTGACAGTCTCTTCTAGGTCCATACTATCACTTTCACTATCATAACCTTTGCATATACAGTCAAGTAAAATAAAAGAACAACGATTAATACACGTTTCATCTCCTTCAATTTCTGCTATACATGATTTCCGAGGCTTCTTCTTTCCTTGAGTAACCTTCTTCTTTTGCTTCTTTCCCATTGCGACGGATCTCCTTCAAGCGATCAAGCTTCTGCAGAAGAACCTCACTCCGATACCAATTTTTGGGAAAAATACTGAGAGGGGGGGGTGAATCAGTATTTACAGCATATTCAAACTTTTTACTTTTTCATTCCTTTAAAACCCATACGCTACTTTGCTGAAGCCAACTAGCGTATACACGCGGATATCCTTCATAAAACTCGTGTATACACAGAGATCTAATTATGCCATTAGTTCTTCACTTATATCATTCCATCATTCATTCATTAGATGTTCTATAAACAGTAAACATGTGCAGTAAGAACAGAATAAACCATCACCCAAAGCATCACACATGAACACCAGGATTTTTAGGTGGAAACCCAAGTCGGGAGAAAACCACCGCTGCAGTTGCTCAGCCTTCAATATTTTATTGTAGAGAAAACATCTTACAACATATGTGCTGGTGCAGACTCTACCAGCACGCAGGCACCCACCTGCGCTCGTTTACCAGCCTCTCCTGGAAGGGAGCTCCAACCCCCTGACTCGTTTACCAGCCTCTCCTGGAAGGGAGCTACGACCCCCTGATCTCGTTTACGAGCCTCACCTGGAAGGGAGCTACAACCCCCTGACTGAAGGCTACAACCCTCAGCACCTCTATGGACCACGTTTCATCAATTTTCACACTGGATCCAAAGCTTCCTTTAGGACACCACTTGCAGGCCACATTTCATCATATTTTCAAACTGGACCCTTTCCATACTTTTAAGCATAGTCAACCATGAAACAGAACATATAACTCACTGACAGATATCAGTAAACCAGCAGAACAGATCAGACATTTCTTACCACAGTCTTCAGCAAACCCTAGCTTGCATACGCGCTTTACTTTCACTGATGTCGCGTATATACGCGCTTTCGTCCTCATCAACCAGCGTATACCTCAGTACATATTTCATTGCGCATACGCGCTTTCTCTTCAGCGAAGCCGCGTATATACGCGCTTCCTCTGCGGCGAAGTAGCGTATAGATCTTCAACCATTACAGAGCTGCATACTTCTTTAGATCAGATAATCAGTTTAGATTTAACCCTTTACTTCAAACAGATGTTCGCCTCATCACAGATCTAATCACTCCATAAACAGATCTAGTAGATACAAAAACATTTCAGATCTAGATCCCCTTCTCCATCATTTTCTTCATTGGTGCATCATAGATTCAGATCTATCATCAAGCCTTTACCCTTTCCATACAGATATACTTCACAGAGAAGTATTCATTCAAGCTCAGACATCTTGCACCCACACTCATGATTTACACAATGAATTTCTTCTCCTTATATAGGTTTATCCTTTTTTGTTCCACGGTTTAAGCAACTGGGCAGCCACCACAGACCCAAAGCAATACCATGAGCCTTCAGCCTGCGAGCCGTCAATACGCTTGAGTCTTCAATACAGCAGACTGGTTGCATTTTTGGCCGCTTTTTTCCCCTACTAACGACTTGGGCGATTCTTTTCGGCGTGCACTCTGTGACTTTGTAAACGGTCCGGCGTATTCCTTGAGACATGCTCTTTTCATCATACTTTGAGCATTAAATTCCTTTCTTCATTGCCTTGTACTGCCCTTGAATACATCATATTTTCTTCATCAAGAACATATTCTAGCAAGCACAACTTCATCCAAGTAAGTTGTCATCATCTTTATCAAAGTGGGTGCCTTTCGGGGGACAACCTCAACATCCTTAATATCAACAAACATCATATCACATCAGGTTACATCATTTACCAAGCCCATTAAGTCAAGAATAACTTCATCAAGTGGATTGCCATCAAGGACAACACATGTCAACAGTCGCATGTCTTCATCTTCATTCAGTGGGTTGCCATCAAGGACAACACTCTGCATCATATTTCCAACACACTGGCTAGCAACTCTAATGCATCATGTGATATCCTAGCTGGAAACATAGTCTCGCCCCTCTTGGGCATCATTTTCCCCCACATATGCATCCGTGCCTCCAAAATCGGCCTACGAGGCTGTTGAACAAAATTAGGCCTCATCTCTAGAAACCTCTCAAAAACTAAACAAAAAATCTCTGAAGCAAAATGGAAGTTAACCCTCCCTTTTACATGAGCACGACATCTATCTAAGGCTATACAGAACTGCCGCAAAAAAATGGTAGACCACCTGACAAGTCGTGGCTCCTGTACTAAAGAATCAACATAATATAGAAGTGAGCAACTAAGTGTGAAATGGTCAAAATGATAAGTGAGATGCACTGCACCTCCTCACTACCAAATACACCAATACGTAATTGACCTCCAGCGACCTAAAAATCTGCAGGAGATAGTATTGATGCTCCAATGTATCTCTGGGAGTAAACTAACTGACTCCCTGCTACACAATGAGCTGGAACCTCTAGGAACGAGGGAAAATCCACCCCTCTCCTCGATAGCCCTATAATGAAATATATATCCTCCTCAGTGGGTTTGTACCACTGGTTAGGACCAACCTGGAAAGCCTGTCGGTGGGCATTCCACATGCGGATAAGATGTCTAAAAAACACACCATGGGCCTTTAGGTAAGTAGCCTCCTCATAGAACTTGAGGAGACCTACCTGCCATAGGAGCCCCTAGGTATTTGCTATAATAAGGCAAGGGCACGCATCTCTCTCCCTCTCTCGTGCCTCCCATAGGCGAACCATGTCATACTGCTCTGTCTGTTGTTGTTGTTGTTGTTCCCCCTCTTCTCTCTGAATCATTGACATATTAAATAAATTTTTTTTATTAAATGAGACATGTATTTAGGAATATACATATATAAATTTGTTTGGAAAAAGAAAAATAGACCATTTGGTGCACCATAAAAAATAGTCATGCACCGATTCCGGTACGTTGTTTTTTTGTCGTGCACCGGGGTCGGTGCCCTAGATGAAATTAAACGCACCATATGCGATGCACCTAAATTTTTTTAAAGCGTCGTTGACTATGTATGGTGTCATAAGAGTGGTGCGCTGACTAAAATATACACCCCAATGCGTATAGTTGTGTCATCGTACCGACTTCATAACTAATTATATAGCCAATGGTGCGGTCTTTTACCAGGCCACACCGTTGACCCTGTCGGAATTCCGAATGCGGTGCACTGACAGACACAAAGGCGGATATTTCCGTCAACACACCACGTTGCCACTATTCCACATGGTCAATGGTGCGGCAGGCTAAATGACTGCACTTCACTTATTTTTAAATTTTAAAATAATGTAGTGCGCCTTTTGGTACCGCCCCGGATACTGTGTGGATACCGTTAGCACTGGTTGCAGTGCGGCCTGTAAATTTTATAGGCAGCATTGCTTACTAGTGCGATCCAAATGGCTTGTGCGCACATCATGAAAAAAAAAATCTTTTAAATGGTTAATTTTAAGGTTATTTGAAATTCTATTCCACTAAAAATATTAATTATGGAAAAATAAGAAAAATATATGTACATTTATCCATCGAGGAGGCATATTGGCTGTAGAATTTGCAAAATAAAATTTTCCCACTGTTTTGAAAAATGCAAGCTGGATATTAGTGGGCAATGCAGAGTAGAAATGCGTGCAATGGGTGCAATGGGAGCATTGATGTCAGGGCGGCTCAAACAAGGATAAATTGCACTGGTGCTTGAGAGCTTTGGAGCACTAAGAAAAGTGAAAAATGCGGGTTTTTGGCCGTAATTTTTTTTATTTAACCCTGTTCCGGTGTGCGGGTTACGAACGCGCTGATTGGTTTCTATTTTGGCGCGGTGTTTTATGATTGCAGTTTCTTAATACCGCACCAGGTGGTTTCCGTTTTGGCGCCGTGTTTTATGATGCACTGGCGCGGAAGAGTTATGAAGCACTGGTGCTCTACAGTAATACGATGCACCAGGTGGGTGTGTACGGAGCTCACGGTGTCCGGTGTGCCAATGTTTTATGCACACCAGTGCTCTCTCTTGTAGAGCGCACTGGTGCGATTTTGGATGATAAGCACACCGAGAGGAAAACATCTGCAAAACGCTCTGCCCGCCAACCTCCTCTAGTAACCTCCACTAGAAACAGATGTATGGGGTATTTTTATAAGGGGTTCCTCAAAAAATTCCTCTAGAGGGTCTTTTCCTTGTAGTGATATATACCTCATACCCTTTTTCCTTTAAGTCATCCTGTATAAATTTCTCTAAAATGAAGAGTTTCATTCCCTTTACCTGCTCCATTAATATGTCATCCCATCCCAGAATTTTGTAGCATAGAATTCTTGCTAAAACCATTCTTCTTTCTTTGGAATCAGTGAATTCATAGAGAACTCCATTAGAAAATGTCAGCACTAGTTTCCACGATGACCCTTGATCTTGATGATTGCCTTCCATCAATGATGTTTATTAGTGAGGTTTCCAGGAGCTACTCCACCAAGTGCTCTTTCCATACTTATATCATTATGGTATTAATATACATTGCTTCCTTCTATTTTACAATTAACAAAAAAATCTTTGAGGAGAAACATGATCATAGAGATATTTCACTTTCTTCTTTCTTATATTTCTTTGCATCTGGTTCTTCCCTTTCATCTGCGACATGGGCTTCTTCCCTTTTCCTCTTGTCCTTTCTAAATTTAGGACAATCTTGTTTATAATTCCCAAGAACATTACATCCAAAGCATCGTGCTTTGTCCATATTTCTTCTCTTATTATGAGGATCAAATTAACCGAATCTTCCTTTCTTCTTGGACATGGCAGCAAAGGCTTGATTCCCTACACTTGATCCTGCTTTAAATCTTGATTCTGCTATCTTTCCTAGAACTTGGAATGACATGGCTTATTCTCTCCCATATATGCTTGAACTGAAACCTCTCCATTCCTTCGATAAAGAATCTTGTACCATAGAGAGTATTTCTCTATCAGACATTACTTCTCCCAATTTCTGTAGTTGATCTCGTATTGCAAAAATCTTCATCAGATATGGAATTATTCCTTCCTTTCTTGACATTATCAATTTGTATAGTTTTTGTCTCAGGGATATTATTTCCTTTGTAGAACCTTTCGAGAATAGTTCCACCAATTTATCATATATTTCTTTTGAGGATTCTAGATTTGATACATAGGGAATGAGAGAGTCTTTCATGGATTCTATAAGAATCCTTCGGGCTCTTATGTCTCCCTTCATGTATTTGATATATGCTAGAATGTCTATTTTGGAGGTCAAATTTTAGTTCCTTCGATGAAGCCCATAAATTCATTTTCAATTAGATTCAGATGTGTCCTTTTCTTCCATGCATTAAATTTTGATGACCCAACCAATTTCTTGTTCTCTATACAATAAGTCATTTTGACAGATTTAGATAAATTCATAGATACTTACTTGAGTAAGTGACTTTTTCCTTCAGTAGCTTCCTTGATGATGATGAAGATGAAGTCAGGAACTTCTTATTAGATTAAAATATCCAATTTAGGTGATCTTGAATCCTTGATGACAAAGGATGTTTCCAAAATATGATATCTCTTCCAACAATGTCTTGAATATATATCTTTTATGGCAATGATTATATTCTTGAAGAGTGAATCCTTTGAATACTTTGATTCTTGCTTCCTTAAGTGCCTCTTTTCTATGTAGCCCTTCCTTTAGCGCCTTAGCTCTGATATAATGTTGATAATTTGGAGGGTGGGTGATTAATTCAATTTCTCTTCTTGATAATTACTTGTGATGTTACTGGAGTTACTTATTTCTTCCCTTCTTTAGCTTATTTACTTTTTCATCAAGTGAATTATCAAAATACACGAGACACAAGAAGTAGGATCCTAGAGTCTCCCTCTTGTAGAGGAAAACCCACGAGAAATTAGTCTTATAGATTTTCAAATGACAAGTACCATGACCAAGAATTAGACCCTTGACCTATATATGCATCCAAGACCTTTTCATTACTTATTTGATGTCCTTCAATGTTGATCCTTCTTCCCTTCACAAAATTGCACTGTTCTACACCAACACTTCCTTCGTATACATATGACACTTCATTTACTTGAGATATATATAAGATCTAGTTAGGAAGGTAAATCTCAGACCTTCCTACTTTATCCTTCTTTCTGACTGCTCCTTCTCTTTGTATTATCTACAAGTTTTGCACAGACCACAGTCCCAAATTTACATGAACTAAAGATGAATACCAATATTACTTTTTATCAGCACTTTCACTTCAGGACAGTCTGCAAACCCTTCTCAATTGGATCCGCACTTTAACACAGAAACACTGCCTTGAACATTGCATGTATTTCATCTCTCTCTCTCTCTCTCTTGTTACGGTTTCTACAGTTACTGGGAAAGATGAAATTTTGAAGATGCATCAAAGTTGTGAACCTGCAAGGTCGAAGTTGTGAAGCTACAATGTTGAAGCTTTGAAGTTGCTTCTAGGTCGAAGTTGTGAAGTTACTAGGTCAAAGATGTTGAAGCTACATCAAGGTCGAAGTTGCATAAATTGTTGTTGGGGTCAAAGTTGTTGTTGGAAGGCCAAATTTTGCTATTAGAAGTTGTTCAAGAAGGACAAAGTTGACTTGGTCTTGTTGGGTTTGGGTCAAGGTTCATAGGTCTTGGAATTCGTCAATTGAAGTTCTATAAGAAGAGAATAATTCTGATGGGACTTCATCTCAATTGGAGAGGTTTTGACCCTAGCTGATCACCTACATCTTGTGTCCTATTGTCTCACCATTATTTACGATTTGGTAGTTGTTTGATGATAGATAACACTAATAAAAATAAATGAAAGAAGAATTTAATCAAGTAAAGTAAAAATACATCATAAGCAGTTATCAAAGTAAGAGAAATCACCTAATCTAGTTGCCCTATATTTCTCAACAATCAAGGCATATTATTCCAAACTCTGTAAACCCTTGGATAGTCAATGCACACCTAAATGCAAAACCCTGAAATTTTTTGGTGCCCATGTTAACTCATGTCAAGTTGAGGTAATCCAATACCATCAAAGTGAGAGGAATTTTGAGAGTCTATATAACATCGAGAATAGGTTGAGACATTCTTACATGGAGGAGCTTGTGCATTCTACTATGCTTGCACTTCTCCAAATATGTGACTTTTGCAGGTCAAAATTTTGAATGTTTGGGATCCATTTGCTTGAAAAAAGTGACTAGAATCACCAATATTGGCATATATAGTAGAATAAGTTGAGCATTTCACCCAGGTTAATGTGCTTCTTGAGCTTGCATTGTATTGGAAGGTAGTTCAGTGAAAGCAAGTAGTGTTGAGAAAGTGTTGGTGGGATATGAAGGATGGACTTAGATTGTACTATGATAGAATTATAAATGGATGTGGGAACCCTGCGGATCATGACCCTTTTTATTATTGGGAAAAATATTATGACGAGTAGAGGAGCACAAGATCCCTTGCAGGGAAAAATATTGTAAGGAGTAGAGGAGCACAAGAGCCTTTATGGGGAAGAAAAGTATTATAAGGAGCAGAAGAGAACATTAGCCCTTGCAAGGAGGCATTGATGGGTCCTAATGGTCGAAGCCATTTGATTATGGTATTTTGTTAGACAGAGACAAGGTAGCCTACAAAATCAAATATGTATAATATTCATCTTCCATTGAGCAAGAAAGAGATTAGATCAAATGAATACCATTTCTCAGTCCTAATTTGAGCTCGATATTCCTAATATGAGCTAATTTCATGGGAGAAGTTGCAAAATTGGGGGTCCTTGTAGCCCTTTCTCCATCTAATGTCTCCATGATTTTAAATAACCACAACAAGGGTTAATATATTCACAGTATGACCATATCTCAAATTATGACTATTCATTTCATGTTGAGGTATGGAACCTGAACTAAAATTAGGGTTTTATTTCTTAATTCTACCTCTTCCTTGAATCTTCTTTATCTTTTTCTCTTTGCTAAAACCCTAGGAGATTAAATTGACAAAAATTTCCCTTTGTGAGTACCCATCTCTCTGTTTTTGGTTTATTTTAGGGAAGTTTAAAATGGATATTTCATATTCTTATTAACATACATTTCATATTAATTAGACAGATCTAGAGCTCATTTATTTGCGTATTTTTTGTGAATATTCATCTCTATTTTTCATGTCATGCATAGAGTCTAAATTAGAGACCTCGAAATGTATGTTTTCCCTTAGAATTATTTATGGTGTTATATTTGTGTGGCATGAAAAAGACCTCATTCATTTTTGAATTGTCATTCTGGTTAGGCATACCATGGTGAGAATTAGGGCTAGAGGAGCTCATGAGTTAACCAAGGTTTTTTTGGAATTTTGGGAATAAATTAGGTTTCCATTCAAACCAGGCATATTTAGTTTCTTCTGCATGACTTGCTCCTTTGATTTTTCCACTTCAACAAATTTACAATGATAAACTTATTACTTAACCCATTATAATGGTAAACCTATTCATTATCTTAGAAAATAATCATTTTTCTTTAAGAATGCTAAATACTAAAAAAAAATCAATGCTAAGTTTTACTCAAATGAAGATTAGAATAAAAAATTATTTGTCAAATTTGAAATAGAAATTGTTTCCATATTTTTTTTTAAATTGAAGGGTAGCAAGATATAATTAGCTCTCTATTCTCTTGGTGTTTGAATTTACAAATGGTACCTGCAAATACCGTATGGGTACACTTGCATATCTTCTTACTTGATACTCCACGTGCTTGTATTTACTATTTTCTTTGCTTTCTTACATTTATCGAGGTAAGCATTTATGAATATTACCTTCATGTCCTCTTCATGCCTAATTAATGTGAAGACATGAAGACACTATGAATCAAAATTGATTCAATACTGTTATGATTCCTTATTATAAGAAATTCAATGCTAAATTAGCTCCCCATCCTCTTGGGGTTTATATTTACAAATAGTGCCCACAAATCATCCATGGCTCCATTTGCAAATCTTCTTACTTTATACTCCACTTGATTGTGTTTACTATTTGTTCTACTTTCTTGCATTTGTGAATATTACCTTCATGTCCTTTTCATGTCTGATTAATGCGAAGAAAAAGAGATCAATGTGAAGACATAGAGAAACTACCCATAAAAACGATTCAATGTAGTTATGATTCCTTATTATAAAAAATTCAATGATAAATAATAAGTAATACTCATTAATTGTTGACAAAAAATAATGTGATTTATGTTTTCTTGTATATTAGTGTCATGCATCATAATGCACATATGAATAATTATGAGGACTTTAATTCTTATAGCAAAAGATTCTTGGAAGTTATATTTCTTTTATGGAGATTATGTTATTGAAGGTTTTAAATAGTTCTTAATGTTTTAACTTTATTGGACATTGCAATGATATTCATAAAATAATATTATATTTTGATTTCCTTAAAAAACCTCATTGCAATTATTTTAATAATTGGGCTATTTACCTTGTATAAAAGAAAAACATTTTCAGTGTATTTGTAGAATAATGTCCATGACATAAAAGAGTAAATGTTCTTATTAAATTTCCTTCACATTATTCATATATAAAGTGTAAACAAATATTCTTATTAAATTTTATGCCTATGATTTTAATATAAATTTTAATATTGATGAATCAATATATAATTGTACTTAGAACTTTGATTTGCAAATAAAATTCTTAGTTTAAATTTTACGCAACTTATTACATTAAAAACTTGTAACCTGTAGAATATATATAAAATTTAACATTATTTTTCATTTTATATGAAAAAAATAATATATTTTAACTTGTCAATATTAAAAAATTAAAATGAATTAATCCTTAAAAGTGAAATGTAGCCCTTCCCTCAAATCAATCAATGATTATATTATAAAATTATAAAATTGTGCAGTTTGTATTATATCTGCAACCCATATCTATATCTTTAAATGATATAATAAATCGAATTTCTAATTATATTACAAAATATATATATATATATATATATATATATATATATATATATATATATAGAGAGAGAGAGAGAGAGAGAGAGAGAGATAATTTAATTTATTTAATTATAATTAATATATTTGACGATATTTTCATTATAATAATGAGGAAGAATTGGTATTATGGATATATTTTTTAATTTAATTTATTTAATTATAATTAATATATTTGAACATATTCTCATTATAATGATGATGAAGAACTGTTATTTATTGAGATTAAATATCATTTATTTATGGCTAAAAAAATAGTTAAAATTTTCAAATTTTTAGTTATATGTTTTAGAAGATAGTTTTGTTGATTTCAAAGGTTAAAAAGGTTTGGTAGAGTGACAAATATTTTTAAATTTAGATGTAATCTAAATATATGCCAAACAATCTAAGAGAAATTGTTTTACATCTTCAACCCTGTTAGTGTCAAAAAGGTGACAAACTCATGGTGTTTTAGGAATTCACCATCACCTAGTTTAGTATGGAGCTTATGAAAATTTGTTTTTATTTTACCAATGTTTATTTTCTTCTTTAAGATACTCAAGGAAGATAAATGTTTTTTATTTTCCATAATGGTGTTGATAACCTAATAATTAATTCCCATTTTCCCTCTAACTCTTTATCACACCACAAATTCTCCTTAAATTTTGATGTAATAATATTTTTTAATATTATCCCTATTCTACATAATGATCTCATCATTTATCCAAGAATGGTATAGCCAAGATTGGACATTTTTATGCTATCCTTGAGCCAAAAGTGATTTTGGCTATAGTTTCAAGTAATTTTAGGAAACCTATTCTCTTCCATGTTGTTTAACCTCTTCTTATACATTAAATACTTGGTCATAATCATGCTCTCAATGGCAAGGATTTCTTAAATGAACAAAATAAGTTTTTATTTTTTAGATTGTAAGTTATAAATTACTTTTGGATTTGTTTTGGTTTTCACCATCACACTCAAGATATTGCATCCCCAAATCTCAAATCCATATAAAACAACATGGGTAACAATATTCTCAAAGAGGATCTTTCTAATCCCATATCCAAAGATTTGTGTATTTACATAATTGTTTTCAACTCCATAAAAAGTTTTCCATTGACCATTTAATTTTTTCTCAATGTTATGATTCTAGTGAACTTGTGAAGGATATCAATTCTTAGATATCTGTATAAAGGAACTTAGTCCAAGTTGTTGTTATATATGGAAGTATGAAATGTGATTCTTTTGGATTTGATTGTTGTGACTTTCTTTTTTTTCATTATCAACACTCAGACCCATCTTGGAACAAATAACTTAGAGGATTCTTAGTTTCTTGCCAAGCTTGTCAGGACCACTTAACAAAAAAAAAATATCATCAACATAAAGAAGAAGAGTGCTAACTACTCCAATCTGTAATGGATTTTGTTGAATGGATGGACAAAATTGTGCTTGATGTATAGGAAATTTTCACTTATACAAGTACACATTAATGGTTAGAAATAGTTAGTAATAAAACAAAAATTAGCAATGCAACATCCAAGCGTGAATAAATGAGGAATAAAGCATAACAAAATAAGAGAAAAAATGTCAAATGGAAATAAAATACGCTTTTACTAAATGTGGATAGAGATAATGGTCAATAAAGAGGCATAAAGGAGAATGTTTGGATAGAGCATCTCCCTTCAACTCTTCAATGGAAGGTCCTCCTTTCACCTTTTTCAAACTTTCTCTCCTAAAGAAGTTGTATATAGTTGCAATGGTGGAGGATCTCAATTTGCAAAGAAAATGCAATCAAGCTTGAGAGTTGTGGTGAATCTCAAATATATTTTTGTAACAATCCTTGCAATTAGTTTCTTGTTGAAATGGCTCCTCAACCGTAGTATTTATATGATTTCTCAAGGTATGCATGGTACTAGTTCATTAAATGAGTCTTGATTATTGTGTATCTTTCTCATAATTGAAGGGAGCATGAGGAATCCTTTGGGGGATTAATGTACTCCCCAACTGTGTGGGAGTTAAGAGGAAAAATATTTGAACCTTATACTTTGTATTGAACAAGATATTCATGTTTTCTCATATCACTTCTTACTAATATATCACTTTATATGAATCCATGTTATTGTTGAAGAGACAATCATGAAAATCACAAAACTCAAATGGTGACTATGCATGAATTGATAAAGACCCATTTTGTAATGTTAACTTAGCTACTTGTGGGTTGTCATTAATTTCCTTAGGGAACCATTATCTTGTTGAAATCATTATGTTTTCTAGTGACCATGTATATAGTTGTTTAACTAATTTTTAGGTTATAGAAGTTGCCACCTAATGTATGAGGTTAAGAGTAGACATATAGCCAAAATACATCATTGCTTTCTTTCATGCAACTTGATTGGCATATTTGTGTGTGTGTGTGAGAGAGAGAGAGAGACCCATGAGAAAATAATGTCCAGTAGAGAATGAAGAAAGATACACATGCAATACATATATCCTACTAAGAGAAGTATTTACAATCGAAATAAGACAAGCATGACCCATGCTCATAATCATGACTTTGATAACAATGATTATAACAATGGACTAGAGTGGCCCTTTCAAAAATGTCGAAAGGAAGAGAACTTGATGTATGTTGAAGTAGATAACTACATCACCCTCGGGGGCATCCGTTGTAGTATAAGAAAGTTATAATAAAAACAATCCCATGGGCTTTATATGATAAGGAAATATACAAATTTTTAAGTAATGAGTGATACTACAATTGTCAAAAGGTAAGACCCACCCTGAAATGAACAAGTGTTGAATTCAACATCAAGGAGGGGGGGGATTAAGGAACACAATAATGGTGACTATATTTTCTTTATTCAAGTTTCATCATTGTAACATACGCTCTGTTATCCCTAACCATTACTAAGGGTATAAGGTGGCAATTACTTTAATGACCCAACCTCCAAAGTCTAATTATGGAAACGGGGTCTAAACTTTTCAATCTTTTTCAAATTCCTCAAAACTTAAAGCATATGACATCGTTGTGTCGTCTTGTCGAGACCTTTGCCATGATATAAAATTTTCCTAAATCCGACTCATGAATCAAAAGATATGGTTGATCAAAGTTTGGTATGTTAGGCCTTTTCACGTCATCTGACTTACCATGTGGTGCCCATGTGCCCCCCATGGTTCCCATGTGGAAATCAATATCATATGTCAGATCACCCCTATGTGGTAGCTACCGACCCACTCATAATAGGTGTCAAGTTACACCTTTTCCCTAGCTTGAGGAATGGATGCAAATACATATCATAATATAAGTGTGAATCCCCTTCCAACGTATGTTATGCGGGCCCTTTATGCCACCTCACCTCGAGGAAAAATTCTCTATAGGTTCCCTTGAAATCCCTTGACAAAAATGTCATGATGAAACTTCTATGATTATGTGGACCCTTGGTGGACCATCCTCTAAGGTGTATGTAACATCGATTTGCTACAGCCACACGCTCGACTCCACCACTATGGATTTCAATAAAACATAAATACATTAATAAATAACAACTACATATGGAATTTCAACATATAAATTTCAATAAAACATAAATACATTAATAAAATAAAAATAACAACCGTATATTAATATAATAAAAAATAAAATAGAAAACTACATCTATCCATAATCCTTTTAAATCTTTTTAGCTCCTCCCAATAATATTGTGCCTATCACACACTACCATTATTGTATACATCATGTTATTTTACTAGCATTTGCACCGAGAGGTGCAAAGTAACGTTGGGGAGTGGGGAATGTGGAAACCAATAATTAAGTGAAATATACTGAAATTTTAGTTTCTATATTTATTTTAAATAATGTATTAGGAGGTTGAATTTAAAAAGAAAGTTACACTAACATAATTGTCCCATAATAATGGCATAGTAATGTTGGTATCCTTCCTCTTCGTGCTCCCTTCTCATCCTATGCTTTACTATATGACATTTGAGAAGTGGAGAAAGTGCCAAGGTGGGATAAGAATAAACAAATGACAAATATGAAGAGAGAATATGAAGGAAAGGAATGTCTGGAGCCCATTGTTAGAAATAAAAAAGATGGCTTTCCCTCATCCCCAATTTGGAACTCAGACACGTAAGGAGCATGAAGAACATGTAAACATGACATCCAAATTTGTAGCATCCTCGAGGAGGAAATGAAAAGGAAAAATTGATAACTTCACATCAAGAATGATGCTCAGAGCATCTGGGAGGATCAAGGATCTTTAATGATGGAAATTCAAGCCATCAAACCACCTTGCCACGGGATGGAAAATATAAAAAGGATGCATCCATCATGGCACTTAAGAGAATTTGGGAGGCATGGAAACCCCTTGATCAAATTAATTCTCGTTGGAGAATGAAATCCAGAGCGAAGTACAATAATACAATGAATGATCTGGTGCATAAATCCCATGACAAGGAGATCATTGAGATGTGTGCCTAACTATCCCCAAATATCTACACAGGCTCCTGAACTTGTGGTTTCAGTATATGGAACTCTACTCGCATGTTGCATTTCGCTTGACATAATGTTGTCCATCTTTGTCTCTGTTTGAGCAAGTTTTTTCTGATTGCTATCATGGAGGATCCTGGCTAGGTTTTCCTAGTGTATCAGTGAATTATTGAATCTTCCTCTTTCCTGTAGGCTTTAGCTCTTGGAAGCATCCTCCCTTATCGCTACATGAGATAGAATTCTATTATTCACTGCCAACACATTAGGGGAATTTTGAGATCTAAAATGGGCCTCCTAAGAAAAATGTACAACCAAAATAAACTTTATAAGAACCAATAGGATTAAAGATGATGATGTCAACCATGGGGGATGATTCACCTTTTTTGGAGTAAAAAAGTAAAAATATTAAAAAATAATAAAATAAAAAAACTATTTTTTCAACTCATGTTTTCAACTTATCTCCCTAAGGTTTTACTCAAATTTTGAGTGGGAGTACTCATTGGATGCAAAATTTAATTCCTCATCCAAGGAGTACCCATGTTGCATACTTTTGATGCACCCTGCTACACGAAAAATGAGAAATACATGAAAAATTGTTATCACAATAATGTTTTTCATGTATTTCTCATTTTTCATGTAGTAGGGCCGATCAAAAGTTGTAGGAATTTACAGGGTAAGTTCCTTAGATCAAGAACCAAAGGTCACCACTCACAAACAGATCACAAATCAGTACACTAGTATAATCACGTGGTTAAAACCCTCGAAGAGGGAAACAGTCCACGGCTTGAGCCAATGCGACCACTTCAAGCAATTTATTAATATAAAAAGAAAAGTTACATATGTTTCTCTCATAAACGGTTACCAGAAAATGGACCCTCCATGCTCTTTAAATAGATATCATGGACCAATCAAGTGTTAATCCATGGATCAAGTGTCGTTAATACTGAGGAGAGAGATAATCGTCGAATCACTACAAATCGTGACCATCAAATTATAAGTTACAAATGTACATAGTAAAGAAACACACTTTACCTAACTCTACACTAGACTAAGTTATTCTTAACTATTTCCTATGTGTTGGAATATCCTAACATCTCCCCTTAAGAACAAATTGGGATAGGATTGAAGGATTTACAAAGGTGAAACAAAAGGAGCCTATTTCCTATGTGTCAAAATATCCTAACATCCCCCCTTAAGAACAAATTGGGATAAGATTTAAGGATTTACAAAAGTGACACAATAGGAGAAGGAAGGAGGCATTAGAGCCTATCCCCCCTTAATGATAACTTTCCTGAACTCCAAGCACGGATCGAAGTTTGGTAACTTTGCTTCTATGAGAGCCTTTGTAAAGATATCAGCTACTTGATCATTGGTTAGACAGTACTGCACTTCAAGAACACGATCATGAATGAACTTTCTGATGAAGTGTATGTGGAGTTCAATGTGTTTCATACATTGATGCTGAACTGGATCTTTACATAGCTGAATGGCACTCTGATTATCACACCAAAGTGTAGTTGGATGCTGCTGATGAAGACCAAATTGAGACAGGATCTAACGAAGCCACATGGCTTCCTTGTTGGCTTCAACTGCACCACGATACTCCACTTTTGCTGAAGAAAGAGACATGGCACTTTGTTTCTTACAAGACCAAGTAATAGGTCCTAAACCAAGAGTGAATACATATCCTGCAGTAGAATTTCGATCATCAGGGTCACCAACCCAATCAGAATCAGTGAAACCAATCAACAATGGAGATGCTCTTACACTGTAATGAATCCCGAACTGAACTGTACCTCGAATATATTGAAGTATTCTTTTAGCTGCTTTCCAGTGACTTTCATGAGGTTGGTGCATAAACCGAGCGACAAGACCAACGGCAAAGGAAAGGTCAGGACAGGTATGGGTTAGATATAGAATTTTACCAACAAGTTGACGATATAAGGTAGGATCAACTTCAGGGGTAGTAAAAGTGACTGAAAACTTGACTCCAGACTGAAAGGGAAAAGGGGCTGGCTTACAATCTTCCATGTGAAAGTGGTGTAGAAGATCACAGGCATACTTGGACTGAGAGAGGGTAATGCCTTCCTTGGATTGCAAGACTTGAAGACCAAGGAAATAATGCAAGTGTCCTAAGTTTGTCATTTCAAACTTCTTTTTGAGGCTAGACTTCACATGATTTATATGGTTTGGATCACTACCAGTAAGGATAAGATCATCAACATAAAGGACAAGGATGGTGAAGGACTTACCTACTTTCTTGGTGTAGATAGTGTTGTCAGAATGACACCTAGAAAATCCATTATCTAATATAAATCTATCCATTTTGGCATACCAAGCCTGAGGAGCTTGTTTGAGACCATAGAGAGACTTCCTAAGGTGACAAACAAGGCTAGAGTCATTTTGGATAAAGCCAGGGGGTTGTTCCATGTAGATTTCTTCATGTAAATCTCCATGTAAGAAGGCAGATTTAACATCCATCTGATGGACTTCCCATTTAAAGGAGGCAGCAAGGGAAAGAAAAAGGCAGATAGAATTCATTTTGGCAACAAGGGAGAAGGTTTTAGTATAGTCGATGCCTTCAACTTGTAAAAATACTTTAGCGAAAAGAAGAGCTTTATGTCTATCCACTTTTCCATCTGGTCAAAAATTTGTTTTGTAAACCCATCTGCATATTACAAGTTTTCTTCCTTTTGGAAGAAGAACAAGATCCCAAGTATCATTCACCAATAAGGAACGATATTCTTCATTCATAGCTTCATCCCTATCTGGATGACTGGAGGCTTCTTCAAAGGTTTCTAGATTAGGATTTTCTGGAACTTGAGCCAATAAGGAAGAGGCTCTTTCAAACTGAGAATGTGTATGTCATCGATCGGTAGGGTCACCTGCAAGAGAACCTGCTGCATCCCGAGTAGAGCGGACCCATATTGGAAGTGATGGAGTAAAAGGAACTATTTAAAGAGGTGGAGGAGGATTTTCATCCTAGTTGTCATCATCTGAACTAGAAGGAATTCTATTAAAAATAGAAGAGAGAGAGAGAGAGGTGGCACATATGCCGAATCAGGCTCGCAGGCCAAAGGTGGCACACCTGCTGAACTAGGCTCGCAGGCCAATATATTTTCATCAAATTTTACATCTCTTCTAATGATTATATTTTTGGATTTTGGTTGAAGAAGTCTATATCCTTTGACAGCTTCAGAATATCCAACAAAAATGCATTTTTCACTCTTAGATTCCAAGGCTTTATGTTTCGCATCCGAAATATGGGCCCAAGCATCACTTCCAAAACATGAAAGTGTCTTACATCTGGTTTAATTGAGCTCCAAGCTTCTTCTGGAGTTATATTATTTAAAACCTTAGTAGGAGTGCGATTTACTATGTAATTTGCACAGTTAATGGCTTCTTCCCAAAAATTGAGACCAAGTCCTTTAGATTGAAGCATACAATTAGCCATTTATTTTAAGGTGCAATTCTTCCTTTGAGCTACACCATTTTGTTGTGGAGTATATGGAACGGTATGTTGCAATTGAATGCCATGCTCAGTGTAGAAGTTGATAAATTTGTTGTTAACATATTCTTTGCCATTGTCTGATCTTAACTTAAGAATTTGATGTCCAGATTGTTTCTCAACAAAGGCCTTAAAGGCCAAGAACATGTTAAAAACTTCACTCTTGAGTTTTAAGAATTATATCCAAGTGCGTTTGGAAAAATCATCAATAAAAGTTAAGAAGTACTTACAACCAGAGAAAGAAACAACAGGAAGTGGACCACATAAATCATTGTGCACAAGTTGCAAAAGGGTTGAAGCGTGCCAAGAGGCACGTTTTTCAAACCTATCCCGATGATGTTTTCCGAGTACACATGTGGAGCAAACACCATCTCGGCAGGATACCATAGGAAGGTCTGTCACCATATTTTCCTTACATAGAGTTTGAAGAGAGCGATAGTTTAAGTGACCAAATCGCTCATTCCAAAGCTTTCTCACATCATCATTATGAGAAAAAAAATCAGAGGGAAGACGGGATGACCCAAAGTTGTCAAAATTATACAACCTTGTGGAATCATCAGCAATGCCAATAGCTAAAATATGTCGAGGATCTTTGAGGTCCTTGATTACAACATCATGAGGTGAGAATTCTACTATTTTCCCTTCACCTGAATGAGTTATTTGATAAACACAGAGAAGGTTGCATGACAAGGTAGGAACACATAGCACATCATTAAACTGACCATTATCAAGATGAATGGTTCTAGATCCTACAACACTAAGAGATCTATCATCACCAACATAAATATGTTTGGTGTTACAATCATTTAAAGAAGAAAACATGGCTTGATTTTTGGCCATGTGGTAAGAAGCTCCAGAATCAATGATCCACTCATGAGAATGAGAAGAAGAAGATACATTTAATGCATAACCAGATATTGATGCTTGACAATTGTTGTGGATGATTTTGTCACCCTCCTAGGGACATCCTAGAGTTGCCATAGACCAGTGCCTAGGACATCTTAATATAGCAAGGAGTCCTTTATAGTTTGGGTTGTCAGTCCAAGGGACTCACCTACTATCTCTTGTTTTAAACAAGGAAATCGAATTAGATTGAATTGGTCCAAGTTCTCTCTCAGAGGCTGATACAAGGATAGGAGTAAAGTAAAGACATCATGTAAAACTTCCGCATGAAAGTATCCGACAGTTAAGAGACCGCTTTACTGTAAAGAGGGCCGATTCAATACTATATCACAGAAATCAAGTATTAAGATGTGCAAGCAGTGAGGAAACATAAGAAGATATTACTGGCAGAAGGGCGCACCAATTTACGAATCCTTAAGCCACTAATATAGCAGAAAACATGAAGAGAGTGAACATGGAACAGCATATCACTTCTAGGCCTATTTAAAGCGCTTGACTAATTCCAGAAAGGGCACCACTTAAGATGAATCCTTACTGCAAACTAGTGAGCCACTCGCATTCTAGAACATGATACAAGAGGAAGACTTGCATGGAAAGAGATGATATATTAACACATGAGAAAAGTTACATACTGTGACATACCAAAGACCAGAATCCTCAATACAATCATAACCCCTCCTCACTGAGACCCTACGGGCTCTGAAACTTCATACAAAAATATTACAGGATGAATACAGTAGTCTTCTCGCTGCACAGCTTGCTCACAGAAATCTGGAACCCTTACAATGTCTTATTTTTGAGTATTTATAGAGAAGACAGAAACTTCCCGAGGAGGAGGAAAACGAGGCACAATTAATGACTTAGTTTGAAACCCAATGGCGGAAAACATTAGCGCCTTTTCTTATGAATGACTGGCTATAAATAATGGTATTGAACAGTCTGTTCAAGAAATAAATGCTGGGAGATAAGATCTCCTTATATATAGGATGGGAGCAATAAAATATATACAATTTGTTGCCTGCGGCTGAAAGAAAATCTGCTGCCGTAAGAGATCTGGAACAATCTGGACTTGAGTACTGTACTCTCGGCTTCCGACTATGGATTTGAATCCTGTATCTTTAATGCAGGGCGGACGCATCTGGAGAATTCTGAGAGTTCACATCCCTGTCTTCTTTAATGGTGGTCATCTCTCCCACCTACCCTCGGCTCCTTCCTTTAATTGCTGCCAGTATGGTCTGTCCTTTGTTATGCTCTAGATTTTTCAGTGGAGGCGGAAAGTTAAAGCGCCAACAAGGCCAAATGAAAACCTGCAAAACCCGCAAACCATTAGAGAAAAACGACTCGGCGACATGGAGTGTGGTTACAATAGCGGTCACGAAGTCGGTAATACATTTTAGGCAAGACATTGAGAGGACGCAGGGTGACAGGAAACACATAAACACAATGAAGAGGCGGAGAGTGACGAGGCAGAGAACAATGGGGCGACGATGAATGAACGGGCTAAGAGTTCATAAATCATGACGCGTCATCAGGACACACGAATGGTGGAGGAAGGATGCAGCATACGCTTGTGAAACATGATGACATGGCCACAGGAGGTGGGACCCAAATCGGCAATCGGAATCGGAAAGCATAGAGGGTAGATCGGGAGTGGCACATTTTTTATATTCCGATTGCGATTGAAAACAGGGCGGCAATCAACCCAGGACCGTTCGATCTTGGAACAAGATCGATGGCTGTGCTTGCATCGGAGGGAAATAAAGTGGCGGAGCAAAGAAAATCGCCGATCGACCGCGCGCGGACCCACCATATATGTTAAATGTCGCACCGTCGATTTGAGCTAGATCGGGTGGCCATTATTGCGTCCAATTGTTAAAACAGTAGGCCCCTTCTTGCTTTGAAGTGTGGTTCTCTGACCTGGGTCATATGGAGGCCGAAGTGGGAGGGAGCTAAGGTCTTAAAGGATCGGCCCGATTGCTTAAATTTGAACTTTGAACTATTGCAATGCAGGTTTTCGGGCGGTGATAATAGCGTCGAGCAGAGTCATGGGGTTTTAGGCTACGGCGGGGATGAATATGTACAACATCGGCTCCATCTGGGGACGGCATGTTCGTCCTCGGACATGTCGAGAATGTGCAGACCATCAATCATTTCATCCTATTTTGAATTCTCCTGCACTTTAACTTCAAGCATATATCAGCGTTCTTTTCCTTTACAAAGAGAAGAAATAAAAACAAAAGCAAATTATATACATTATATAAAGTATATACAATCAGGCGTTCCAAGCCAAGATCAGAATTGAAAATAAGGCTTGAGGAACTGGCCATTCACGGGCGCATCCAACAAGTCACGTTGTAGATTTTCTAAAGTAAAGGTGTTGTTTCTCCCCAGCTCCACTATTTTGAATGGCCCAAACCATAATGGATCAAATTTAGCATGTTTGCCCTTTTCTGCTCTGCGAACATCCCATCTAAGAACCAGGTCACCAACTTGAAAATTTCTATCCTTCGCATGCTGGTCAAAGACATTCTTCATTTTCTCTTGGTATTCTGTTAGTCTTTGATCTACCTGGTTCCTTGTCTCCTCCAATTCTACCAGCTGATCAATTCTTCGGATCATGTTATCTGGTTCTTCTTGGTTCTCCTGCATGAAACGTGCTACTGGCAAAGCTAATTGCAAAGGAAACACTGCAGCCCGCCCATACACCAGCTCATAAGGCGACTTTCCAGTGGCTCTTTTGCTGGTTACCCTGTTTGCCCATAGGGAAAACTTTAATTTAGAGTCCCAGTTCTTCTGATTTTCAGCTATTGTCTTCTTTAGGGCTCTCACCAGGGTTTTATTGGATGACTCTGCTAGACCATTTCCCTGTGGATAATATGTTGTAGAGTGGGTAAGGATGATGTTGTATCTTTGGCAGAATTTTACGAACCTGGCAGACTTGAAAGCCTGCGCATTGTCGGTTACAATTCTTGCAGGACAACCAAACCTGGATATGATATTATCTTCTATAAAATTCATTATTACAGCATTTGTCGCATTTCTGGTAGGTATGGCTTCCACCCATTTTGTAAAATAGTCTGTGGCTGTCAATATCCATTTATGCTGGCCACTTGATGGGGGATGTATCTCTCCTATAAAATCTAATCCCCATTTCCGAAATGGTTCATTTACATGAATTGGGATCAAGGGCAATGCCGCTAATTTCTGTCTTTCCGCAAACCTTTGGCATTTGTCACACGATCTGGCCCAAGAAAAAGTATCTGAATACAATTTTGGCCAGTAAAAACCGGCCTTCAAGATTTTATGGGTTGTTGCCCTCCAGCTGTAATGTCCTCCACATATCCCCTCATGAAATTCCATCATTACATTTTGCACTTCATTTTCGGTAAGGCATAAAAGTAATATGCCTAGAGGGTCTTTCCAGTAGAGCTGTCCATTGGCAATTGCGTATTTCTGAGATTTCATCCTTACATCTCTGTATTTAGCCTTGTCACATCCTGGAGGACAGCTAAGTGTTAACAGATATTCCACTATTTGCTCATACCAAGGACTAGTCAGATATTTCACATGTATCTTTTGTGTAGCCCTCTCTAGTCCATGTTGCTCTTCTTCTTTTTCTGATTCTTCATTTGCTATCACAGACAGATTAATTCTCAAAGCTTGATGATTTGATTCAGATAGCATCTTGGCAAGTCCCTGTCCTTTGATCAATTTGGTAGGCCTTATATCCAGATCATACTCCTGAATTTTGGCAATCCATCTTCCCCTCCTACCTTCGTTGTCCCCTTGTACTAGAATGTCTTTTACAGCTGCTGTGGGAACATAAGCAGTAATATGAGATTGCAAAATATAAACTCTAAAAGCTTTAAGGGACTTTACCAGGGCATATGCCTGCTTCTCCAGTATATTATTTTTCAATTCAGCATCGTATAGCACCTGACTGAAGAATGTTATGGGCTGTTCGTATCCCTCTTCATTTTTCTGCAATAATACTCCAGCAATGGTATGAGGTGAAGCAAATGAGAATACCATAAATGGCTTACTATAATCTGGTCCTGCCAATACGGGAGCTTCGGCAAATGCCTGTTTTATTCTTGTGAATGCATCTCTAGACTCCTGAGACCATTTTACTTCATTTTCCTTTTTCAGCATATTGGTAATGTGCCTAACTATCTCTGCATAGTTAGGGATAAACCTTCTCAAAAAATTTATTCGCCCCAAAAACACCTGTACTTCTTTCTTATTTCTTGGCAAAGGAATGATGTTTATCACTTCAACTCTCTTAGGATCAATTTTTATACCATCCTTAGTCACGATATGTCCTAAGAGTTTTCCTTCGTCTAATGCAAACAAAGATTTTTGGGGATTAAGAGAAAGGTCGTACCTCCTGCATTTTTCGAAAGTTCTTCTCAAATGCACAATATGCTCATCATCACTCTTTGAGAATACCGTGATATCATCAAGATATACCACCAAGAACTTGTCCTGTTCTCCGATAAAGGCTATGTCCATTGCCCTTTGAAAAGTAGCACCTGCATTAATCAGTCCAAACGGCATCCTTGCATACATAAAGGTTCCCCAGGGCGTGGTGAACGCAGTCTTCTTCTGGTCCTCTGGGAAAACAGCTACCTGATTGTAGCCGGAAAATCCATCCATCATTGACATTCTGGATGCCCCCACCACTTTCTGCAGGATATGGTCCATTTTAGGCAGTGGGTAATTATCTTTGAGAGATGCTCTATTCAAATTTCTGAAGTCCACACACAGCCTTATTTCTCCATTCTTCTTTCTAACAGGAACCAGGTTCGCTATCCATTCTGAGTACCTTAGTGGCACGATTATCTTGGCTTTTAACAGCTTCTTGATTTCTTTTTCAATAGATGGAAGAAGCAAAGGATTTATTTGCCTGAGCTTCTGTTTGTATGGCTTTGCGTCTTCCTTCAACGGAATTTTATGCTGTATAATATTTACATCAAAAGTTTTTAGGTCCTCATAGGACCAAGAAAAAACATCTTTGTAGGATTGAAATAACTTCAAATACTTTACTTTGTATTCTTCTGGGAATTTTTTGGACAATTTAACAATTTTGGGATCGGTGGAAGTACCCAGATTCAAATCTTCTATTTGATTATCTTCTACTATTTTATTTGGCTGCACGGGTACGTCATCTTTATTGAACAACTTCTCTAGTGGTACCAGCCCTCTGGGTATGACATTACCCTTTAGCTGCAGCACCTTGCTACCTGCTATTCTTTCTTCCCATTTATTTTCAGTAATATTTTCAACTCCTTCTTCTCCATTATCATCAATATCTATATTGGAGAATTCTCCCACAATCTCTATAAATCTTTTCATCTGTTCATCATCTTCGAATACCTGCCAATGCTTTATATTGTCTGGAATGGATGGTCTATAGCGTACCTCCACCTCATATCTTAGGAGTGGGTTCTGAGGAGGTTGGAAAGTACTGGCAGCTACCGCAAGAGAATCTGCTATTCTGTTTTGCTCCCGGGGCATGAACTGTATGTTAAATGCTAAAAATAAGTTTTCTATCATGTCCCATACTTCATTTCTATATGCTCTGAGCCGAGGGTGCTTAGTTTGACATTCATTGTTAATCTGTCTTACAACTAGCTCAGAGTCTCCAAACACTTTTAGACACTGGATGCCCATGTTCCTAGCTGTCTGCAGCCCCAGCAATAACGCCTCGTACTCAGCCACATTGTTCGTAGCCTCATATTCCAATTTAAAAGACAGTGGCACCCATTTTCCTGCAGGGGAAATCAACAACACCCCTGCTCCATTACCCTCCCTTGAATTAGCTCCATCAAAATGCAAAGTCCATATTCCTGATTCCTGCTCTTCTTTAGGCTGCTCGGCCTGAATCTGACCAAAAAGGGTCTCATGTGCGTAATCCTGATTTTCTTCCAACATAAAACATGAAAAGTCTCCTTCTTTGTTATAAATTGGAGAATTATCTGAGCAGTCAGCCCTGGTTACTGTTTTGACAAATCTGGTCTCCCTGTATAACCTCCTTTCTTGACCTCCAAAGACTGGAACAGTAGCATATGTTAGATCCAATTTAATTGACCCCCCAATCTTAGTACCCCAGGACCTTGACAACAACATGCCAAAGCAGGCTGGGATATCAGCGACCACGATGTCCATGACCACACTTTTTGCTGGGATTTGAGCTAGATTCACCACTAAATCTTTAATCATTCCCAGGCATTTAACCCTTTTAGAATCAAATGAATATAAATCTTTATATGGTCTTGTAATTTGCAGCCCTAGTTGCTCCATGACAGACAAAGGCATAAGATTATGGGAAGCCCCAGAATCTAACATACAGTTGTGTAGCAGCAGATCATGAATGACCAGGGACACATAAAAAGGGGGAGTAGAAGGGTCTATCTCCTCGACATGTGGGCCAAAGACTACCATTGGTCTCTCTTCTTGCAGATTTAGACTATCAGGTGCAATGGGTAGTTCAGGAGGAAGAATGAAAGAGGTAACTTGAGACTGATATGCAGGCTGTTTTAACAATTCAGTCAGAGGAAGAGGAATCTTAATCTTCTCAAGCTCTTTTTGCAAATTGAAAGCAGATGTGGGCTTTTCTAGTGCTACTTCTTTGGACTCCCTATCTTCAACTGAAGACTTGACTTCCTTTGACACTGGCTCGGTATTAGGAGGAGTGACTATTTTAGAAGAAGAGGGAATCTGATCATTAGACTGCAAGGGGGTACTCAGAAGATTCTTACCTTTTTCTACGCCTCTCTTTGCTGCTGATTCCTTTTGAGCAGATGCTTCTTTCTGAGGTGATTCTTCTTCTTGCTCCTGAGTTCTGGTCCTCTTCCTTGAGGATCTAATATCATATTTGACGTTGAATTGTGCTTCCATGAAATCGGCAAACTGCTTGCAGTAATGGTCAATCTCTGCTTCTTCGTCTTCTTCTTGTAGGGGGCACTCCATATCATCATTATTAGAGAAGGCCAGATTTGAATCTTCAAGTCTATAAGCTGCATCTCTAACGGAATCATCTACTGGTCCCTCCAGGTACAAGGGATGGGGTACCTGGTCTTGCTGTTCTCTTGGCATTATCTGTAACGGGGGCTTTCTGTACTGAGGATTATATCCTCTGTTTGGAGCATTATAATAGTTCCTGGGAGCTGCATTCTTAGCTTCTAGCTCTAGCTTGACCATTTTCTTTATCATCTTGCTTATCTCATCCATTTTTTCGGAGTCTTTGTCTTAACTGGAGGTAGAAACCTCTTCTTTACCTCTCCTTCTAGTATCTTGCTCAACTTTTCCCTTCGACTTACTGGTGGCGGCAAAATTTGCCTCCAATTCTAGAGCATTTGTTTGAGCATCATCCAAGGTGACAGGCATTCTTTCCCGCAGGGAGAAACCAAAATCGGAGTCGAAAGCTGCTATGAAAACAACTTTGGCCGCAGCTTCATGTGGCTTCATTTCGGGAGGTAGGCTCGGGTATAACTTGTTAAATCTCTTGATGAACTTGGAAACCCCTTCATTCTATTTCTTCTTCATAGTATTAAATTCAGTAAGGCACATTCCATAATCTTTCTTTTCCCCCCACTTTCTGAGAAAAGCAGTTTCCATTTGGTCCCAGGTAGTCACGGAATTATTCCCCAATGTCTTAAACCATTTTCTGGCTTCGCCTTCTAAAGACTGCACAAACAACCTCAAAACCACATCCAGATGTTCAACATTTAAGTTCTCCGCGAAGGAGCAGAAGGTCTCGAGATGCTTCTGGGCATCAATGTCACTTTCACCATTAAACCTCGGTAGGATCTTCAGGTAATCTTGTGGCATGTCATGCAGTACTGGGGGTAGAACCAGTGGAGCATATTTATTTAATAAAAAGGCCGGAACATTGGCCATTGGGGGAGGTGGGGGTTGCACGACAATTTGAGATACAGATGAAGGGAGAGAAGTAGGAGGAAGTGAAGTATGAATTACAATGGGAATATATTGCACAAAAGCTTGAGGTGTAGAAGGGAATAACTCACGGTTAACGGTAGCTACTTCTGTGACCTCTTTAATTTCTTCAGCCTCGAAAGTAGGGTGAGATCCCCCTTCAATCCAGGTGTTTCCTCTACGTGGAGTTTCTGAGTGAAACTCGGGTTTTTCTGTTCCAACTTCCTGAGAAGAAGAAGGCGGGTAGTCTTCAACAGAATATTCAGAATTTTCGGAACGAACCGACTTCTTCTCTTTCCAACCCTTTTTACGAATAATCTTCTCCGGGTCAGACACGGGTGTTTTCGGTGGTGAGGTATTTGACCTCAAATGGGGCTTCCGGGAAGCCAGAACTTCCAATAGAATTTATCAAATAAAGACCAGTGGAGTCGCCAAGGTGAGAAATCTACAACTCTTCACCTCTCTGTGCTCACCTGATTAGAGAGTGAATATAGGATGTCGAACCCAGGGAAACAGATATTCTTGAATTCGTTCCCCGGCAACGGCGCCAGAAAGATGTTGTGGATGATTTTTGTCACCCTCCTAGAGACAGCCTAGAGTTGCCATAGACCAGTGCCTAGGACATCTTATTATAGCAAGGAGTCCTTTATAGTTTGGGTTGTCAGTCCAAGGGACTCACCTACTATCTCTTGTTCTAAACAAGGAAATTTAAATCAGATTGAATTGGTCCAATTTCTCTCTCAGAGGCTGATACAAGGATAGGAGTAATGTAAAGACATCATGTAAAACTTCAGCATGAAAGTATCAGACAGTTAAGAGACCGCTTTACTGTAAAGAGGGCCGATTCAATACTATATCACAGAAATCAAGTATTAAGATGTGCAAGCAGTGAGGAAACATAAGAAGATATTACTGGCAGAAGGGCGCACCAATTTACGAATCCTTAAGCCACTAATATAGCAGAAAACATGAAGAGAGTGAACATGGAACAGCATATCACTTCTAGGCCTATTTAAAGCGCTTGACTAATTCCAGAAAGGGCACCACTTAAGATGAATCCTTACTGCAAACTAGTGAGCCACTCGCATTCTAGAACATGATACAAGAGGAAGACTTGCATGGAAAGAGATGATATATTAACACATGAGAAAAGTTACATACTGTGACATACCAAAGACCAGAATCCTCAATACAATCATAACCCCTCCTCACTGAGACCCTACGGGCTCTGAAACTTCATACAGAAATATTACAGGATGAATACAGTAGTCTTCTCGCTGCACAGCTTGCTCACAGAAATCTGGAACCCTTACAATGTCTTATTTTTGAGTATTTATAGAGAAGACAGAAACTTCCCGAGGAGGAGGAAAACGAGGCACAATTAATGACTTAGTTTGAAACCCAATGGCGGAAAACATTAGCGCCTTTTCTTATGAATGACTGGCTATAAATAATGGTACTGAACAGTCTGTTCAAGAAATAAATGCTGGGAGATAAGATCTCCTTATATACAGGATGGGAGCAATAAAATATATACAATTTGTTGCCTGCGGCTGAAAGAAAATCTGCTGCCGTAAGAGATTTGGAACAATCTGGATTTGAGTACTGTACTCTCGGCTTCCGACTATGGATTTGAATCCTGTATCTTTCATGCAGGGCGGACGCATCTAGAGAATTATGAGAGTTCACATCCCTGTCTTCTTTAATGGTGGTCATCTCTCCCACCTACCCTCGGCTCCTTCCTTTAATTGCTGCCAGTATGGTCTGTCCTTTGTTATGCTCTAGATTTTTCAGTGGAGGCGGAAAGTTAAAGCGCCAACAAGGCCAAATGAAAACCCGCAAACCATTAGAGAAAAATGACTCGGCGACATGGAGTGTGGTTACAATAGCGGTCACGAAGTCGGTAATACATTTTAGGCAAGACATTGAGAGGACGCAGGGTGACAGGAAACACATAAACACAATGAAGAGGCGGAGAGTGACGAGGCAGAGAACAATGGGGCGACGATGAATGAACGGGCTAAGAGTTCATAAATCATGACGCATCATCAGGACACACGAATGGTGGAGGAAGGATGCAGCATACGCTTGTGAAACATGATGACATGGCCACAGGAGGTGGGACCCGAATCGGCAATCGGAATCGGAAAGCAAAGAGGGTAGATCGGGAGTGGCACATTTTTTATATTCCGATTGCGATTGAAAACAGGGCGGCGATCAACCCAGGACCGTTCAATCTTGGAACAAGATCGATGGCTGTGCTTGCATCGGAGGGAAATAAAGTGGCGAAGCAAAGAAAATCGCCGATCGACCGCGCGGGGACCCACCATATATGTTAAATGCCGCACCGTCGATTTGAGCTAGATCGGGTGGCCATTATTGCGTCCGATTGTTAAAACAGTAGGCCCCTTCTTGCTTTGAAGTGTGGTTCTCTGACCTGGGTCATATGGAGGCCGAAGTGGGAGGGAGCTAAGGTCTTAAAGGATCGGCCCGATTGCTTAAATTTGAACTTTGAACTATTGCAATGCAGGTTTTCGGGCGGTGATAATAGCGTCGAGCAGAGTCATGGGGTTTTATGCTACGGCGGGGATGAATATGTACAACAACAACCATAAGCAGAAAGTTTCATTCTTGAAGATAAAGGTGAAGAGTGCTCCAAATTGATGTTGTGCTTCTTCATTGCTGCTTCTAAGGCTTCCATCGTCTTAAAACATTTGGAATCTATATGGCCATCACGATTGAAAAATTTTCAATGTCTATCTGTCTTCTTCCCTTTGTTTTTATTTGCCTTATCATTTTGGTGAGTTTATTTTTCATTTTGCGGCTGAAATTGCTTAGGACCCTTTCTTGGTTTCGGACCATACTTTTTAGGATACTGCTTTTTGGGATTCTTTTGATATGATTGTTGTTGGGCTGCTAAGGCTTTCTTAGAAGCGTTTCCAGAAGTGATAAGACCAAGGTGTAAGAATTTTTCTTGTTCTCTCATCAAAGAATCGCAAAAGGCATCAAAATATGGGTTCTTGTAGGTAGTTCCTGAAGAAATGATGGCTTCTCTAGTGGAATGGAAGGTGAAAAAAAATACAGAGTATGCAGGGCCAAGCTTAGTAATAATGCAATAGATGAGGATACCATCTTCCTTTTTGACCTTACAACCTTCTAAAAGATCTCTAAGGGTCTTAAATTTGGACAAAAAATCATCAATAGAGGAGAAATTATTGGGGTCCAAAGTAAGCAACTCATTTTCAATTTGATGGGCCCTGATTTGATTTTGAATGCCAAAGACATTATTTAGCTTGTCCAGGGCTTCATGAGGGGTTTCAATGTCAAGGATATGAAATTGAAGATCTTGAGCAATGGACATTCCTATCAACCCTCGTGCTTGATCTTGTTTATTTTCCCATTTAGCGACTTTATCATCATCAGAAGGTTTAGTTTCTAGCCTTGTGGCTATTCTATAAAGCCCTTTACTTCGAAGTATATCTGTAGGTTTTAACCCTATACAGAAATTATCTGCAAACGAATCTTAAAACAGAAAATAAACAATAGTGAGAGCATAAAACATAAAACAAATAAACACAAAGAATTTCCCCTGGATCCCAAATCGGGACAACCAGCTTGATTTTTCATTATATTCCTTTTAGTGTTACAACACATATATATACATGCCGAAGCATATGTAAACCCCAATCCATTAACCCTGGATTAGAACATAACTGTAGTTCCCTCGACTGGATCTACAGAGTACCAGGGGCCGAAAACCATCGTACCCCAAAACCATGTGCAAACCCATGCACAAAACCATGGGTGGATCTGCCCACCAGAAAATAAGGACCAAAAAAAAAATTCGGGCCGCTGCCTCGGACCCCGATAAGGGGGGCTACCACCCCCCCATGCTTGATTAGTCGTGGAAAGAATATAACACATACCCAACATTCTCCCACTTGTTGTTTTCTTTCCATAGGAGAGCTCAGTTATTAGCTCAGTTCTGCAACACCCATTGTTTCTCTACACCAAGAGAACTTATGAGTGCTTACAGACTTCGTCAATGCATCTGCAACATTATTCAAAGTGTCCACCTTTACCAGCAACACCCTTTTAGCCTCAACCATATCTCTCACAAAGTGATATTGAACATCAATTTGCTTTGTCTTCGAATGATAAGCAGGGTTCTTAGCCAAGAAAATTGCACTTTAGCTATCACAATCTATTCTTATAGCTTGTTGCACCAACCCCATACTTGAACACAATCTCTGCAACCAAACTGCTTCCTTGCTTGCATGAGTGGCTACTATGTATTCAGCCTTTGTAGTCGAAAGAGCCACTACAGACTGTCTTTTACTCATCCAACTGACTGCACCTCCAAATAGGCTAAACACATACCCACTTGTAGATCTTCTTTGGTCCATATCTCCAGCCCAGTCTGCATCAACAAAACCATGAATGTCCAACACTCTTTCCAATCCTGGTCTTCCCTCGTAGCACAAGCCATAATCACTAGTGCCACATAAATATCTGAAAACCCACTTCACTATTGTCCAATGCTCCTTCCCTGGGTTTGACATAAACCTGCTCAATACTCCCACTGCATGTGTAGTGTATGGTCTAGTACATACCATTGCATACATCAGGCTACCCACTGCACTTGCATATGGAACACGAGACATATCCTCCTCTTCTTCTTGTGTCTTGGGACACTGTTTAGCACACAGCTTTGTACCTACAGGAATCGGAACATTTACCGGTTTACTATCCTACATATTGAACCTCTGCAATATAGTTTCGACATACTTCCTCTTTGCCTGATCTCTCTTAATTTCCATGCCCAAAATATAGTTTGCAACACCAATATCCTTCATGTCGAATTTGGAGAACAATTGAGTCTTCAAATCTTGGATAATTTCTTTGTTATTTCCAATCAACAACATATTATCCACATATAAGACCAAATAAATAACACGATCACCAATTAATTTAAAATAAACACAATGATCCTTCTTTCTTCTGGTGAAGCCAAGTCCCCGTATGTAGGTATAAAATTTCTGATACCACATCCTTGGTGACTGTTTTAACCCATACAGAGACTTCTTTAACCTGCATACTAGTTCTTTCTTCCCCTTCACCATAAAGCCTTCAGGTTGTTTCATGTAGATCTCCTCTTCTAGATCCCTGTGAAGAAATGTTGTCTTCACATCCATCTGTTCTACCTCAAAATCAAATGCAGCAACAACAGATAAAAGTAATCTAATAGAAGTAACTTTGGCAACAGGAGAAAAAATATCACCAAAATCAATTCCCGACACTTGGGAATAACCTTTTGCTACCAACCGAGCTTTGTATTTCTCCACCTTGCCTTCTACATTCATCTTCTTATTAAACACCCATTTTCTCCCGATGGGCTTCCTTCCAGCCGACAACTCCACCAGATCCCATGCCTCATTTTTGTGCAAGGATGCCATTTCATCAACCATGGCCCCCTTCCAGAGTTTTCCATCCTCTGAATCTACTACCTCCCTGACAGTTCTGGGTTCATCATCAGTTATAGTTAAGGCAAAACCTGAACAGAAAGCAGATGGACTATACCTTTCTGGTTGCCTTCTTTCCCGAGCTGATCTTCTCAAAGCTGGAGTTTGTGGCTCTTCATCTTCTGAGTCTTCTTCTATTGTAGAGTCTGATTCATCCTCCTTTAGCTCAAACTCTATCTTCTCAGGTTCCTTTGGTAGGAATTCATGTTTAACAACATCTTTCACCTCTCTAAAAACCACATCTCGGCTGTACACAACCTTCCTTGTTTCTGGGTTCCAAAGCTTGTAACCCTTTAAACCATCCTTATACCCAATAAAGATGCACCTTTCAGATTTATTATCCAACTTGGTCATTTTCTCCTTTGGAACATGTACATATGCATCACATCCAAATACCCTCAGATGTGAAAGAGAGGGTTTCTTACCAGTCCATACCTCATGTGGAGTCTTATCCTGCAACGCTAATGAAGGTGATCTGTTAACCAAGTAACATGCAGTCTACACTGCCTCTGCCCAGAATTCTTGTCCTAACCCAGTACCACTGAGCATGCTTCTTGCCTTTTCCATCAGCATTTTGTTCTTTCTTTCTGCAATTATGTTTTGCTGAGGTGTGTATGGAGTAGTCTTTTTTCGTGCTATACCACACTTCTTACAAAACTCTTCAAATTCCTTCTTACAGAACTCCCCACCATTATCTGTCCTCAACACCTTTATCTTATTCTCTGTCTGGTTTTCAACCAGAGCCTTAAATTCTTTAAATCTGTCAAAGACTTCAGATTTCTCCCTCAAGAAATATATCCATGTATTCCTTGAGAAGTCATCTATGAATGAAACATAGTACACAGACTTACCTAGTGATGGAACCGACACAAGTCCAAACACATCATTGTGCACAAGCTCTAATATCTTGTTCGCCCTCTTAGCACCAGAAGGAAAAATCACCTGATTTTGCTTCCCATATACACAATGTTCACAAAAATCGAAATCTAGAGAGCTATTAGACATACCTTCTACCATACCATTTCCATGCAGTATTCGAAGGCCCTTCTCTCCAATATGTTCAAGCCTTTGATGCCATAGCATGGTCTTTTCTCTAGAGACCACTAGGCTTTCCGCTCCACTTTCGGGAACCACAGAACTGTTGCACCCAGCAATAACAGTGTTGCCCTACAGCTTGTACAGAGTTCCAATCAGAACTCCTCTCATTAATACTAGTGCTCCCCGAACCATCTTACAGGTATCTTTCTCGAACACTGTTTTTACACCTGCATCATCCATCTTCCTTACAGAAATCAGATTTCTGGCCAATGCAGGAATATGCAGAACACCAGGAATTTTTCTAATCCTTCCACCTTGTAGCTTCAGCTTGAATTTTCCATGTCCGACGATTCTGGCCTTCCTATCATCACCTAAGAAGACATCACCGCCATCATATTTCTCATACTCACAGAACCACTCCCTATGGGGAGTGAAGTGAAAGGATGCACTCGATTCAATCAACCATGACTCATGATCTACATGTGTATTTGAAGAAGAAGCCAAATACACATCCCCACCTTCATCCGAAGTAGTTTTTGCCTCTGCAGAAGGAGCATCATCAGATCCCTTTCCTTTCTCAGGAGCTTTAGATCTGCAGTCCTTTTTGTAGTGCCCTTCCTTTCCACATTTCCGGCACACCTTTACAAACTTTCCAGGAGATTTAGATCTCCCTCTAAATTTAAATCTCCCACTCGAAACCTTATTCTTGTTTCTGTTCTGGGACCTTCCTTGTACAGATAAGGCATCTCCATTCTGACCCTCCATATTTATCTGTCCCATTTCCTCCAACAGCAAGGCTGAGACAATGTCATCAAAATTAAAGGTAGTTGTATTGCTACCTATTGCAGTAACCAAACTGTCCCATGAGTCTGGTAGAGAACACAACAAACTGATGCACTTATCTTCATCTGAGATTTTAATATCAACAGATAACAGCTGACTTACCACAGTATTGAAGGTGTTCAAATGCTCTGTCACCGAGTCTCCATCCTTCACCCTTAGGTTATACAACTTTTTCCACAGGAACAATTTATTCACCAAATACTTAGATTGGTACAAAGTCCCTAGCTTATCCCACAAGGTCTTCGTCGTAGCTTCCCCAGATACATTCAACAATACTGAATCTGAGACACACAATCGTATTGTGCTCTTTGCCTTCCAATTTAGCTTCTTCGAGTCTTCAGCTGACATTGTCGTTGGTTTAGTACCCGGATCTATCATGATCCACTGATCTTTATCCACCAGCAGATCCTCCATCTTGAGCTTCCACAACTCAAAACTCTGACCATTAAATTTCTCAATCTCTATCTTCCCGCCACTCGCCATCTTCTTTCACTGCAAG
Organism: Pinus albicaulis; assembly: GCA_034641835.2. Taxonomy (NCBI): domain Eukaryota; kingdom Viridiplantae; phylum Streptophyta; class Pinopsida; order Pinales; family Pinaceae; genus Pinus; species Pinus albicaulis. The sequence continues at coordinate 805,761,852 of CM076569.1, read as the reverse complement.
AATCGATCTTGCAGATCTCCCATTGAACAGGGTCTACCTCAGGCCCGATCAAAAAACTCCTCAACAGCAAAGGCGTCCCCTTGAAGCTCAAACTGCTCTAATACCAAATGTAGGTTTAAACCTTGTACAAAAAACGAATCTTAAAATAGAAAATAAACAATAGCGAGAGCATAAAACATATAACAGATAAACACAGAGATTTTCCCCTGGATCCCAAATCGGGACGACCAGCTTGATTTTTCATTATATTCCTTTTAGCGTTACAACACGTATATATACATGTCGAAGCATACATAAACCCCAATACATTAACCCTGGATTAGAACATAACTATAGTTCTCTTGACCGGATCTACAAAATACCAGGGGTCGAAAACCATCGTACCCCAAAACCATGGGCAGATCCACCCACTGGAAAATAGGGACCAAAATTTTTTTCCAGGGTGCTGCCCCGGACCCCAACAGGGGGGGCTACCACCCCCCCAACATTGCACCCAGCACAACGTACAGGGGTGGCTATTGCCCCCCCTATCACCCCCCCGCATGTGATTAGTCGTGGAAAGAATATAACACATACCCAACAATATCTACAATGTGAGGTAGCCATTGGAAATAATTGGTGCTGTTAAGAATAATAGAGAATGCACTTTCCATTTTTTTTTTAAACAGAAGCTAAGAAAAGCTAAAACTAACTACTTCAATGGAAAGATCTCGAAAAATTAGGTCGTTTAAAAAAAAACGGCTCAAGAAACGGCTTCCGATGAAGAAGTTATGCCTTTTGAAAAAAAATGAATTGTAGATGCCAAATAGTTATGGAAACGGTTTGAAATTTGGTGATGAAGTTCAACTTTAAAAAAAAAAAAAAAAAAAAAAAAAAATCCTGCCCCTTTAACAAAAACTTTTTACAAAAAGAAGCTTGAGAAAGAGATTTGAACCCAATACCTCTATTCTCATAAACTAACTCCTCACCAAGTGAGACAGTAAAAGGATTCTGTTAGACCTCTATTCTCATAAACTAACTCCTCACCAAGTGAGATAGTAAAATGATTCTGTTATTTTTTATTTATTTTTACTCTTCGATGTGCGTGCCTTTTCCTCCAGAACTAAACTATCATAACTTGGGCAGCCAAAAACCTTTTTGCATGAAACAAAAGGTGTTTCTCACTATAACAAACGCTCTAGACACAACAAAGTAGTTCTCCAAACCCTAAAATGTTCTGAAATAGTAGATCTACAAAATGACACTTGCATGTAGTCAAACCGACTTCGGATTCTGATCAACAACGGATGCGGCCCTCAAAATAGCTCTGATACCATGTAGGAATTTACAAGATAAGTTCCTTAGATCAAGAACCAAAGGTCACCATTCACAAATAGATCACAAATCAGTACACCAGTATAATCACGTGGTTAAAACCCTCGAAGAGGGAAATAGTCCACGGCCTGAGCCAACGCGGCCACTTCAGGTAATTTATTAATATAAAAAGAAAAGTTATATATGTTTCTCTCATAAACGGTTACCGGAAAAATGACCCTCCATGCTCTTTAAATAGAGATCATGGACCAATTAGGTGTTAAGCCACGGATCAAGTGTCATTAATACCGAGGAGAGAGATAACCGTCAGATCACTACAAATCGTGACCTTCGGAATATAAGTTACAAATGTACATGGTAAAGAAACACACTTTACCTAACTCTACAATAGACTGAGTTATTCTTAACTATTTCCTATGTGTCGGAATACTAACATTATGCAACATGGGTACTCATTGGATGAGGAATAAAATTATTCATCCAACAAGTGTTTCCACTCGAAATTTCAGTAAACCCATAAGGAGATAAGTTGAAAATACGAGTTGAAAAAATAGTTTTTCCTTTTTTCCCTCTAAAATTTGATGATGTAATCTAATCTTATTTTATTATTTTCACTATTATTTTATAATTTCCTTAGGAGGCCCATTTTAGACCTCAAAATTCCCCTAATGAAATAGAACGATACTGCTCCTAGACAGATTTTTGGGAGTTATTAATGTGGCATTCCTCTGCTATGATCTTAAAAGTAAAAATATGGTTTAGAGTTGAATGATGTCTCCTAAATCTAGCTTTCCCTTTAGCTCTTTTACCCTAGCTTTCAAGCCAAAGGATAATCTTTTTTTCCAAAATGAGCCCATATAGTTTGTCTAAAATGTGGCTAATTATAATGGTCCTGTAGTTAGAAGGTGTGTTTTTATCCCCGCTTTTAAACATAAACTCAATAAGGCTTAGGGAAGCCCTGTTTCACTACCAAGTTGAGGAGTTTTTATATACAAGGAATGAGGGTAGACCTTCCCATTTTGAAAATTTTGAGCTTGGTAGCCTTTAATATCCCTAGCTTTCCCATTAGTGAGTTTCCTAATCATGAACTCCATGTCTTCCAAAAAATATATATCCTTCTCTTGAGCTCCTCATTTAACAAAAATCAATCTTGACATGATTTCTAGGCCTCCTTCCTTTACTAGGTATTGTCTCGTTTCTTCAGCTTTCCAACAAATTCTTTATCATCCATTTTCAAAAAATCACCTTTCTCTTTCCAAGTTCAACATTCATGATTTTGACTTCCTTTGATTTCAAGGATATGGAGCATTGCTCCAACACTATTCATTTTACTTTCGTTTAACATGACCATATTTCTCAAGGTTAGTAAGTACCCAGGAATGGTGGAATACAAGAGATGGAGTTTGACCTCTTGCGTTTTGAGATACTCACTGTGAGACTCTGCAAACAAAATATCTCTACACAATGATTTCTGTGGAACACCACTTAAATATTTTGCATGAATAATCTTGCTTCTATTTTGTATGAATAATCTTACTTAAAGTAAGATTCACTATGACATAAGATGGAGCCTTCACCCAAACTCAACCATTTAGTCCCACTGCTATCTCTAAAACAAATCATTCTGAGAATGAGTAATCTCTAATTGCCTTCTTCAAAGATGAGAACCATGCACATTGTACGATAATATTAATGATAGAGACCTTGCTTCCGGGAGCATTAAAGAAGGTAACTAGCACTTCCAGTTTTTCTTTTCAACTTTTATAGAGCCTGGACCATAGAGTACCATATAACCATAATAATGAAATTGGTCTAAGGAGTAGTAGCTTTAGAACTCCCCCATACAAACTGATGAAACTAGGCAGGATTGAAAAAAAATCTTGTGCCAAATGAGACACAGAGGAATAGGCACCTTAATTGAACAACACACAAACTGATCCAAAATCTTTTGCTTGAGATGTATAAAAGAATTAACATGTGAAAATTGTAGCTTTAAACAAGAAACTTAAAGGCATAAGCGGAAAAAGAGAAGAAATTAACATCATGCACGAGAACACAGAGTTGATATCAGAGTTCGTCTAGGAGGGACTATGTCTCTGGGCCCTGCTCAAATAGTGGGGAGGCCCTGCTTTCATTAAATGGAAAAAATGAAAGTACAAGTACAAAATGAGGAATTACACTCTTATATCTGCCCAATCTGAAATTGGTCGAAATTGCAAGCCTTTGATGACAAAATGGGTAGCATCGTTGGATTTGTAGCGTCAAGTAGGGTAGAATCCATATAAAACTTGCCCCAATCTGACAAAGTGAAAATATGGCCCCTCTGGAAAATGGCTCACATCATGGTTCCGCCCCCCCTGCACACTGCTCAAGATTCCACTGCCTCATTTTCCGTGCCCGCTCTTGTATGTCCTTGGGCGCACAAATGAGTGAAGTTTTATATAATGATCTATTGGGTGGAATTTACAAAGTGACTGGTTGGAGAGTTGGTTTAGGATCTGAATTGTGTGTGTAGAGGTCGACTGGTCAAACCCTGACCCCTCCTTAAATAATCAAAAGTTGTTTTAAAAAAATCCGCATGCATGTTTTAACAACCGCATTTATTTTGAGGGGGGGTCGGGCCTGCATCGGGTATCTCGCCCCACATTCTCCATTGTCAGCTCTAATGATGTGGTTGGAGTACCACAGGGGTCGGGTGGTGTGGTTACACCCCTGCCCAATATACAATAGACATTGCGGTCGTTTAAGTGGGGACCACGGGGGTGGCGGGGTTGACCACCTGCCCCCAACTTTAACATATGATTTAAATAACTTTTTCGGATTTGGATGTGATGGCGGGGTTGGTGGCCCTCCACCTTTAATATATATATTTTTTGTTTTTTCTTGTTAATAGAACAAAGTGGTTGTTTTCAAACCTTCGGATTTTTTACCGAACGAGTGCAATTAACGGTCCCACAAATTTGCCCAAAATCTGGCCAAGTTGGCTGGAATCCGGTGGCCGGGTTCCAGCAAAATTGTTGCCTCCTTAAGCTGCCACATCACCAAGTCAACCCTTGAATTTTGACTACTCCTAACTTCTTCATACGGACTTGGAACTGAGTTTCGTTTGCGTCGTTGGAATTAGAATGACGAGATCTACAATCTAAACCTGGTTTGAGAAACTTTCAAACACTTTGATTTTTGAGCCTTTCTACTTAAGCCACTTGTACTTGTACCTGTTTAACCCACCTGGATCATTCCTCCCCACTAAAGAGCTTTTGGACCCCAAAAGCCTTATCAACACTCTCAGCACACTATTTGTGTCCTTTCCAAACCACACTTTCAATTCTCTGTACACGAAACTGGTACAGTATTTGCAATCATGCACACCACACATGACTCAACCACCCCTCCTTGACAAGAGTTTATAGCACCCACTCATTGGCCAAGGATTACATAAAAGAAAAGAAAAACAATCACTATCTCAACTACTCATAAGGAAAGGCCAAAACATCATCGTTGTGTTTTGAAGTGATGGGAAACACACCATCACGTTTACATTTACTTGCATTGTAGGATTTACAAATGTGGCCATCGCACTAAGGCCCCTTAAAGAACCGTCTTTTACTTAATAAGGTAAATGGATCATCCCCCTGTGGAGGATCTGCCTGTGGAACAACTTCGGGGACCTGGCTCTGTATGGGTATTTTTTGATCCTGGCGTGTTTGACATGCAGGTTTCTGGGGTTCATTCTGGTTGTGATGATTCTTCCTCCTCCATACCTTTCGTGTTGTCTTGGAACAACTCCTCCTTATGTGCCTTCGAGAAGAGCCCATGAATCCATCACTGTCGATGAGGTGTGAGGAGGTGATCTCATCATTAGTTTTTGGTGGTTGGCTGGCTGTCTTGGAGCTTTCTCCCACTTCCTTCCTGGTGTATTCGAGCCCTGCATGACGCGGCAATTCCTCAACCTTGACGGGGTTTACGATGCCGAGGCCCTTTCATTGATACCCCATCTTCTTCAGCAATTTAGACCCGATCCCTGTAGTATGCTTTTCAAGAGGAGCGAATTCATCATCATGAAAAATACATGAAATTGAAGGGTTACTTTTTACCTCGAGTTGGTTTTGTTGCAATTTTTCCAAGGCCTCATCCTTAACTTGTAACTGGTGTAGTAACCTTTGTTTTTATTCCCTTGCTTCCTGTAGGAGCTTCTTAGCTCAAAATTTTCTGCTTGGATGCCTTGGTTAATTTCTTCAAGTTCTTGGAACTCCGTCGCAGTAAGTGGCCCTTTTTCCCTTCGTAAAATATCTATTGATATCTTCATTTCATCACCTGAATTCGAACCCAAGTCTATGGGTCCTTCTGTCATGATTCCAAAGGTTGCAAGCTTCATTTTATCACCTGAATCGGACCCCAGGTCAATTGGTCAACCTCGTGAAAATCCTACAGCTGCGACCTTTTCATCTTCCTTGGATCCAGAATCTTCAAAATATTGGTTTTGTTGTATGGTGGTGGTGGTTTTCTGCCTCCCTTTTTTGTCATTTCTCTCATATCTCAACTCAAGGTGCAACTTCCAACAATTTTCTTCGTCATGTCCCTCTTTTTTACAATATGTGCAAGAGGGCTTTGCTCCCCTTCTTTTGGTTGCGATAGTCCTTTTTGGGTAGTCACTTTGTTCATGCATCCCCCTGCTTTCTATGTGCATGGCCTTCACACTGGCCTCATCGATGGTAGGAGGCTCAAATATCAATAATGAATGTATTATGTAACTATGTAATAACCTAATGTGGTTAGTTACAACTTCAGGAGAATCTAATGAAATGCCCAAACTTAGTGCTTGTTTTCTAAATTCCTCGGTAAAGCTTTGCACGTTTTTCCCTTTACCTTGCCTTAGGTGCTGCCACTCCATTAAGGCTTTTTGCTTATAACCCAAGCGATATAATTGGTCTTTAAGTGTAGTAATGAAATTTGACCATGAGGAAAGTAGGTTACCCAAATTACTGTTGCCTTGAATTTTGCTCTCCCACCAAATGAGAGTTGTGCCACTCAATCGAAGAGAAGCCAATTGGATTTTCACCTCATCCTCCACAATCTGTTGGATCCTGCAATAGAGTTCAAGCTACCTAATCCAATTGTTAAGCTTCTCGGCATTACTTTCACCATTATATAATGGTAGATCAAATTTAACATCTAACTTAAATAAAGGCTTGTTAGACGTATTTCCAGAATTTTTATTATGATGGTTAGAAGAGGAGGAAGGAATTTCATTTACTGAAGGAGGTGGATCTCCTCCACCATCTCCATGCGCTGAACCTTGCCCTTCTAAAGCATGATTTCCTGATTTCTCTAACGTCTCAAGTCTAGAGAATAGCTTCTCTACTCGATTTTCCATGGTATAGAAGGTTTCGCAGAAATTGAGCTCCTCTTCATTCTGATCTTCGTCACCCATGTTCCTTCTCTGACATGCACGTCCATCTTCGGGATCAAAAGCATGTAGTGTCCCCTCACCTCTTATTAGCCTGTTTCTTGTTATCATACAAGCATGTAATTCACATCTACAAACACCTGCTTTGATACCATTTGATCCAAAATATTTTGCTTGAGATGTATAAAAGAATTAACATGTGAAAATTGTAGCTTTAAACAAGAAACTTTAAGGGCATAAGTGGAAAAAGAGAGAAGAAATTAACATCATGCATGAGAACACAAAGAGTATATTGGAGTTCGTCCAGGAGGGACTACGTCTTCGGGCCCTGCTCAAATAGTGGGGAGGCCCTGCTTTCATTAAATGGAAAAAATGAAAGTACAAGTACAAAATGAGGAACTACACCCTTATACCTACCCAATCTGAAATTGACCGAAAATTGCATACCTCTGATGACGAAATGGGTAGCATCGTTTGATTCATGGTGTTGAATAGTGCATAATCCATATAAAACTTGCCCCAATATGACAAAGTGAAAATCTAGCCTCTCTAGAAAATGGCTTAGATCATGGTTCCACCCCCTCCTGCACACTGCTCAAGGTTCAACTACATCGTTTTCCGTGCTCGCTCCTGTCTCTCCTTGGGGCCCAAATGAGTGAAGGTTTATATAATGAACTGTTGGGCAGAATTTACAAAGTGACCGGTTGGAGAGTTGGTTTAGGATCTGAATTGTGTGTGAGGGGGTCGGGTGGTCAAACCCAGACCCCTCCTTAAATAATCACAAGTTGTCTTAAAAATATATGCATTATCTAATTCTAGAAATCTGCATGCATGTTTTAACAATCGCATTTATTCTTGGGGGGGGGGGGCGCGGGCGGACCTGCATCAGGCGCCGGCCCCATGTTCTTCGCTGTCGGCTTCGATGATGTGGTTGGAGTACCATAGGGGTCCAGTGGTGTGGTTACACCCCCGCCCAATATACAATAGACATTGTGGTTGTTTAAGTGGGGACCACGGGGGTGGCGGGGTTGACCACCCGCCCCCCAAATTTAACATATGTTTTAAATAACTTTTCGGATTTGGATGGGGTGGCGGGGTTGGTGGCTCGCCACCCTTAATATATATATTTTTTGTTTTTTCTTGTTAATAGTAGAAAGTGGTTGTTTTTGAACCTTCGGATTTTTTTACTGAAGGAGTGCAATTAACGGTCCCACATATTCACTCGGAATTCGGCCAGGTTGGCCAAAATCCGGTGGCTAGGTTCCAGTGAAATTGTTGCCTCCTTAAGCTGCCACATCACCAAGTCAACCCTCGAACTTTGAATACTCCTAACTTCTTCATACGGACTCGGAATTGAGTTTGGTATGTGTCGTTGGAATCAGAATGACGAGATCTACAATTTGAACCTAGTTCAAGAAACTTTCGAACACTTTGATTTTTGAGCCTTTCTACTTAAGCCACTTGTACTTGTACCTATTTAACCCACCTGGATCATAAATGGTTGAAATCCTAGAAAAACTAGTAAGAAATGATAAGATAAGATATTTCGAAAGGCCCTCTCCTTCAAGTTGTCCACTAAATTAGATTTGCGTATAAAGGGTTTCGGAAACCAGGAAAGGAAAATCTTCCAACCATAATTGTTTGTAATCCCAAATGTAGACAAATCCAATACATGGTGATATTTTGATGGACCTTGTCAAGGAGAGGCATAAAAGCTTACGCGAGAGCAGTTTTATATTCAGAGGGCACTAAAAAGAAATCATTTCAAAGATGCATTGAGAGAGGGTACAAATAACTGGGCAAAACTGAATTCTCTCTCTATGCCTGTGGATAAAGCTGTGAACAGGAAAAGGGGTCTACATATTCAAATTTCAGGGAATTCCAAGATAGTTGACTACATCAATAGTCAAGTAAATCTCCAAAATTTGATCCTTTCCCTAGTCTTCTTGGAAAGAATCAAGAGAACTAAAATAAAATTTCAACACACATGTAGAGTTCAATCTTCCTGTTTTTGAGCAGCATTAAAGCCCTTTTTGGGTTAGGTTTTGATATTGACACAAACATTTTCTAAGAGTTGGGGCGCGTTTCAATGTATGTTCACATTTCTATTAAAAAATGGTAAATGTACAGTCTATATTCAAATACTAAATATGAAATTCATATATACAAACTTCTATTTCAAATAGGAGATATACCAATTTTTCCTTCAAAAGGAAAAGGAGCACAAACACATCGTGCATCCACTAAATACGGTAAACACATCATATGAGTATCCAATAGTTAACTAGGAGAAAACAAACAAACAAGAAACGTTTGCCTTACTGTGAATCTTTTCAGGTTACTGTAAAAACGCTTGAGAAATAAATAAATAAATTGCTCTTGAGTCTTAGGTGAGAGCAGACCATGTAGAGTGCGACGGAGAAAAAAGTAAAGTTAAGCGAGAGCAAGTGGCTGAAGTAATTTTGAACCCAGAACCTTCTAATTTTTAACTTTAAATTGTGATTAGTTGGAAACGACATTCAATCCATCCACGATATGGGGCTCCTGCTTATATGTCATTTACAAAATAGAGGTTGGAACACCAGAATTCGCACCCTCTCACGCATCGAACAAAAAATAAGGAGATTGCGCAACAAACAAACCAACAATATAAACAATAATGGGATTGCACAACAAACAAACAAACAATAAGGAGATTGCATAGCAAACAAACCAACAATATAAACAATAAGGAGATTGCACAACAAACAAATAAACAATAAGGAGATGGAACAACATGGAATTGCAGCAAAATTTCACTCCTATCCATCGAATAAAGAGATTAACATGGAATCACAACAGAACCCCACTCCTATCGTCTCTGAACAAACGAATAATGTTGCAATTGGTCTCTCAACATCGTTTCCTCGGGTGAATCGACTCAACTCATCAGGGAAACATGCACCTTATCCCCAATAAATGAATTACGATGCCTTATCTGAAGAAACCAGCAAGGGTTGTCGGATCGAGTCCAAAGACCAACTTTGCGGCCGAATGCGAAAGTCTCTGAGTGTATTAGCCAAGGCTGCTAACAGAATCTAATATCCCGTTTCGAGGATATCTCCAAAACCTGTAATATCCTGCTCAAAAGCTCTGATACCACTGTAATATCTCGTTTCGGGGATATCTCTAAAATACGGCAAACTCCAACCAGAGATAGACTGGGAGGGCATTTACCGGATATGTCGCCTCTGAAGAGAGGATGAGATCTGGAGGATACCTGGCCCTTTCTAGACTCTATCTAAGAGTGAAAGATAAACACACCAAGTGGTATAGAACTATAACGCTCAAAACATAATAGTGCAACAGATTGTAATATCCCAAAAATGGATTTCTCAGCAAATCATTCCTGGAAAATGAATTATTCAAGTATGATGGCTTAATATACCATATAATATGTCTGAGAATTCTTATAAACCAAAATAAATAACAACAACACTCTTTACTCAGCTTTTATGGGAAAAAAGGTGGGGAAAAGTGAGGATTTTGGCCCTAAAATGAGTGTATAAGGAAATCTGCATAACATGACGGGTTAAGGTTCTGGAATATGTTATATTAGGTTAAGAGGGACTTCCATGTCGAATTTTAGTTCAAAAAAAGGCTTTTTACTATGTTAAACAGTTCCTCCTTCCCGACTAGTCAAGAAAAACCCTGATTTCCTATGACTTTGAGTATGTAGAAATTTACTGAAGCAAGGGAAACGTATTTTCTGAAGGTAAAAGATGTAAAACAGTATGAACAACCAGAGGATGAGTTTAGTAACATGGCATAGGCATTCACCAAGGTTAAACATCAATTTTACATAGAAAATCCCTCAAGATTGAGGTGCTGCAAGACAAGAGAACGACCAAAAGTAGGACTGCAGAAGATAACATAGTCTACTGCAACTATGCATTAGAAATGACTGAATATGACAATATTAGCTCAGATAAATGAGGGGAGCAAAGCTCTAACCCTTATAAGCAAAAATACATCAATCCTCCAAGGGATTGGCTGAACTACACAAAATAGCCAAAATGCCAGAGTTGCTGGGCAGCTGCTGCAACTCAAATCTGGAACTCAATAGAGAAGGCTGAAGATGATGAACAAACTGAAGTAGACCTCCTCCAATAGATCTCCAAAGTGGAAGGTTGATCCTTACACTTGAGATCTTACCCTCAAATCAAACTGCAAACCCTCACTACAGATACACCATGAAAATAACGCAGTAACTGAGAGGGACTGCGTAGTGAGTGGAATAGAACCCTTTGGCCAAGTGCCAAGATCTGCAAATAATCTCCAATATCTCCCAATCCGATCCTCCAAAGGAAAGAAAGACTCTCCCTCTGAAAAACAAGAGAAGGAAGTGGTGTCGTGAAGTCACCACGACAACACCCTACAACACAGTATTATGCTGCTGCAGCAATAACGCTGTCCTGGAGGATGATGCTGAAAAACTAACCTTGCCCGAGCAGGCACTCGAAGTCCCTCAGGGCTAAGGGTGAGATCTCTGCACGGAGACACTCGGTGCACTAAACAGTGCTGCAGACAGGCTAAATAGCCAGCGTGCTAAAGAAGACAAATGTCTCACTCAAAAATCACTAACTCAAGAATGAATGAAATGAGGAGGCTCCTCCATCTTTTATAACGTTGGTTTTCCCTCCAAAACCTAACTTATCCTCTCTCTCTCTCTCCTCCACATCCTCATCCTTATCCACATCCTCATTCTTATCTTTGCTGAAGAGGCCCCCTCCTCCACGTGGTGTTAGGTCCCCCCTTGACTCCCACTTAAGTCACAACGTTGTGCTACTAGGTGGATGTCTTATTTCACTTAAGTGAGTTAGACCCTCTTCACTCACTTTTTATTTATTTACAAACTATAGATGGCAAACTAAACAAAATAGAATATTCCAATTAGTTGTCGCTAATTAGGAATATTACATAGAAAGTCTCTGAGTGTATCAGCCAAGGCTGCTAACAACAGAAGGCTACCAGAACTAGAAGGGCCCTATCCTTCCCCATTTTCTCGCTGGTTTGCAGGGGCACATTTGCGGAAGAGTGAGACTGTCTATTACCGCTACATCATTGTTCGTCTCCTTTCCCTAGGTAGGGCGATAGGAAAGTTTTATGATTTGGTGAAGTGAAACGTCTCCGCGTAATTACATAATATTATAAAGTAAAATGGCCTTCATTATATACATCCTGTTATTTTATTACATAATATTATAAAGTAAAATGGCCTTCGAAATTTTGGAACGTGGACAACTATAATTTGGAGCTTTGGCACATATGATGTTTGTGTATATTTACAGTGTGTGACAAGTGCAGGGACCAATATAACAACAAAAGTGTGGGTGCATCATCTCCTCATCAGCCATCAACATCAACAGCAACAAGGGTTACAAATAAAATTTCAAATTTTAAATTAGCCGGTATGTGTTCTATAGATGGGTATGTGATGGTCACAATGCAGATAACAACGTGATTCATTTGTTTTGGACGTACTGTAAACAAAGATACACTTTGCCGAAAAGAATGGACGTACCATAAACAGAGATACACTTTGCCGAAAAGAATGAAGTTGTCTACCCAGGAAACAAAATAGCTCGGACGACAGTTTTTTGTCGGAATCCAGTTCAGTAAAATTCAAAAAATGAGGTAGTTGCAGTGTTTGGAATCCATTTTTGAGAGTGGAAATGAATTTAGCACTATCAAACACCCTTATGACACCCAAAACACTGAAGTTTAACAACTATAAACAAGATTCTGATAAAATCTTTACCAATTTTTTTCAAAATCTCTGTTGGATTATGGGCCATTCTGTTACTTTTTTAAACTACGACGAAAAAATGTCAAGATGGGTGCCGTCACTGAGAAAATGTCTATGTAATAAGGCTTTGGGAGAAGTAATAACACCTCGTCTTGGGCAAGGTGATTGCAATAAAAGAAACTTTTTATAATCTCAAAGAGTTGTTTACATGGAGACCACTCGAGTTACATGGGTTATGTACTATATTAATTTTCTCGAAGTGGATCATTATCCGCGATGGAATAAAGTTCTGTCTCTGTACAAAAATATTATTTTACTCCTAAAAAGATTCGTTGGACGATTGTTGCTTCCTTTCCACTCTACTTCACAGCAAAGCAAAACATATTTGGTGGCTTTAATGATTTTGATGTGACCACTTATTAGGAAGAGGGAATGCAGATTCGTTGGACGATTGTTGCTTCCTTTTCACTCTACTTCACAGCAAAGCAAAACATATTTGGTGGCTTTAATGATTTTAATGTGACTACTTATTAGGAAGAGGGAATGAAACGGAGCAGAAGAGTCTCATTGAATTTGTCGAATTTGTCGGAGGACTAAGAGATCTACCTTGCAGAGACAGGGAGGAGTATCATGCGGGGTTGGGATTCCATCTGTTCAGCAGCTCGCAATGTGGTCAGTGATTGTAGTGACAGTTTATCTGGAAGATACCCAGCGGAAAAAATGAGTGAGATCCAGAAGATCATGCACAGCAATTGGGATTCCTTGAGAGAGAACGCCCCAGATCATTGTACCTTCTGGACTACTGTTGGCAAATATACCCTGGTACAGATCATCCCACAGATCATCCAGGACAGCGGTCTACCAGGTGGGCTTGATTTATTTTCATATTTCCTATTAAAAAAATTACAAGATCAGACCATGAACAAACCTGAAAATCGTTTGCGGATCTGCTCCCCATTCTCAGCTCTGTGGCTTCATAAAAGGGCGCCCCCTTAACCCCTCTAGTAGTTGTGCGTAATTGGAGCCTAGGTTCTGGCTATAATTATATTTGGTTACAAAAGACATTATTCGAATTTCGGGATAGATCAGTTTGGGAAAACATATAAAGATGAGAGTCGAGAGTGTAGGTTTTCATGGGAGAGTTTTTAGGATGAAACTGTGTAAAGCATTTTATATTCGTCCAAAGTTTCAGGTGGACTCTTTACAGGATATAAAATTCTCTACACAGTTTTATCCGAAAAGCTCTCCTAACATGTATAAAGATGTTTTGCAAATGCAAAAAAGTTTGAATAACTCTGATCGAGTTGCGTTTTTCCAGTTATGTCTATATATTAGTGGTATACAAACAAGAGTATATGCATGGCTGTTTGAGGATTACCAACAAGAAATCAAACTTGAGGTAGCTTTGTAAACACTTCCTGAAATGAACTAACTCGGGGGCATACAATCTTTTCAAATTATGACAGGACAACATCATAGATGCATCAAACAGAAACACAGACTAGCATGTTTGACATTAGTAAAATTAAGATAGGGTCGGTTCAAAAATGGCCTCTATGAAAAGTTATCTCGGGCCTTTTGAAGCTTCTTACCATGACTCACGTTAAATGTCTAGGGTTGGAGCTGCTTCCATGTGAGTCAAAAATTCATGTGACCTTCGTGGTTTCTTTTGCTTTATCTAGTTTCCATTCAATGACCTTGAAGCTCAATCGAAGGAAAACTCCACATAATATTGTGAAATTGGCTTCCAATCTTCACAATCTGCCCAGTGTTTCTAGCTCCTTATGCTCCTGCTTCTCCAACGTGATGGCTACCAGAGTCCTGGCCAGGAAAATATAATTCCATAACCTAAAACATTTTGGTGTCCATAGACTTCAAAATCCAAATTCTGAGCCTAACTCTTGAAATCCAACTCGTATTCGTTGTATGTGCATGTGAAGATGGTTTCGTCTATCCGAATCCATCAACTCTCTCCTAAATGTGTTGTGCTAGGTTTTTGATTGAACCAATACTGACCTACGAAAACGCTCTTTCCACGCCTGTATCGTGAGAGCAAGGCATGGCATTCCTTTTTCTTCATTGTACTCCATTCACTGAATTCAAGAACATCAAAGCCTTCACATTATGAGCCACCCTTGTTGGCCAATTCTGCAACAGAAAAATCAAAGTGTTCTCCCAACTCACATCATGAGTGGCCCACCACCAATAAGTTGGAACGCTTCAAACAATCACCACCAGCAGCCCATCAAGAATGAGAAATTCTTGACCAGCCAAAACACTAGCCTAAAGCTAGGGGAACATAAGAGGAAATTAGCTGGTTCTTCACACTTTTAAAACCACCAGCTTACATCTAGAAAGATGCGGTAATCCTCTAACTCCCCCCACCTTATACGTTTCAATTTTTTTTAACAAATGGCAGGATACCAAGAACCTAGATATAATAGAAAAACATACCAAGAACCTAGATATAATAGAAAAACAAACCAAGTAAGTTCATCTACACATAAAACGTAAACATTGGAAATAGGACCCATAAGACAGGGATAGAAGCTACCCATATTGGCCAACCTAATTACTTTATACAGGGTTCGGGTTCAGGAAAACCGACATATACAAGTGACCAGCTAGGGCACTTTATACAACCATCCACATTCCTCATGCCAATTGCATCATGAAAACGTCTCCTACACTTTACATAATTTAAACTAAAACCTCTCTCATTTCACAATAAATATCCATCAACCTCATAAGAGTTACCATAATTACCTATGTTGTATTATTTGGAGTTGTTTACCGAGGCCATTTGTTCAACTAAATTTTAAAAAATTAGGTAGTTACAGTGCTTGGAATCCATTTTTTATAGTGGAAATGGATTCAGCACTATCAAAAACTCTTAGTGCACTCAAAATATTAATGTTTAACAACTGTAAACAAGATTCTGGGCAAATCTTTGCTGGATTTTCTGAAAATCATTACTGGATTCTGGGTGAAAATGCAGCGTTTTTAGACTACGCGGTATTATTTTCTTATTTTCTGGTACAGGTGTCCAGAAAAGTTAGATGTTTCTCCACTTTATAGAAAAAGGCAAATCAGAATTTAAAATATAAAAATATAAAATATTTTTTTAATATATAAATATATTCTTTGAGTGTATTTTTCTCTGAGTTTTTCTCTTTTAAATTTATAAAATGTCAAGTTCATTATCAGTTCTCTGCCACATGGGCAGTCTTTGAAACAATCTGACTTAAAAATACAAAGAAAAAGTTTTACATATGTTTCTCCTTAAGAGAATAAACGACTCTAATATTTAAGCATTAATTATCACATATAATATGCACACACAATTTTCTGTGATATATATACATAAACAGCAAATTAAATACTCATCAGCATGACATCCCAGATATCGAGATGGAGGTGCCACAAGCTTTCTTAACCCATCAAGAGATTGCTTCTGTTTTTCAATTAAAGATATGGGTGTTAGGGATGTCTTTGGCCATTCTACCTGCAGATGTTTCAACCTAGGCTCATGTTTTGTGGGCAGTTCAACATATTTCTCTACAGGCTTTTTATTCCCCAACTCTAAAGTTGGATCTTTAGAAACAGAAGTTCCATAAGAATTATCCGCAATTGCTTGTTTAGTAGAGGACTCTATGAAACATTTTTATGAATTTATGAAACTTGCATACAACAGAGACTTAATTATGAATTTGCCCTAAAATTAACTTCTTTATAATCTACAAATTTCACCGTCTTTTTAACTACGATGTGAATGGTTTTTTTTATTACAAGCTTCTTGAATAGAAGAGAGCTTCGTTACGATGAAATTTTGGGCGAAATGGATTAAAATGCTATTTTTTTTGGGTTATATTTTTTAAATGGTTTATATTTTATGATACCGGAATTAAATTTTGTAAATGAAATAATTTTTAATTTTTTTTTGGGTTATTTTTTATTTTTAAAGAAAATATTATTTTATTTTAAAGGTGATCAAAAATGATTTAAAAGCAGTTTATATTTATGTTAACTCTTAATTTACTAAACACTAAGAGGGCTCAAATCTCCTAAGCTGTAAATCTGTTTTAAAGTGAAAAAAATTTAATCTTTTGGATGTTTGGTAAATCTGATGTAAAATATTTTACACCCAATTTACCAAACAACCAAAAAAATCAAATTTTATTTCACTCTAAAATTAACATACTCTTATTATACAAATTTTACCATCTTTTTAACTACAACATCCACACACACACACACACATATATATATATATATATCATTGCCTGCTAGCTCCTTGAATAGAAAAGAAAAGAGCTACGATATGATGAAATTTTTGGCAATATGAACAGATCTGTAAATACATGTACAAAAGTATTCATAAACATAAACATTGTATATGTGGCATTGCTATACTCTGCTTGTTTATTTGTTTATAAAACAAAGTTGATGAATGTCCTACCCCTTTGTATTCATATACCAAACTATTTTAACAATCAAATGACTGTAAACCAATAAATGGAATCGACCAGTAAGGAAGGCTCATTTATTAATTCTAACCAGGATCGATTCTAACAAAATTCATTAGTTCTGACTGATGATATGTGTATGTCGTAGGAGCCAAACCTCTGTACGGAGGAGCGAAACTTATGTACAGGGCCTGGAAGGAATCTCAGCGCGACAAAAGTGGTGTGGCGTCCCAGCTGCATGGTCATGACAAAGACATTGGGGAAAGAATATCGATTCATGATGAACGTGAAATGGCAGTAGAGTGGGCGAAGTATATGGCGCTGAGGGAGGAGCTGCAGAGATTGATTGCACAGACGAAGCCGGCGAAGGCATCCCAAACCCAAGGCATCATGAAAATTGCTGCACTTACCCATCAACCATTTTCGCCAGAGGCTGTCATGAAAGCATTAAAACAAAGCCAGGTGTCCCAGGACTGTTCTGATGATGTTGAGATAGAGGATAAATAGTGGATGTATTAGGATCTGAGTAACATATTTTTCTGCTATACTTTTGCCAAAGTTGGAGTGTTTTTCTTTCAAATGGAATCATAAATCCCTCTGTTTTTATAACAGAAAAGTTAACCTGAACTTCAATTGCGGTGGTATGTTGGCTTTATTTTGTTTAATATTTGCACCAGAAAATTGCAACTGAACTTTAATATCCGGATGGAATATTTAGCTTCCTATAAACGTGTGACAAATGTATATACATTTGGGTAGATGGTTGTATATCTAATGCATATTTTTGACTTTCTAAATGTATTATATTTATATTCATCCAGTTTGGTATGCTATTAATTAATTTTCTGATTTAATTGATATTTATCCAGTTTGACTTCTAAACGTATGATATTTATATTCATCCAGTTTGGTATGATATTCATCGAGTGGCAGTGATCCTTCTAGTAATATATCTCTTCTCTTTGGTTTAACATTGAAAGTTGATGTTACTATTTTGTAAAGGTGTTTTTTTGGGAGGAATACTCTCCAGCAGTCATACACTGATTTTTGTAGGTAATATTCATAGGTGGTAGGACTATTTAGCCTTGTGAAAAGGTCCACAACATTTACATCCATGATACTTTTTGTTACAATACTGGCCAAATTATTGTATAGATTAATATTAAGAATAATCACCACTACAATGATCACCACCACTCCAAGATGACTACTATAGTAAAAATCATCTTTCTTTTGCAAACATTTTCCAACATGTATCATGTATAAAGTGTGTCCAGCTATTCTCTTTTTTAATGTTATATCAATGCCATGTTTCTTAATGTTGAGAGTCTTGTTTGTGATCAAGCCAAGCGTGTTGTAACTTTCATTCCAAAGGTATGAATATCTATACTTTTTATGAAGCGCTTTTGTATAATTAAATTAAAGTAAAACACATACCATTTAGTGAAGATGAATTATATTGTTTTATTAAAGTAATATTATTTGTGTGTTTTTTTAATATATTTAATATGTCATATGATTTCTCAAAGGTAACGACTTTATGAACCTATTTTTGTTAAGTGTGTTTGCATTTTAGACTTTCATAGCATAAGTTATATAGACTTTAAATTCATCTAAAAAGTTCACAGAGTTCATACATTTACTTAGCAATGGTTTTTTGATAATGCTCTACACATGAAGATGTAATCTCAATTGATTTTATGAATAGATATTGCTTCTATATTTCAAGAAAAAAGTGCTTTTATTTACTCAAAAACGCTGTAATAAGTGGAAGTAGATCTTTCAACAAATTGTATAGAGGGCCCTCTTAAATGTAACCTTAAAGGGATAGACAACTCTTTAAAAATGGTTTTTTAACAAACACACTGAATAACTCACTATGTAGGGATCAACCTCTATTTATTGCTTCTCTATTTCAAGAAAAAAATGCTTTTATTTACTCAAAAACCCTGTAATAAGTGGAAGTAGATCTTTCAACAAATTGTACAAAGAGCCCTCTTAAATCTAACCTTAAAGGGATAGACAATTTTTAAAAAAAGGTTGTTTAACAAACATAATGAATGACTCACTATGTAGGGATCAACCTCTATTGATACATGAAAACATATGCATCTATGTACACTGATATCCAACATAAAAAGCTAGTGGAAGATAAAATGTGTTTGAAAGTTAACATGTTCCATAACACACAACTATATGCCTCCTTTTAATGCTTGTAGATTCTATCTATTAAACAAAGTGTAAGACACTATATATTATTAGACCAAGTTTAGTGATGAAAACTAATTTGAAATTGAATTAACATTATTATTTTAATAAAAATAAGAGCAAAAATACTAATGACATAAAATCTCTTTCACAAGCAACAAAATAATTAGAATCTCTTCATGAAATTGAGCTAGAGACATTATAGCAAACACCTTTTCCCAAATGGATTTAAAAGATAGAAGAAACACCTCATCCCAAGCAAGGGTTAACAACTTAAAAAATAAGTGAAGACATAATCATGAGCAAAACATAGAAGACTAAGTTTGCACACTCACAAGAATGTAAAACAAGACCATACCAAACATTAGCAAGAATAAGAACAAATAAACTTGTCCACTGATTATTCTCCCATTAAATAAATTTTATCATCCATTTTCTAATACCTATAATCCTACCATCACTAAAGTAAAAATAAGCAAAAACTACTAAAAATAAATTTATTAATTTAAGGATTATTAATTTTAAATAAAAATAATATAAAATAAAATTATATCTAAATTTCTTATAAACAATCTTTCACTTTTATCCATTATTTTCCAACATCTATAATCATTGAAATGAAATATTTAAAAAGCACCATTATTCAAAAATTACTAAATCAAATCCATCAATTCATTTAAAAAAATATGAGAAAAATATTAAAAATATAGATATAAACAAAATCTATTCCCAACTATTAAAATTAAGAATATATTTAATTAAAAAAAAACTTTGTTTAAATTCATATGACAAGATAAAAGCATCTCTTGGTGATTTGTCCATTCTTATTTTTACTGAAAAAATAAAATAAAATAAATACAATATTTCTACTCTATTAAATCAATATAATTGCTAATTTGCCAAATGACGTGAGCTATTCCACATCCATTAACAAATAAGAAAATTATAGAGAAAAATCACTCACATTAATTGCTCATTACTCTGAATATATTTAATTAAAAAGAAAAACTTGTTTAGATTCATGAGATGATAAATTCATCTTCGCGGTTACTTTTCACTGCCAAATACAAAAATTATAGAGAAAAACCACTCACATTGATTGCTCAATACTGAGAATATATATGCAACATTTTGACTCTACATTAGTTCAGAAATTTAAGTAGCAGAAAACAATAAAATAAAGAAAATAAAAAACATATTAAAATATAAATGAAACTACTGTGATGGAGCAGCTCTGCTGAAAAAGAGTCTGTTGAGCCAATTTTTCATTCTCTTTTCTTGTGGGTATGCAATATGATCTATAAATCTAGACCCATATCTCTTTTGAAACTCTTTGTAAAGATGACATACTTTATGTAATAAACTTGTAACTCTCAAGTTCTTTGCATTGTGTTCTGGTTGTTTTTGATAAACTGATAGTCAGTAATAGAAAACTATCTACATTGCATTTACTTCCACTTATAAGAAGGGTTATTCACATTTTTATTCTTTTATAATAAACATGGTTACCAAAAATTTGCAACACCACCCAAATGAGGACAATAAAAACTTAAATGATAATTATGTTTTCATCTCTAACTTGTTAATTGATTTTCACTTGTCCTGGGTTTCGGCCATGGAGTATTCCAACTGTTGAGAATTTGCCTCTCCTCCAAGGCTTTGTTGTCTTTGGGCATTCGCATGTAGTGTTTGAAACCTCTTGGAATGACTTCTCGTTCCTTTTTATTGGCTTTTGTTCTGGCGATTTTGTGCGATTTCCCTGCTGCAAGTGTAAAAATTTTCTGAATTTCTTTCACCCTTTTGGAAAATTCAATCATCAGTGGCCCTGTTTTATTTACTAGATGGAAGAGGGCAGCGTTGATGTTATGAATACTCATTTGGCTTCAAGCTTCAATAGCAGAAGGGCTATTTCTAGTCGAGATGGTGTGAAAATAATATTTTATTAATGCCTTGGTCGAGACATGAGTATTTTCCCCCATTTTTTTCGCATCAATATAAAACAAAACCATTGCAACCTTAGTTTATTTGGTTACATATACGAAGCTGATCTCAACAGATGACTCGCCTGCTGTTCCTCGCTCACCTCATACACGTTTTGAAATCTGACAACACTTTCCACCATTTTTTTGTATCACTATAGAACACAACGCCTATGATGCTCGTGATGATATGAGTCATTGTTGTCCAAAGTGTGCATGTTCATTCAAATCTTATCCACAACTTCAAAATTCAGTCATAACAAAAAAAAAACAAGACATCCTTATGAAAAAACCTTTGAAAAGAAGTGTGATAGAATGGTTAGATAAAGAAATGGGTATATGTCATACCAGTTTGAAAATTATTTTTTAAGCCATCGGATTTCCTGGCGGACTCCTAACCCTGGGTGCAAGTTGTGGGAGAGCTTTGTAGAGGAAAACTCATTGTCTATATTAATATATATGGTGGTATGGGTGAGTGGGGAATGAAAAAATATGATTTGAGTTTGGATTTCCAATATGGACATCATATTTGGGAGTTATTCGGCCATCCTCCTGAAACAATATCACATTCACCCTTTTTTCCAAAACACCAATATGAATTAATAAAGTAGACCTACAGGTGTTGGAGGTAAAATACCTCAGTGATGGGCGTCTATGTGAAGTTCGAATGGTGTCGTTGAATGGCTGGCTATGGCGATGCTGGAGTGATGGTTTCGTTGAATGGTTGGCTATGGTAGTGCTGGAGTGCGGTGTCTGTTGGGTTCGACCAACCGTGAGCGGGAAAATGTTTTCAAATAATTCAGATGCATGCAAATTAAGCATCGAGGCGAGTAGTTGGCATGCTTTAATGCAGAGCAGTTCATGTAGCCCTCTCAAATCTCAGTCGTGAATCCGGATGGGGTTCTTTGTTGGCATGTATTGTGGAAGGGCCTTCATAGTGGTGACCGATATTTGTTGCACTTCTCGAATATAGGGAAATAGCAGAGTGTGAGAGCCCCTGCAAGACATGTTCTTAAAACCTGTGCGAGAGCAACAAAATGGCTGAGTCCCTTCAAAGGATGATCTATTTAGAGACTTGAACATGTTCAAGAAAGCCTCTCCATTAATAAGTTGAAATCACATTGATTTTGAATTTATGTGACTTTTATGCTCTATCACGAAGGAAAACCATTTATATTGAGTAGGGTGATAACGTGTTAGCATAGAAAAGGTTAGCATGTAAGGAAGAATTGATTAAAATAAGTAAATAATATGCATACATGATATGTCATATATATATTATTGGATTTAAATATATATTTAGTTATTTAATTTTATATTTCTTCAATTGTATACCTGTTATAATACTAGACTATATGAAAGGGGTATTTAAAACATTTATTTAAGAATAAATTATAGTTTTGTTTCAAAATTATCATTTTGTCTCAATATATTAAATTATTATTTATTATTGGAGAAAAGATATCATAAATTGTGCAGAAAGGAGGTAAGGCACAAAAGATGTTAAAGAGTACAATATCTTGGTAGACATAGTTAGCAAGAGATACATCACATACAATGTTAAGTAACATGAGATCTTGGTACACACAACTGGCAAGGACATTACTAGTAGTGCCACTATTAATTATAATGCCTCGTGATCCATATTTATCTTGAAACACCCGTGGATGTATTGGCAGGATCTGATCCCCGAAACTAATTGCCTTCAAATTAGCACCTACATTTGTTGCATCTATGAGAGGCATATTGACCACATAATTTTTTTCACATAATGAAATTGATTGCCTTCAAATTTTCACCTACCTTTGCTGCATCTATGGGAGGAATATTGACCACATACTTTTTTTTCCCCTGAAGAAATCATGCCCGAGGCAACTCTCAGGTGTACATAGTCCTTCCTAGGATTGGACCATGACACCTGTGTAGACCGAACCTCCCCACCTAACCGTTGGACCACATCCATGGGACTATTATTGACCACATGCTTACCCTTGAAAATTGCATGTTTGCTGAAAAATACTGACCTATATTCAATCAAATTTGTAGGGGTGAGGCAATATGAAAATCTATGACCTATCCTATGGCCTAGTTGTGAAATTAATGAAAAATTACCCTTATCAATGTTGAAATATGTAACTAGGTTTGGTCTTCATAATGGCATGTGTAATCATGATTTTATGTATTTAATGAAAAGAGAAAAATAAATTTATTATTTTTATTTTTGAGGCATGGGTTTCATGCTCAAGGGAAATTTATTTTTAGGTCAATCACCCATTGAGTGCTTCTAAGTTTGTCATGGAGTCAATTGAGTCATTTTCATGTATGAAAGACCCATTTGGGCATGTTACATATTGTAAAGAAAATGTATTTTAGTAAAAAAATAGAGTCAAAATACCCTCCAAGACCTCTTCATGGCACAAAGATCAAGTTAGCATGCATGAAGGGACAAGTCAGCCCAAAGAGAGAAATTTGTACCCCTCACAAGCCTATAAATACTAGGGAAATCAACCTCATTTGGGGACACACAAAAAAACATGTTCGATCTCCTCAAGATAGAAATTGGAAAAGCATGAAGAAAGAGAAGAAGAACAAGTTCGAAGTGTTGGGCCTCTCTCTCTCTCTCTCTCTCTCTCTTGTTGGGGTTTCTATAATTACTAGGCAAGACGAAATTTTGAAGCTGCATTGAAGTTGTGAAGCTGCAAGGTCAACGTTGTGAAGCTGCTTGTAGGTCGAAGTTGTCAAGCTACTAGGTCGAAAATGTTAAAGTTGCATTAAGGTAGAAGTGGCAAAAATTGTTGTTGGGGTCGAAGTTATTGTTGGAAGGTCAAAGAGTGTTGTTGGAAGTTGTTCAAGACGGAAAAAGTTGACTTGGTCTTAGAGGGTCTAGGCAAGGGTCATAGGTCTTAGAATTCTTCAATTGAAGTTCCATAAGAAGAGAAGAATTCTAATGGGTTTTCCTCTCAGATTGAGAGGTTTTGGCCTTGGTTGATAACCTACATCTTGTGTTCTATTGTCTCACTATTCTTTATGATTTGGTAGCTGTTTGATGATAGAGAACGCTAATAATAATAAAGGAAAGAAGAATTTAATTAAGTAAAGTAAAAATACATCACAAACAGTTATCAAATCAGGAGAAATCACCTAATCTAGCCGCCCTAGATTTCTCAACATGGTATCAGAGCTAAGGTGACTACATCAAGGAAGGGTGTTACAAAGAAGGATACTCAAGGGACGAAGTATGAAAAAATCATCTTGGAAACATTAAGAGCATCAGTCATCAAGAAGAGTTTGATCAAGGAAGAGAAAGGAACCTAATACCCAGTGAAGGAATAATAAAGAAGAGCAAAAAAATTTCTTATATGTTTTGGGCTAATTCTCGTCCACACGTGTGAAAGTTAGGACATCATTTGCAGTAATGAAAGATGAAAATTTCAGTCACTCAAAGGAGCGAAAGTTTGGGTCAAAGAAAGACTATTTAGCAAATTGAATTGTCAAGAGAAGAAGTCAAGGTCAAGTGAAGTCATAAGGAGGCAGATCTATCCATATTCCAGCCACATGTGTGATCTAAGGTTTCTATAGAAAAGGTCAAAATTGCAGACATACTACTGCAAGCCGAAATTCTGAAGAAGGGCCTAAAATTTGACGTTGTGAAACAAGTTTGACTAATAAGAAGAAAAAGTGTTTTCATCATCAAGGAATCAATGTGATCTCCCTATGAGCCAAGGAACACTTTTAAAGGAAGCCATCTTCACCAAGAAGACATCTTCTATTATCTACATCATTATTGAGCCATCGGATTCCCTGGCGGACTTGTAACCCTGGGTGAAAGTTGTGGCAGAGCTTTGTAGAGGAAAAATCACTGCCTATCTTAATATATATGGCGATATGGGTCAGTGGGGAATGAACAAATATGATTTGAGTTCATATTTCGAATATTGATGTCATATTTGGGAGTTATTCGGCCATCCTCACGAAACAATTCGCCCTCTTTTTCCAAAACACCAAAATGAATTAATAAAGTAGACCTATAGGTGTTGGAGGTAAAATACATCAGTAATGGGCGTCTGTGTGCAGTTCGAATGGTGTCGTCAAATGGCTGGCTATCGCGGTGCTGAAGTGGTGGTGTTGTTGAATGGTTGGCTATGGTAGTGATGGAGTGCGGGGTCTGCTGGGTTTGACCGAACGTGGGCGGGAAAATGTTTTTCAAATAATTCAGATGCGCGTAGATTAAGCATCAAGGTGAGTAGCTGGTCTGCTTTAATGCATTGTGGGTCATGTAGCCCCGTCAAATCTCGGTCGTGAATCCAAACGGGTTTCACGTGGGCATGTATGGTGGAAGGGCCTCCATAACGGTGACCAGATATTTGTTGCACTTCTTGAATATAGAGAAATAGCGGAGTCTCAGAGTCCCTGCAAGACATGTTCTTAAAACCTGTGCGAGAGCAAAAAAATTGTTGAGTCCCTTCGAAGGAATATCTATTTATAGATTTGAACATGTTTAAGAAAGCCTCTCCATTAATAAGTTGAAATCACATTGATTCTGAATTTATGTGTCTTTTATGCTATATCATGAAGGAAAACCATTTATATTGAGTAGGGTGATAACATGTTAGCATAGAAAAGGTTAGCATGCAAGGAAGAATTGATTAAAATAAGTAAATAATATAGATGCATGATGTGTAACATATATATTATTGGATTTAAATATATATTTAGTTATTTAATTTTATATTTCTTCAATTGTATACTTTTTATTATACTAGACTATATGAAAGGGGTATTTAAAACATCTATTTAAGAAGAAATTATAGTTTTCTTTCAAAATTATCATTTTGTCTCAATATATTAAATTATTATTTATTTTTGGAGAAAAGATATCATAAATTATGCAGAAAGGAGATAAGGCACAAAAGAGGTTAAAGAGTATAATAGCTTGGTAGACATAGTTAGCAAGAGATACGACACATACAAGGTTAAATAACATGAGATCTTGTTACACACGGCTGGTAAGGACATTACTAGTTGTGCCACTATTAATTATAATGCCTCATGATCCATCTTTAACTTGAAACACACGCGGATTTATTGGCAGGATCTGATCCTCGAAACTGATTGCCTTCAAATTAACACCTACATTTGTTTCATCTATGAGAGGCATATTGACCACATACTTTTTTTAACCTAATGAAACTAATTGCCTTCAAATTTTCACCTACGTTTTTTGCATCTATGAGAGGCGTATTGACCACATACTTTTTTTCACCTGAAGAAATCATGCCTGAAGCAGCTCTCAGGCGTACATAGCCCTTCTTGGGATTGGACCATGAGACATGTGGGGACCAAACCTCCCCACCTAACCGTTGGACCACATCCATGGGACTAGTATTGACCACATGCTTACCCTTGAAAATTGCATGTTTGCTAAAGAATATTGACCCTTGAAAATTGCATGTTTGCTGAAGAATATTGACCTATATTCAGTCAAATTTGTAGGAGTGAGGCAATATGAAAATCTATGACCTATCTTATGGCCTAATTGAGAAATTAATGAGAAGTTACCTTTATCAATGTTTAAATATGTAACTAGGTTTGGTCTTCATAATGGCATATGTAATCACTATTTTATGTATTTAATGAAAAGAGAAAAATAAATTTATTATTTTTATTCTTGAGGCATGGGTTTCATGCTCAAGGGAAATTTATTTTTAGGTCAATCACCCATTGAGTGCTTCCAGGTTTTTCATAGAGTCAATTGAGTCATGTCATGTATGAAAGACCCATTTGGGCATGTTACATATTGTAAAGAAAATTTATTTTAGTAAAAAATAGAGTTAAAATACCCTCCAAGACCTCTTCATGGCACAAAGATCAAGTCAACCTACATGAAGGGACAAGTCAGCCCAAAGAGAGTAGTTTGTACCCTCATAAGCCTATAAATAAGAAGGAAATCGACCTCATTTGGACACAAGAAAAAAAGTTCAATCTTCTCAAGATAGAAATTGGAAAAGGATGAAGAAGGAGAAGAAGAACAAGTTCGAAGTATTGGGCCTCTCTCTCTCTCTCTCTCTCTCTCTCTCTCTCTTTTGTTGGGGTTTCTATAATTATTAGGCAAGACAAAATTTTAAACTGCATTAAAGTTGTGAAGCTGCAAGGTCAAAGATGTGAAGTCGCTAGGTTGAAGCTGTTAAAGTTGCATCAAGGTCGGAGTGGCAAAAATTGTTGTTGGGGTTGAAGTTATTACTGGAAGGTCAAAGATTGTTGCTGGAAGTCGTTCAAGAAGGAAAAAGTTGACTTGGTCTTGGAGGGTCTAGGCAAGGGTCATAGGTCTTAGAATTCTTCAATTGAAGTTCTATAAGAAGAGAATAACTCTAATGGGTTTTCCTCTCAGATTGAGAGGTTTTGGCCTTGGTTGATCACCTACATCTTGTGTTCTATTGTCTCACTATTCTTTATGATTTGGTATTTGTTTGATGATAGATAACATTAATAATAATAAAGGAAAGAAGAAGTTAATCAAGTAAAGTAAAAATACATCACAAGCAATTTTCAAAGTAGGAGAAATCACCTAATCTAGCCGCCCTAGATTTCTCAACATGGTATCAGAGCTAAGGTGACTACATCAAGGAAGGGAATCACAAAGAAGGATACTCAAGGGAAGAAGTATGAAAAAATCATCTTGGAAACATTAAGAACATCAATCATCAAGAAGAGTTCGATCAGGGAAGAGAAAGGAACCTAATACATAGTGAAGGAAAAATAAATAAGAGCGAAGCATTTTTTGATATGTTTTGGGCTAATTCTCGTCCACACGTGTGAAAATTAGGACAACATTTGCAGCAGTGAAAGATGAAAATTTCAGTTACTCGAAGGAGCCAAAGTTTGGGTCAAAGAAAGACTATTTATAAAATTGAATTGTCAAGAGAAGAATTCAAGGTCAATTGAAGTCATAAGGAGGCAATTCTATCCATATTCCAGCCACACGTGTGATCTAGGGTTTCTGTAGAAAATGTCAAAATTGCAGAACTGCTACAGCAAGCCGAAATTCTGAAGAAGGGCCGAAAATTTGACATTGTGAAACAAGTTTGACTAGTAGGAAGAAAAAGTGTTTTCATCGTCAAGGAATCGATGTGATCTTCCTATGAGCCAAAGAACACTTTTGAAGGAAGACATCTTCACCAAGAATACATCTTCTATTATCTACATCATTATCAAAATCAAGAAGGCATCAACCTAGAGATTTCATCATCTAGGAGTATATTCTCTTGACAAGTAAGTATCTTTATATCTATATTTATCTATAAAGATGGCTTCATTTTGCAAGGAAAGCAACAAATTGGTTGGGTCATCAAAATTTTGTTGCATGGAAGAAGAGGATAGATTTTATCCTCATAGAAAATGAATTCGTTGAGCATGTTAACACTAGTAAAAAATGATGAAATTAATGACTAAGTGACTAAAAATGTTAGTCACCGCAATTATTTCAAGTGAATTACTACTAAATTTGAGCAATTTTAAGTGACCGAACTAAAAATGACTAATTTAGTCTTGGAATAAAATATACGACTAGATAATGAGTGACTAAACTAAAAGCGACTAACTTAAATGACTAATTTAGTTTAGGGATAAAATATATGACTAGATAATAAGTGACTAAACTGAAAGCGACTAACTTAAATGACTAATTTAGTCTATGATTAAAATATATGACTAGATAATAAGTGAAAAAATCAATAATGATTAATGTAAATGACTATTATAGTCCAAGAATAAAAATATGGCCAAATAAAAAGTAAACAAGTATATGAATTAGTCATTTATGTCAGTAATCCTTAATTATGTCACTCCATAAATGGAAAATTTCAATTTTGGTACCAAAGTGTTACATTTCACTATAGATGTCTCTGAATCCATTTGTAGTGTTAAAATTTAGAGACAAAGGAGTCTCTGAATTTACAGTGTTAAAATTATGAATACCCTTTTGTCTCTAAATTTTAACACTGCAGATGGATTCATCTACAATTAACATAATTGCATGTATCATCTATCAATTAATATTAATATTTATATTTAATATTCGTCCATAAATTTTAATTTTAAACTTCGTTGATTTATGTTAAAATTGCGAGTTCTTTTAAATCTAAGGTTAAATATTAATATTTACATTTAATAAATAGATAAATATAACATTTCTTATGTTAAACGTGTGAGTTTATTTAAATATAGTATTAAATTGTCATATTTACATTTGATAAATACTAAATAGATAAACCTAAAATATATATTTATAGACTTGTTTAGTAAATAGGTATGAACCTTAATTAATTTTTTAATGATGTATGAACCTTTGTTATTTTGAAATTCATTGTTCCATTCATGTAGGAAAAAAGGAGTACATATAGTTGCTTACAAAACAGGTGGTCTCACCCAAATGCGTTTGTTGACAAAAAATTGCACCAGATGCAAAAAAATACAAATGAGAGACTAGGGACATTGTCCATAAACGGTTGGGCTAGAGGCACCAAAACACATATAAAACATAAAGAACACCAAATAGCATACAACATATATGACGTGTAAGCAGCCACGTCACTCCAGCTACATATAGATACAACATCACTTGAGCTATATATGAATAGATAGATAGTCACCCATGTAAATGTGCGAAGCGATAACCCTAGTTCTCTAAATTTATTCTCCTCATTACCTCGGTTTCTCTACTACGCTAATTCATTTGTTCGGTAGTTGGTTGGAATTGTTGTTGTTTTAGCGGTTTTTTTCTTTTTACCTCATTTGTCTATCAATTGAGAAACCCTCTATCCATTCCCTTATCATTATAATATGTGGGTATCTGCTTTCCTCTAATGATCATTTTCACACAAACTCAGCTAGTGTTTGTTTGTTGAACGACGACATTCACAACCCAGGTTTGAATCTCGCCTCTCTTCGGCAGCTTGTAAACATGGAGTCCTTCGAGTCCATGTTGAATAAATCTCGCGGTTATGACACAAATGGTGCTAATGGTATGCCCTAGAACTCATCCTCGTCCGCTGAAACATGAATATGAATCCTGGCATGAATCTCAGTTCTTGCATTAATTATCACTCCACACCTAACCCCAACCAGGGTCATGGGTTTAATCCCAATGTAGGAGGGGCTAATCCTAACCCTAACCTCGGGGCTAACGAGGTTATTCCAGTTTTGCCCGAGGGAGGATACCCACCTACAATGGGTGGAGGGCCATATGGAGGAGGCTCAGGAGGGTCATACAAAGGAGGGTCATATGGAGGGGGGTCGTATGAAAATGGGAACCATTCCACCCATTTTGAAGGGTTAGGGTTTCAACAACAACATCAATAGGGAAGTAATGTGGGGGATATCGAGTGCACATGTTATAAAATAGACGAAGGTTTCCCTTATGGCCTCAGTTGCTGCTACAAACATGACCCTACAGGTATGCATTATTTCTCCTTCACAATCCATCCCTTTAGTCTATTATGTGTTCGTTTGGTTGATTTAGGGGTTTATTATTTTTTTGTAATTTTGTGTGGGAACAACCTATTAACACGAAGTGGATACCATAAACACACCTGGACATAGTGAGTTTCATTTAATAACATGCACTTCGTCTGGGTCAGGTCTCAAATTTGAGCAATATCTATTCTACTTCACAAACCAGAGACTTGACACAACTGTCGTTCTCTTTATTTTTAACATCCCATTTGAGTAGGGAATATACCAAAAGAAGCATGGAACCACCTGTAGATGGGGTTACAATATTTTGACCTCACCAATGAACCAAAGTCTCATTGGCACTAGTTCTTAGATTGAATACTCTATTATGTTGAAATGCTTGTTTTCCCAAAACTTCGCATATGTTTTGGCTGTAAGTTACATAAACCTCCTCTCTTTGCTATTTTTTTGTTAATTTGTGTACCATTGGACCTTTGAGGTTTAACTTTATCTATATGCACAAACACGTATGTATTGTTTTGTTTTCTTTGAACGTCCTTTTGAAACCAACCAGTGGTATATATGATCTCTTTTTTTTCTTAATTTTAAAATTGTGGATTCAATTTGGTTAGAATTCGATTAAAAATAATTACCAATGTCTAGAGTGGGCATGTTTTGTCTTAAATTGCTACCCTATTATGGAATTCAAAGTTTCTTTCTTCGCAGTAGGTTTTGGGTAATGTCCAATGGCCCGTTTCACATGGAAGTGTTCAAAATTTTCCATATTTTTGCAATGTTGTTGTTGTTGTTGTTTTTTTTTTTCCTTTTACCCTTTTCCAGTCTATTGTGTGCGCTATAATCATCTTGTATATCTAGTTCATTATTATTTTTGGCAAAATTTTTAATACTTTAGATCCATATATGATAACGATAAAATCAGAGATTTAAATATGGCATGGTTAGTAGCCTTTTCCAATAGAACATTAGAAATGTCATTTGTTTATATAAATTTATGATCCTATTGGGTTGAATTGTGTTCGAGGACTTACATTTTTTTTTGAATGCGTGTAGAATTGGCTCTAGTATATTTTTGGAATAGCCCCAAAAACAATCATCTAGTGATATTTTTGAGGTCTTCCATTGACTTAAGATATTTGTATACTATTTTTATGTTGGAGCCATATTCAATCAAACCCCCCCAAAAGATCTGCATATTCATCAAATCTACATTTTTCAACTCTACTTTAGAATTTTCTTAAATACAGAGAATATTGATTTTGTATTTATTTAATGAGAAAATTCAAAAATATACTAAATAGTTTTAAGATTTAACACCTTAAATTGTTGTACAAGTACACCATATCAATGCTTGGTTGTCTTTTGAGTTGAATAAAAATTAATTTGCAGCCCCACTATTTCATGCATTTTATGCCCATTACTTTTGATAAATCTTGCAATGTGTGCATGCCAATCAAGGTATTGACCTCGTATGCTAATTTCCAGTTATTATGCCATGGATGCATTCTAAACGTTTTGTTTTTTTTTTTTTTTGGCAAAAATGAGATGCATTATTCATAGTATGAATAACAAGGTAATAGATTTATGCATTATGAAATATTCATATAGGGTTGTGTTCATAAGTATCTTTAGCAATGAATGTCTGTAAACTCATGCATGATGAGAAATTGATGCATAATTCATAGCATGAAAAACAAGGCTATGGATTTATGCATTATGACATATTCAGATAGGGTTGTGTTTGTAAGTATTTTTAGCGATGAATTTCTGTGAACTCATGCATGATGAGAAACTGGATAAGTGTTAAATCCTAACTGACCTTCTATTAATGGCACAATGCAAACCTTGTTGTCTAAATGAGTGATATGTTGGGTTAAGTGTGGGTTGGAGGAATGTATTGAAGATCTGTCTAGATGAAGGTTTGTTATGTTGAATTCGGATGGGGGATATCCATTAAGCATTCAAAATTCAAGTAAATGCATTGAATAATAAATGGGACTAATAAAGTTTCTAGCATAAAAATGTAATTTTTGGCTTGTTCTTTTTGTGAGGATGATCTGGTCAAAAGGATGCACATCTGTAGCACATCTAGATATGTGCAGATTAGCATATGATATTTTAAGTTCAAGTTATTCTTAGGTAAGCATTCATAATCTTACGCCAAGTTTGGTCCTTTGTCATTTGGAACTCTTTTCTTGATTGGGCTTTGTTTGTTATAAATTTTATACTCCCTTTGCCTTGAGATCTTTATGAAGTCTTCCAATTTTGTGGTGGTATAGAAAAGGAAAAGGTAACCTCCTTTGACTTCGAAGTTCCCGAAGCCTTCTCATTTAATCTATCCAGAGTCCAGACAATCAAGCTTTTCCCAGACTCGAACGTTATGTTGAGAAATATCTGCACACTATTCGGAGAGCACTGTGATGCCTTACAGTATTGGTGCAATGATCAATGTTTGTAGATTGGAACAGTGATACTTTTGTGCCATTGTGTCCCATACAACATTCACATCATGTTTGAATGATAATTAGAATATTCTTAGAAAATTCCAATGTTATAGACAATAATATTATGTAAAACTGCAAGGAAAACTTTGGAAAACAATACACATTCATTTCAACATACCACATCGGAATTGTAAGAGGGACACCGTGTGGCGGGATTAAAAAAAGTTGAGAAAAATTGGGAAAATTTCTTGTTAAAGTCATAGAGAATGTGACCCAAATTATCATGTAAACTTTGGAAAATAACCCCTAACCCCTAAAATCCTTAACTGTTAAATCCCCTAACCCCATAAACCTCTATGTTGGGGTCACAAAGGTGGCTTATTATAGGCAACCCTAGTACTCTTCATTTAATTATCAACCCGGGGTAAGTCTTCTTATTTCAACAGTGTTGGCACAATATATGCAAGTGAGATCGACTGATAGATACTCTATGTTGAGAAAGGATTATCTAGCCTCCTAAATTCAATCAACTTAACAAGGAATGATTGGGAGGTTATGGCTGGTTATTCTGTCAAGTCTATGATTGGACAACAGAAAGGTGGTTTGAGCAGCAACTTAATAAACTGAACAAAAATCTAAATGAATTGATCTAGAGCAATCTGAATGAATCGAACAATAGTCTAAGTTAATTGAACAGAAATATTAAACGAATTGAACATCAATTATAAACGAATTGAACAACAATCTTAAATGAATTGAACAACAATCTTAAATGAAGTAATCCAAATGAACTAAATGACAATCTTAAATGAATTAAACAACAGTCTAAGCGAAGTAACCTAAATACATTGTACAACACTCACTTATATAATTTTGCAATGGAATTCTCTTGGTAAACTAACTTAGTGGCATTAATCAACAATTGGACGCTTTACTGTGCTGACAGAACAATGTAATCCACAAAGATAAGCAACATCGAGTAATAACTATCTTGTGATTTGTAAATCGATTGTAGAAGCATTGAAAGGAACTAAAAGTATCTACTGGTGATGAAGTATTATTATAAGCCAAAAAATACGAAATGCGATTATTCTAAATCAAGAAATACAGATACTAAACTATTATGAAGAACAAACAACTGTAACTTTATTAGTAGAGAAGTATGTTACAACCGCATCAGATGACTAAACATGGATTCTGTAACTAACGCGCAACACATCATTAGCGCAGAGACTCCCAAAGGTTGGGCCCAGACCACTAGAAGTTCTAACGTGATGAGAACCTGAAAAGGTAATTGTTCAAAAAATCAAAACTCAAAGGATAATGCGAAAATACAATATGACAGCTCTATCTTAACGCATTGATTATAAAGGGAAAATTCCGAATTAACTCCGACTCCCCCATCTAGTTCATCCCTGATCCTTTTAAAGGCAATTTCACGCAGTGAGGAAGTATTCTTCAAACGACAGCCACGCGCAGCTGTCGTTTGAGTTCTTGGGCTCAAATATGTTTCTCTGCCTTCTAGTGACTTCTGGGAGTTACTGAGATCCCATATGTTTGCGTCTGTCACTTGTCTTTCCATTTACCGTTGGTTCAGCTACTCTGCCTTCCTGAATAAGGAGATACAATAAGTCAATTTCCTATTATAAAAACATTCTTTTTGTCGTTAGCCCTATTGCTCTAGTTTTCATAAATATTTTAATTCTTTATTGTTCATATTAGGAAGAATTTCCCAAATTGTGACATAATTCGAAGTGATTATAGGGTGAAAACGTACCTTAATTCGGGCCCAACATACTCCCCCGCTTACCTCATTGCATGTCCTCATGCAAACAGATGGTTGAGATGTAGCTGTGTTAAGGAGTAGGTAGGGTAGACCTTTTCCTTGTATGCTCCGAAACCCTATTTTTGTCTCATTATTGCGAAGGCAGCGTTTGTGTGCCCCTCTGGTAACTCATA
This sequence comes from Pinus albicaulis, assembly GCA_034641835.2. Taxonomy (NCBI): domain Eukaryota; kingdom Viridiplantae; phylum Streptophyta; class Pinopsida; order Pinales; family Pinaceae; genus Pinus; species Pinus albicaulis. Next base: position 805,726,819 of record CM076569.1, on the reverse strand, counting down.
ATTATGATTATAGTCCTCGGGAGGATACTAGAGGAGAGGGATTCTATACCTACATCCTAGCCATGCAGGTCCCATGCTAAAGACCAGATTACAGTATGAAAGGAATCTGGAGGTAGCAGCCTTGAATTTCTTGTAGCCAAATGGTTCCCTATTCTTTACGTTATTCGTGGAGGCCATCCACCTTTGTTTAGCTACGGCCAAGGCTGCTTCGCGAATGTCTTCAAAGTACTCCTGTCCATTTTCTATGATATCCTTATGGATGGGAACCAGCCGAGTCCTTACACCTTGCCTTCGCATAAAGTTATTGTGCTGGATAATCAGTTGTAGAGGTTTGGTGGGTTCTCCTCTAACCCACAAGTCTAGGTCGTGCTCTCTCTTTTGGAATATATTATAGGCCTTGGCCCACTTGATTTGGTTCTTAAAGAATGAGAGGAAGGCTTGGAGCTGGACATCTCCTACAAAGGGACTAGGATTACTGTTCGTGTCCTCTTCCAAAACGAAATTGTGCATGTAAAGTTCACATAGGAGGCGTTGGACTTGTTCATCTTGCCCATTACAGTAATAGACAAATTCTTCTATAGTCCTAAAAGTTGTATATTTTCCTGCCCTGATGGCCTTGATTTTCAACAGTAGATATTGTTCTATTAAGAACAAGGCATAATTAGTGGCTGGTGCTCTGCAAGATAGTGCATCGTTGTACAGAGAACAAATCGTGGTGATTTTTTTCTTAGCTTGCTCCATTTGTTCTTGTGCCCTTTTTAGCTTTGCATGTTCTTCTCTGAGCTGGGCGAATGTTTCGTCTTCTGTAGAGGAGAGGTCTGTGAATTTCTTTAGTAATGCTTGGTATTCTTGTGCTGGAACCACATCCTTCCTACATCGTGCTACCTTATGCTGTGCTTGCACTAGTTCATTGTGTAATTTCTGATAAACAACTTTCTCTACCAGGGGGGTATAGGCAGGGGCTTCCTTTGTTTGGGTCTCCTTCTCTTGTGTAGTTTTCTGCTCAGTTTGTGTAGAAGCTTCAATGGTATTTGTTAGTTATGTCTGAATTTCAGCCTCAGAAGTACCTGCTTGGTCAGTCTGTACCCCAGTCTTAGTTGTATCGATTGAATTGGTCTACACCTCAGCCTCTATAGTGGCTACCAAATTGGTTTGTAGCTTAGCCTCTGCAATGTTAGCCAAGTCTGTCTGCATCTCGGCTTCAACGATGATTATCAAGCTGATGACTAGTTCTATTTGAGTTCCTGCAGTGGTGCTTTCTCTCTTTGGTTTTCGGGCCCTTCTCTCCTCTTTAAGTTGTTTCCTCATATATTTCACCATTTTCTTTAATCTTCTGTAGGTCCTGCTTAGTTTTCTAATTTTCTTTTCATCTAAATTTTCACCTGTCCTGATTTCAGCAGGTGGTGGAGGAGTGGTATTCCCATTTTTGGGAATGGTATTTCCAACCTCAGGGTTGCCTGTGATGGTGTTTTTTATTTGATCTTCAGATTTTACCTCTGTATGAGGGTCCCAACTGGGTGGAGCAGTGCTACCTCTTGGTGTCAAAGGGACTGTTTCTATGCTTTGTTCTACATGGACCATGTCACCTGACTGATTTTCTGATTCCATTCTTTCCTCTTCTTGCCCTTCATTGTATACTTCATAATTCCTAAGAGGGGACAGAGTCTCGTTGTCCTGTAGTTCCTCTTGGTCAGGTAGGACTTCAGTGTGACCAGAACTACTGGCGGTGGCAGACTTGTCTATGGGTTGCTCTTGTTCTTCTGCTCCCGATAGGTTTCTGGATTTGTATTCTTTCCTCAATTATTCTAGGACTCGAGCCATTTCTTCCTCGAAGTCTTGTAAGGGTGCACTTTGAGGGTGGGGTGGCCCTGCCTCTTCTATGAAGTCCAAGGTTCCTTACAGTGTTTTGGACCATTTTTTCCTGCTTGGCTCTGAGGTTGCAGTTCGAGTCCTTTTTCTTCTTGGTGTATTTACCCTGGGGGGCTCAATTTCGATTTTTTCGGGATTTATTTCTGGTTCTTGTGCATCAGGGTTGACAAAATTTTCCCAGGCGATCTGCTGCTTGTCCAACTCATGGATGATGACTAGTTTAATTAACCTGTGATGACTGACTACTTCTTGGGGATTTTTGGCTTTTCTTAATCGAACAACAGTATCATGCAATATGGAATTTAAGAAGGAAGGAAGATTAAATAAAATCTTTTGCTTAAGTACAGCTAAGAGTTTGAGCTGACGAGGTTTTACCGTGGCCCGACGTCCGTCACATGTAATGAAATTTTGGATGAATGTCGTCAGTTCCTGCCATGGCTGGTGTAGAGAGGTAGAATTAATTCCTCTCCTTTTTCGTTCCAATGATTCCTCCAGATCCTAATATACTGCTACGGCCTCTCGTAGGAGGAGATGTTTCTCTATCCATCTTTCTCCTTTTGCTATAATTCCAGAGACTTCAACAATAATCCCTTCTGTGATTGGTATAATTCGACCCTTAATTCTAGTTTGAACTTCTTGAATATTTTGTAGAAACTCAATTGCAATTTCTGTATCGGATCCTTGTAATCGGTGTACATATGTCAGCCAGCCGGCTTGCTGGAGGATGGCACTAGCTGTATCTGAAATTGGAAAGTTTACAGGCTCGTTTCGAAGGGAATTTCCTCCCATATCTGATATGATTTCTTCCTCTGATTGTATTCTTCCTCGGCTCTGTTGTTTCGACTAAAGGCTATATGCAAGCAAGAGAGAAATTGTGGTTCTACACAGGTAACTTCATGCCTTAATTATAGTGTTCCTCTGGTCTTATCGATGTGTCTAACGGGATTTGTGCCAAGATTTTGCATGCTTGCCAATTTAAGATCAATTACACCCCCTCCATCGAAGAAAGGGCGCCCACACCCTCAAGTACAAGAGAGATTCGGCCAATCATGAATGCAAACAGGGGAATGTCAGCATTTGGTAATAATGACCTGTATGTGAAGGAGCAGTCGATCTTCAGGTGGTTGAGTAATTACTAGCATATGCAGTGTAAAGGTCAATTTTGGAAAAAAATTTCATAATTGCATCTTGTGCGGAAGTGACCGAAAAGGGAAAGAGAATAGTATAACCATTATTACGATATGATTTCCTTCTTTAATGAAAATTTATGATGGAAGCAAGACTGAGTCAGGTAATGATTGGTGTTGTCATTCCAGGATTCAAATGTGTAAGCATATCTCTGTTAGTTATTCCTGTGGCAGATTATAGTTCTCAGTAATTCGAGTAATAGCTTATGGAAGAAGAATAGAAAATAAGGTGTATATAAAAGTAAATGGTTATTGATGAAGCATACTTTCATACCACAAGTAGAGCCACTGCTGCCAGCAGGCATTCATAGCCTCGACAGGGTTTCTATTTTAACCTGAAAGAATGAGCCAGGATCCTTATGTAAAAATAGTTATTCTGCCCATTTTGTGGAGAGATCACTATGTTGGTATGGTAGCCAGATAACCATAGTGCCACTCACCAGAGTTGTAGCGAAGTGATCAGGTCGGCTCGTGATGAGACCTCCTGTCCTTCAAGTAGCTAAGAAGGTCATTACCCTGGCGTGGTGGCCATTGTGGGCATGTCATTTGCTAAGCTCTTATGAACGTGGTATGCTGGCTCGTGATGAGACCCCCTATCCTCTCTTGAAAATTTGCATGTGAGCACAATACTTCTTTTTTAATCATAACATATTGATTTATAAGGAGGTCACTGTGCTGGTGTGATAGCCAGATAGTCATAGTGCCATTCACTAAGATTTTAACAGAATGATTAGGCCGGCTTGTGATGAGACCTCCTGTCCTTCAAATAGATGAGAAGGTCATTACCCTGGTGTGGTAGCCATTGTGGGCATGTCACTTGTTAAATCCCTATGATCATGGTAGGTTTGCTCATGATGAGACCCCCTATCCTCTTAAATATTTGCATGAACACATAATAGTTGCTCTTTATATATAAAGGGGGGCTCATTAACTTCTTAAGAGTTAGGGGTGGTGAAATAAGTGAAATAATTCCAATACAATTAATACCCTTTATTCTCATTCCTTCATTTGGAGGGAAATATTACTCGAATAGTGCAGAAAGATATACCATGATAAGGGCATATATTGTATGATAAAATATTTGAACTGGGGATGACTTAGCCTTTCATTTCATGTATGCACATTGTCAGCTTCCTTTTTAAGGATTATAGTTCCAAGGAGTCATCATATTTGTAATTTACCATTTCCCTTTCTTCTTCAACTACCATTTCTTGATCAAATATGCTTTTAGCTGGACAAAGGGAATAATGAGATGAAAAAACAAGGTTATTTAATTTGAACAACAGGGAAAAATGCAAAACTTGGCTGTTTAATCTGATGGAACAATAGCCGTTCAGGTATTAAACAACGAGAATAATAAAGACTCAAAAACATGGCTGTTCAATCCGATCAAGCTGCAACTTTTCAAATATTGGATAGCAACCATTCAAGGATTGAACAACAAGAAAAATAGGAATGCAAAAATGTTGCTGTTCAATCTGATTGAACATCAGTCATTTGAAGATTGAACAAAAAACATTCAAGGATTGAACAACAGGAAAAATAAGAACACCAAACACAGCTGTTGAATCCGATGGAACAACAGTTGTTCAAGAATTGAACAACAACCATTCAAGGATTTAACAAAAAGAAAAATAAGAACACCAAACATGGTTGTTCAATCCGATGGAACAACAACTGTTCATGAATTGAATAACAGTTGTTCAAGGATTAAACAACAAGAAAAATAAGACACCAAAATATGGTTGTTCAATTTGATGGAACATCAGCTGTTCAATAATTGAACAAAAGCCGTTCAAGGATTGAATAGAATGAAAAATAAAACACAAAATATGGCTGTTCAATCCGATGGAACAATAGCCGTTCAAGGATTGAACAACAACCGTTCAAGGATTGAACAATAAGAAAAATAAAACACCAAAATATGGTTGTTCAATTCGATGGAACAACAGGCGTTCAAGGATTGAACAATAGTCGTTCAAGGATTGAACATCAAGAAAAATAAAAGACCAAAATATGGCTGTTCAATCCGATGGAACAACAGTTGTTCAAGAATTGAACAACCAGAAAAATAAAACACCAAAATATGGTTGTTCAATCCGATGGAACAACAGCCATTCAAGAATTGAACAACAGTCATCCAAAGATTGAATAGCAAAAATAAAACACCAAAATATGGTTGTTCAATCTGATAGAACAACAGTTGTTCGAATATTGAACAACAGTAGTTCAAAGCTTGAACATCAACAAGAATAAGAATGCAATTCACAAGAGGATGAGGAAAGAAGAAAGAAAAATTACAAGTATGAAGAATGCACATCAAAATATGACATTTATATACATTATTTACAAATGATGCTGGCAAACCTCTCGTGTACTTGAGTTTGTGGGGTCGCCACCCCCTTGTGCCACAACTTGGATGGTGGGATCGTTTCGTACTTGTTGACAAAAAGATTCTTTCGTGAGAGGCTTGTGATAAAGGCGTACTTGTGTCCGTTAACTCAAAATGTTGAACCAAACCCATCTATGGTGGTAAAGGTGAGTGTGCCATTGATATGTACTTCCTAAATCTCATATGGACCAAGCCACCTTGTTTGTAGTTTTCCTAGAAAATCTTGGAATTTGGAGTCATTGATGAGTGCCCAATCTCCTTTTTGAAATACCTTCTACTTTATAAGGTTGTCTTTCCACTTAGCTCTCTGTTGTTGGATGATCGTTGTGTGTTGCAGGGCTAGTAGTCGTATTTCGTCTAGTTCGTTTATTTGTTGGAGTCTTCTAGCTTGAGCTTCTGTTAAGTCCAACCCCACTTCCTGGGTTATTCTCAGAGTTTTGATTTCGAATTCAATAGGGAAGATAGGTTCTCTCCCAAATACTAGCTATATGGTGAATATCCAGTGGTGTTTCGCCATGTTGTATGATAAGCCCATAAGGCTTCTGGTAGTCTAGTGGCCCAGTCCCGGCGATGTGTTGCTATCGTTTTGGTAAGGATTTCCTCCGGGACCTTGTTCGTGCTTTCTACTTACCCATTTTCCTGCGGGTGGTAAGGAGACGTAACTCTGTGGATGATATTGTGATTTATTAAGGTGGTTGTGATTTTATTGCCTATGAATTGTGCCCCTCCATCGGTTATCACTTCTCGTGGCAACCCGTATTGCACGAATAGCTCGAAAAGAAAATTAATCACCGATTCTTTTGTGGCTCTTGACAAGGCCACTCCTTCTACCCATTTGGTTACATAATCTGTGGCAACTAGCATGCAGAATTTTTGGTTTGATGGCAGGTTAAATGGTCCAATGAAATCCAGCTCCCACCGTTCAAATGGTTCTACCACCAATTGTGGTTGCAGCGGAATTTCATCAGCTTGGCCTGGGTGGCCCATCCTTTGGCAGCTATCACAGGCCTGGACATATTTTTTGTGTCTTTGAAAATCGTAGGCCAATTACCCTAATTGTAGCACTTTATGTCTAGTTCCGCGTTCTGCGAAATGGCCACCACAAGGTTCATTGTGACAGGTTCGTAAGATGTCGTAGATTTCATCTTCTCTTATGCATCTGCGTATGTTTATGTTGGCCCCTGTATGGAATAGGTATCCTCCAATCTAAGAGAATCTTGCGCTGCGCTGTACAATCAATTTCCATTCTCTTGATGTTAAGTGTCTAGGTAGCTTCCCTACTGCCAGATAATTTGCCACATCTGCATACCATGGTGTTTTTACCGCTTCAAAAAACAGGTGTTCGTCAGGGAACTGATCATCAACTACTAGGGTGTCCTTCAACTTTGGAAACTTGGACAGGAAGTCTGTGACTACATTTTCTTTTCCTGGACGATCTTTGATTGTTATGTCAAATTCCTGCAACAAAAACAACCAACGAGTTATTCTCCCATTCGTGGTTGGTTTATTGGCTAGATATCTAATAAAAGAGTGATCAATATACAAGAACACTTGATAATCAATTATATAGTGTTTGAATTTATTAATAGCATAAATGATAGCCAGGAACTCTTTTTCGGTCACGGTATAATTTAATTCAGTTGGAGTGAGGTTTTTTCTGATATAATAAATAACATAAGGTTTTATGTCTTCTTCTTGGCCAAATACTGCTCCTATTGTTGTATCAGATGCATCTGAAGAGATGTGAAAGGGAATTTTCTAGTTAGGACCTCACAGGATTGGTGCTGTTGAGACCAGTCTCTTCAAATCTACAAAAGCGGTGTCACATTTGTCAGTCCAATGGAATTCAACATTTCTAGTTAATGCATACAAAGGTGTGGCTATTTGTGAGAAATTCTTTATAAATCTGTGATAATATCCTACATATCCCTGAAAACTGCGTACCTCTGTCTGTGTACAAGGTGTGGCTAATAGAAGGATTACCTCTATCTTAGTCGGATCTACCTATATTCCAGCTGCAGAAATGTAGTGACCTAAGATCACCCTCTCATTCATCATCATGTTGAATTTTTCATTGCTTAGACATAACCTAGTAGCAATACATCATTCTAACATATTTTCTAGCATTTATAGAGCTTGATCAAAGTCTTTTCCGTATGGTGTGAAATCATCCATATAGATTTCCAGTCCCTCTTTTATTAAGTCAGAGAAAATGTTGATTATGGCCCTCTGAAATGTGGCTGGGGCATTGCATAACCCAAATGGTAGAACTTTGTAAGAAAAATTACCCCATGGGTAGGTAAAGGTTGTCTTATCCTGATCTTCGGGAGATATTTAGATTTGATTGTAACCACTGAACCCGTCAAGGAAGGAAAAGAACCGTTTCCCTACAAATGTATCCAGGACTTGGTCAATGAATGGAAGGGGGAAATGGTCTTTCTGCGTTGCTTTATTTAATTCTCTGTAATCTACGTAGATTCTCCATTTCCCATTCTTTTTAGGGATGACTACCAGAGGGGAGATCCATTTGCTGTCTGAAATAGGATAAATAAAATTTACATCTAATAGCGTTTGCAGCTCCTCCTTTACAACATATTTTAAGTGCGGTTTTAGCCTTTGTTGAGGTTTTCTATTGGGATGTGCTTCCTTATCTGTATAGATGTGGTGGGTGCATAGCTACGGGTATAAACCCTTCATGTCTGGGTAATCCCAAGAAAATGCCCCTTGATACTTCAGCAGGACGTTTATGAGCTTCTACTTTTGGTCATCATCCAAATTGCCATTAATATTCATAACCTTTCCTGGCTCAACCTCAATAGATATGCTGTTACGTATAGTGGTTGTGGAAATATCCTGATCCTCGAGGTTTGCTACAGGATCCTCTTCATCTTCATTTTCAAGGACTGTTTTCAACATTTGACATTTTAAATTTCTGGATGGTTGTTGACTCGTGAAATTATTGATTACGTCGTCTTAAGTTTGATCCTTAAAGTCAAGAGCTTCTACTAGTGTCAAGGGTGGACGAATTTTTTGCTCCCAGTATGTACATGGATGTTTGTGAATTTTTACCGTGGGTACACTTGGTTTGGCAGGTGGATAAATGATAATATTTTTTACAGAATCCCCTCTAGTGATAGTCATGTTGCCTATTCAACAACGTATGTAAGCATCTGTTGTGGCCAGCCAAGGTCGCCCAAGGATCAATGGATGCCTGTCCATCCTGTTCTTTGGATTAATAACTAAAAAATCGGCTGGATATTCCAATGAGTCCACAGAGATCAGTATGTCCTGCACTATTCCCTCTGGTTTGATAACAACCCTTTCAGCCAGTTCTAGCAGTGTGGCTGTAGGTTCTAAAGCTTATATGCCCAGTTTTCGTAGGCCCCTGTAGTTAGGATGTTAAAGGCTGCTCCTAGGTCGACCAATGTGTTTGGAAATGAGTGGCCAGAGATTTGCAATCACAATGGGATTTCCTGGGTCTTCATATTTCATGGATGGCTCCTTACCCAGTAACAAATTAGATAGTGCCCCTACCACATGAAGGTGGGTGCAGCCTTTGTTTTTTTTATTTTCTTTTTCCCACATAGTTCTTTAATCATCCTTGCATATATAGGAATGTCTTGGATGGCCTGCAGAAGAAGAATTTTAATACAGAGGTTTCTCAATTCCCCCAAGATGTCAAATTTTGGAGAAGTTGTCGGTCTGGGCAGAGTTAATCTCTTCGGGAATGGGGGCGGAGACATCCTAAGTTCTTCAGGTCCCTGCTGGTCAACCTCTTTCTCTGTTATATTTGTCTAGTTAGGTTTAGTTGAAGTCTCAGTTCAGGATGGAGGTGGAGTTGTGGCTTCTATAGGTAAAATAGTACGTCTTGGTCTTAGATTTAGTTCGTTGCATTGTTTCTATTCAATGCCATAATTTGGATTTTCTATTATCTGGATTAATTGAACCGGTCTGTTGTTGGGATTAGGATTGGGTTGGGCTGGTAATTGAGGGTGTATGGCAGGTTGCTAGTTATGCTGAACTGGGTAGGGAGATGGAAACGTAGGTTGATTTTGAGTTCCCGCCCCCATTGGTAGGTTGGTAATCCCCAAGGGTCGCTGCCAATTCCAATTAGTGTTTTGAGGAGGAGGGTTTGGCCACTGGGCTTGATATGGAACATTTGGCCAATAAGGGGGAGAACAAGGAAAGTTCGGCCAATTACTCCCTGATGAAGGTTGTGTAGGCCAGGGTGGCATAGCAAACAACTAGTTTGGCCAAGTAGAGAAGGGGTTTTGAGTCTGCCAAGTTGCTGTAGAGTTTTGCTGGTTAAACTGTGGCGAAGAAAAGAATTGAGGCAGTTCTTGTGGCATACTTGGTCGTGCTTGCCATTGACGACGTTAATTCATCAAGTAGACTGGTTCAGTCTCTTCCTCTGCTTCCTTGTAAACTGCTTTCAACACGGGAAGTGAAGGACATTGGTTCGTGGTATGATCCTTAGTGTAGATGGCACAAGTTTGAACCATGTCTAAAGGACATTCTCTCTGGCTGTGCTTTTTCTGACATCGTGGGAAAAAGATGGCCATGTTTTGTCCTGCTATCGCTTGTTTTTGCTTGGCTTGTAAAGCATCAAGTTGTGTTTTCAAGGTACCCAGGATGTCAGTTTTGAAATTTTCTAATAGATTTCCAAATACTGCTCTAGTTACATTGCCATTGGTCTGCTTAAGATATTTTTTCATAGAGTCACACCCAATTGGCCTATTGCGTGTGCTACCCCGAGAGAATCTAATACATAGGGAAATAATCTCATCATATTCTTCTCGGTAAATATCTCCCTTCCCCATTATGTTAAGCATCTCAACCCATTCTTCCTTCATTCCTTTAAGCATCATGGCTTTTAAAATGTCCTTGGATAGCGTGGTATGTGGGGACCTTTGTAAATTGTATTGAAATATTTCTACGTACTCTTCTAATGTTTCGTTGTCTTTTGTAGACATATTAAAGATTTCATTTTTAGGTCTCGGGTCCGGCAATAGTCTTGATATTTGTTAAGAAAAATGTTCTTCATTTCGTCCCAATTATTGATGGTTCCCCCACCTAGTCCCATGAACCAACATAGTGCTATTCCTTTTAAGGTAGAAGGAAATAGTTCTAGCTTCTGAGGATTAGTGGTGTAGTCATACCCCCTACATAAGACATCAAATTAAAATAGGAATGCATCAGGATCTTTCGTAGTCTAACCATGGAAGGTGGGAATGCTGTGAAAGGGAATGGATTTCATAGGGGCGTTTGCAGCATGATCAAGAATGGGGTATTCAAATGTTGATGTCTGCCTCTGATTTTGATTTTGATTATTTTCCATTTGGTCGAAGAGGTGCCAGAAATCTTCAGGGATTTCTTGTTCTGGAGGAGTGATTCGGGGGGTCCTAGGAGGCGAATGTGGAGGAGGTTTTACAACGCTTCCCTGGTCTGGGATCGTAAGTACCTCTATCTCGAATACTCTTTTAGGTGATTTAGGCTTTGGAGCTTCTATTTGAATTATGCCACTAGTTTCTCCTTCCCCTTCTTGTAAATTGTAAGAACCTCCCTCTCTCGAAGGGTCAGTGCCTATATGATTGGCAGTTTGAAGGCTTTTCTCAACTCCTTCTGTTTCACTGTGAATCTCGGCGTGGGCCATAGATGGTGAGGCTACAGCTTGAGGGAATGTGATATGGTTTTGAATGGAAATAGTTCTAGGTCCTATGGATGCCTAAGATTAAGCTATCTTAATGATTTCGTCTATATATGTTGCCCTTCCAAGGATCACCGGTCCTTGGGATTGTGAGAATTTTTGAGAGTCAGTTCAAATTGTTTCTACCATTTTCTTCCTAGTCATAAAACAAGAGTACCTACTCTACTGGTCTCTGAACAACTTTGCTGAGAAGCGGGCTATAGAGCAAGCATTTTTCTTATCGGTACGCAGGTTCTTACCTCCCGTTTTTAATACCCAATTCCTCACAGCAATAGAGAAAGGTGAATAAAGGATATCACTCTTAACACTCTCCCTGAAAATGGTGCCAAAAATGTTGGGGTTTCATAGGTGGCTTATTATAGGCAACCCTAGTACTCTTCATTTAATTATCAACCCGGGGTAAGTCTTCTTATTTCAACAGTGTTGGCACAATATATGCAAGTGATATCGACTGATAGATACTCTATGTTGAGAAAGGATTGTCTAGCCTCCTAAATTCAATCATCTTAGCGAGGAATGATTGGTAGGTTATGGCTGGTTATTCTGTAAAGCCTATGATTGGACAACAGGATGGTGGTTTGAGCAACAACTTAATAAATTGAACAACAATCTAAATGAATTGATCTAGATCAATCTGAATGAATTGAACAACATTCTAAGTGAATTGAACAACAATATTATTCGAATTGAACAAAAATCATAAACGAATTGAACAACAATCTTAAATGAATTGAACAACAGTCTTAAATGAAGCAATCCAAATGAACTGAATGACAATCTTAAATGAATTAAACAACAGTCTAAGCGAAGTAACGTAAATGCATTGTACAACACTCACTTATAATATTTTGCAATGGAATTCTCTTGGTAAACTAACTTAGTGGCATTAATAAAAAATTGGAGGCTTTACCGTGTTGACAGAACAATGTAATCCACAAAGATAAGTAGCATCGAGTAATAACTATCTTGCGATTTGTAAATCGATTGCAGAAGCAATGAAAATAACTAAAAGCATCTATTGGTGATGAAGTATTATTATAAGCCAGAAAATACGAAATGTGATTATTCTAAATCAAGAAATACAGATACTAAACTATTTTGAAGAACGAACAACTGTAACTTTATTAAGTAGAGAAGTATGTTACAACCGCATCAGATGACTAAACATGGATTCTGAAACTAACGCACAACGCAGCGTTAGTGCAGAGACTCCCAGAGGTTGGGCCCAGACCACTAGAAGTTCTAACGCGACGAGAACCTCAAAAGGTAATTGTTCAAAACATCAAAACTCAAAGGATAATGCAACAATACAATATGACAGCTCTATCTTGATGCATTGATTACATAGGGAAAATTCTCAAATAAATCTGACTCCCCCATCTAGTTCATCCCTGATCCTTTTAAAGGAAATTTCACGCAATGAGGAAGTATTCTTCAAACGACAGCCCGCTGCGCATGGCTGTCGTTTGAGTTCTTGGGCTCAAATCCATTTGTCTGCCTTCTGTCGGCTTCTGGGAGTTACTGAGATCCCATACGTTTTCGTCTGCCAGTTGTCTTTCCGTTTACCGTTGGTTCAGCTACTCTGCCTTCCTGCATACGGAGATACAATAAGTCAATTTTCTGTTATAAAAACATTCTTTTTGTCGTTAGCACTATTGATCTAGTTTTCATAAATCTTTTAATTCTTTATTGTTCAGATTAGGAAGAATTTCCCAAATTGTGACATAATTTGAAGTTATTATAGGGTTAAAACGTACCTCAATTCGGACCCAACACTCTAAACCCCTAACTCATTTAACCCCCTAATCCCTAAACCTCTAAACCCTTAACCGCTAACCCCTTAAACCCTAATTCCCAACCCCTAACCAATTTAACCCCCTAAACCTCTAAAACCCTAACCCATTTAACCCCCTAAACCATAACCCCATTAACCTCGAACCATAACCCCTAAAAACCTTAACTGCTAAATCCCCTAACACCCTAAACCTCTAAACCGACCCTAACCCATTTAACCCCCTAAACCCTAAACCTCTAACCCCTTTACTTCTAACCCCTTAAACCCTAATTCCAAACCCATAACCCATTTAACTCTATAACCCCATTAAACCTTGAATACCAACCCCTAACCCATTTAACCCCTATACCCCTAAACCCATAACCCATTTAACCCCCTAAACCCTAAACCTCTAAACCCTTAACCCCTAGCCCATTTAACGCCCCAAACCTCTAAACCCCTAACCCATTTAACCCATATACCCCTAAAACCCTAACCCATTTAAACCCTAAACCCCTAACCCATTTAACCCCTAAACCTTAAACCTCTGAAAACTTAACCCCTAACCCCTAAACCCTTAACCCCTAACCCATTTAACCCCCTAAACCCTTAACCCCTAACCCCTTAATCTCTAATTCTCGACCCATAACCCATTTACCCCCCTAAAACCTAACCCCATTAACACCTAACCCTTAACCTCTAAAATCCTTAACTGCGAAATCCCCTAACCCCAAAACCTCAAAACCCTTAACCCATTTAACCCCCTAAAGCCTAAACCTCTAACCCCTTAACCCCTAACCTCTAACCCCTAAAATAATTAACTGCTAAATCCCCTAACCCTGTAAACCTCTAAACCACTAACCCATTTAACCCCATAAACCCTAAACCTCTAACCATTAACCCCTAACCCCTAACCCCTTAAACCCTAATTCCCAACCCCTAACCCATTTAACACCCTAAACCCCTAAAACCCTAACCCATTTAACCCCCTAAACCCTAACCCCATTAACCCATAACAACCCATAACCCCTAAAACCCTTAACTGCTAAATACCCTAACCCCCTATTCGTTTAACCCATTTAACCCCCTAAACCTTAAACATCTAACCCCTTAACCCTTAACCCCTAATTCCCAACCCCTAACCCATTTAACCCCCTATACCGTTAAACCCCTAACGCATTTAACCCCCTAAACCCTAAACCTTTAAACACTTAAATCCTAATTCCCAACCCCTAACCCATTTATCCCCCTAAACCCATAAAACCCTAACCCATTTAACACCCTAAACCCTAAAAATCTAAACCCTTAAACCCCTAAACCACTAACACCTAAACCCCTAACCCCTTAACCCCTAAACCCCTAAACCGTTAATGCTTAACCCATAATGCATTTACCCCTGACCCCTAACCCCTAAAATCCTTAACTGTTAAATCCCCTAACCCCTAACCACTAATCCCGTAACCACTAAATCATTATTCACATAACCCCTAACTGTGCCTAAATCCCCTAATCCCTAATCCCTTAACCACTAACTCATTATTCCCTTAACCCCTAACCCCTTAACCACTAACTCATTATTCCCCTAACCCCAATCCCTAATCCCTTAACCACTATAACTCATTATATCCCTAACCCCTAAATGCGCCTAAATCCCCTAACCCCTAAGTCCCCAATCCCTAAACCCTTAACCACTAACTCATTATTCCCCTAACCCCTAACCCTCTATTCCCCTAACCTCTAAGCCCCTAATCCCTAATCCCTTAACCACTAACTCATTATTCCCCTAACCCTTATAACAGTCCTTAAAAACCGTTCAGATTAGCCATTCCAAACAATAGGAGGTCTAGTTGGGACCTACAACCGAGGTAATTCCCCCTTGTTGGCAATGTGGAATACCATGAGCAAAACCATGGGTTGAAAAAACCTCGAACCGAAAAACCTCTCCTAAATTTACTATTTTATCTCAATTTTATTTTAATAATTAATTAATTAATTTCTTTAAAAACTCTTCTAGATAAATCACATGAATTTACTATTTTATCTCAATTTTATTTTAATAATTAATTAATTAATTTCTTTAAAGACTCTTTTTGATAAATCACATAAAAATTTTAAGGCCGACACCTTTGAACCACTCATTATGTGGTTCATCGTCAATGTTTTTAAAATAAATTTATTAGAATGAAATTGAAATGATTTTTGAAGCTTCCCTTTAAATCAATTGTTGAACTTACAAGGAATCATTGAGTGCACTCAACATCCATCAAAACAACAATGGGTATGATATTAAAAATTATATTTGGAGGGCATAATATTAAAAATGATGGTTGGAAAAATGGAGGGAGGGAGTATTCATTTTTCGTTTAAATTTTAGACCTTTTTACTAGTTAAAATAACATTTCTCTTGCCCAAAACACATCACTTTGTTTTGGTCATCTCCCGCTACTTTTTTTTTACCAGCAACCCAAAACACATCACTTTGTTTTGGTCATCTCCCGGTGTTTTTTTTTTTTATCAGCAAATAAGTAGCTCTCAGATTGAAATAGAGAGATAGGGAGTACTCTTTCCCACCCGGATCTTCACTTCAGCAGGTAAGATATTGATTATTTTGGATCTAACTGCCCGTGCCCATTATTTTCATTTCCACATTGAAGTGAAGCTCTTTTTATGTCCATTTATATTATCAACGCTCTGTATCTTTTTTTTGAAAAAGGGTTTTGCTTCGAAATCACACCAAGAAAACCGACCATAGTAACTGTTTGTAACAAAGTCCCTTGTCTTGAAATTGGTATGTATGATAATACTCTTAGACGTTTTGTTACAAAGTGGACTAGCTGTCATATTCACTAGTTTTGATTTTCTTCTAAGATGTCTCATTTCTGCAGTGGAATTGCTTTTGCTTGATTTTCTATGCATGCTTTCTGGTTTATGTCAATGCAAGAGATCGAATCATTGGGTTTCTATATTGATGATATAAAAGGTCAAGAGGAATAATGGCCCTTTCTCCAGCTCAGAAAATAGGGAGGAGTTGTTAGGCATTGGTAGCTGTAGAAATACTAGGTCATCAAAATCTATTGGTTAAGCAAACTACAAAAAACTTCACGATCATCCTTCAACTCACCTCGCAAAGAAAAAGATTTCCCGACTAGAAATGAAATCCCCAATAATCATAGAGTTCAAGGGAAGAACACCTTGAAGAATGGCAAAGCTATTGCAAGCATTGTAACCGACGGCAATGACGTAAAGGCCGAGAATAAAAGGAGCCCATTTAAGGAAACTCATGGCACAAAATGCAGTGAGGATGAAAATGCACTTCTCTGCAATTACCGAGGCGTTCTCTTCCATGAGATGAGGAGAGCAACCCAAGAAAAGGCCAAGCATTTTAACCCAACCCACGCAATCGACTTGCAGGTCCTCTTAGGTAAGAAACATTACCCTATTCAGATCTCTCTCTCTCTGCAAACGTCCCACCACAGAAAAACCCAGAGAAGAACCCATCAAACAAAGCTTCCTTGCTCAAATATTCATTCAGAAAAGTGGACCCATCTGCTTGAAGTTTATTGAGAAATTTCCAACAGGAAACAAAGACATCCTGGGGGTTTCAAACAATGTAAATAATATTGCAAGCAGAAGACCTCACAGGAGGAGGCAACAAATGGAACGACGAATGAGTGTGCAGCAGAGTGGATTGAAATATCGTATTGTTGATGGTCTGATGTAGAATTCAACATAAATTTTTTCATGGTGGGTACCA
The DNA here is from genome assembly GCA_034641835.2 of Pinus albicaulis. Taxonomy (NCBI): domain Eukaryota; kingdom Viridiplantae; phylum Streptophyta; class Pinopsida; order Pinales; family Pinaceae; genus Pinus; species Pinus albicaulis. Next base: position 805,710,136 of record CM076569.1, on the reverse strand, counting down.
AAGAATGGGGATTTTGATCACCCAAAGAAGCCCCGAAATTGGTGTCTTCTTTGCTAAGAAATGCTTTACACCATGTTGTCCTAGTTTTTGGTAATGTCGTCCTGGTGCGGTGGAAGTCCTTTTGCAAAACCTTCACTGCTGGGAGCAACTCATCATTTATCCAAAAACCTTCAAACTTCTGCATGTCGGGGGAAAACCCTTAAAAAGGACGCTATATATCATCTCAAAAGTGACAAAGATCATGAATAACCAAACATACAGTAACACCAGCGAAATTGTCCTCCTCGAGAAGCTCTTCTAGAAAAAAGAATCATCACAAAAGAGATGAAAAGGCCAACTCAAAGGGTTTGAGGTTTTATCCCAATAAGTACTTACAGGTAGACAACAAAGAGAACATGTATTCTCCTCGAGCAAGCTATTCCAAAAATAAAGTTTCAGCTTTGGATGGGGCTCAGAAGTGGACAAAGTCTCCAAGAGTGCGTGTTATTGGAGGGAAATTTATGATTCTGAAAATGGCAAGACTTTCCACCAGGTGTGTGTGGGGATATTTCTCTCTCTCTTGATATGCATTCCTCATTTTATGCTTTCACAAGGATTTTTAATTCCAATCACATCACTTGAGATTGTAGCAGTGTCGGAAAAACACTCTGGAATTTATGGCGTCTTGCAAGAATGTCGTTGGCAAGAAATCATGCACACAAAACTTATACCCTAAGTGTTTGCTTAATAGGTTAGCTTACTGTACCACCTACTTCACAGTGGTTTACATTCATAAACCTGCCCATTGCAATGTTATTGCTTAGTTTTTGTCCTCTCATGCACACAGGTGCAGTTTGGAAAGACAATTTTGACATTTTCTCCCTGAACAAGCTTGTCAATCTTTCCTGATTGCACCTGTGTGCTTGACTTGTTGGGTGTGGAGCCTGATTTTCATCCTGATTCAGAGATCCTTGTTTTAGCCAGATGTATACCTGTTGATGCCCCAAAAAACAGTGTTGCCAAGCAAAGAACCAATGCAAAGGCCACAAAGACAGAAGGCATAGCAACACAACTAAGAAAAAATTGAATATTTTTTAGAAATTATAAATGGAAAAGGGAAAATGGTGAGGTGAACTGAACATAAATGAATGAACTTGAAAGGGCTATAGAGAACTTAGAAGACAACACTGATTATTTGTCTTTAGAAGCCCTAAAACCTAAAGTTTGGAAAGATAGACAAAACAGGTGAAATGAGGATAATAGGCCTCCATCATGACAGCAATAGGTTTTCAAAAAGCCTTTGAAGGTCATTTCTAGGGTTTGTCAAGATAAGGGGTTTTCACTACATCAAAGGGAGAAATTGTCAAGATTATTAGTTTGAGGGAGTCTAAGCCTTCAAGTGCAGTCAAATGTCTTTAAAAATGGTCAAGATAAGGAAAGCATGAGGTAAAGAGTCTAAATGGAAAATCATGCTGACAAGGGATCCCATTGGAGTGACTAAAGGTTGTCAAAATTCAAACAAATGACAAAAGGATCAAAAACATTGTGTTATGGCACCTGCAACAAAACATAAGTGGCCAAGGGAAAACATAGTAAGCATGATGGACACACCTTTGCCAAAAAGGACATGTCACTGTCAATCAGCAAAAAGGTGAAAACACATGTTTTAGTTAAATTACACTCAAGAAATTCCAAGAAAGGGTATGAAAAATAGTTTCAGTTTATTAGTACAAGAATGGACAGTTTTCATAGTGCCCAGACCTTCAAAGATGAAAAAGGGACAGTTGGGTGTAGAGCCTGATTATCTTCTTTATTTTGTATACCCTAGGAAAACTGTACACCGCTGCAATGAGGGGGTGTGGGGGCGACTTGTCCCCCCCGTGGGGTCCGGGCGGGGGGGGGCTGCTCCCCCGACTGGGGGATCCAAGGGCCAGCGGTCCCCCGGCAGGGGTTTCGGGGGCAGCGCCCTCGAAGCTAAAAATGGATGTAAAATTGCCTTGTAAAAGTATATTAATTTCTAGTCAATCTGGCCAGTTCATTAGGCGAATGATCTGACGGTAGAAGTTATGTTTATTTTAGGCTTTTTTCCCTAGAAGGCAACCCCTCACTTGTATGAGGGTATTGTATTGCGGTTGCGTATTGTATGTGTATTCTTAGAGCGAGAAATAGATAGGGAGACTGTGAGAGAGAACAGAGGATATTACAGCGGATTTGTTGTAGATTGTGTCTCTTCATTTTTCTGGATAATAGAAAGGAAGGACTGGCTATTCGGGGTGGACATAGCCAAAATTGGGTGAACCACGTATATCTGTGTCTCTCTGGTTTTATGTGTTTCTTTTGTTTGTGTTTCTACATCTAGTTTATTTGTTCCATTGCTCTGTAATATATAATTTTTCTAACAACTGGTATCAGATCCGAAGGTCTATTTGGTTGATAAACTCGTAGGAAAGAAGGGTTCCTGGTTCAAGTGGGAGTAATGGCAGAAGATGGTAATTTTAGGGTCAAGAAATTTAATGGCCAAAACTTCCTATTGTGGAAGATGTAGGTGGAATATTATCTGTATTAGAAAGATCTGTACCTACCATTGAGTGAAAAAACAAAGAATCCAATGGCTATGACAGATGCAAAATGGGAGATGCTCGATAGAAAGGCACTGGGAACAGTAAAATTGTGCCTCGCGGTGTCGGTAGCCTTCAATATTTCGAAGGAAACAACAACAGAGGGTTTGATTAAGGTGTTGGTGAAACTATATGAAAAACCTTCAGCCTCAAACAAGGTATTTCTTATGAAACATTTATTTAATATGAAGATGTCAGAAGGTGGATCTGTTGCAGACCATTTAAATGATTTTAATATAGTTACCAATCAGTTAATTTCTGTAGGGGTCAACTTTGATGATGAAGTTAGAGCTCTTTTACTTTTTTTCCCATTACCAGAAAGCTGGAATGGTTTAGTGATGGCCATTAGTAACTTTGTCTCTGGATCTAGTACTTTAAAGTTTGATGATGTTGTTGGTGCTATCCTTAGCGAGGAAATGCGATGGAAAAGCTCTGGTGAGACATCGGGTAATGCTTTGAGTGCAGATTCTAGGGAAAGAATAATGGAAAGTGGAAAGAGCTTAGGATATCGTAGTAAATCAAGGAAAGGAAGATCCAAGTCCAAATCAGGGATAGTGTGCTGGAAATGTCAAAAGAAATGACACTTGAAGAAAGACTATAGATCTCGGAAGGGAAAAGAAGGAAACGCACAGCAAGAAAACAATCATGAAGCAAATGTGACAGGTGATGTGTTACAAGATGCTTTGATTCTTTCTTTCGAAAATGTTACTAATTCCTGGGTGGTAGATTCAAGGGCCTCATTCCATGCCACATCTGATAAGAAATATTTTCATGACTATGTTCAAGGAGATTTTGGACAAGTTCGTTTGGGTGATGATAAACCTTGTAAAATTGTTGGAACGGGTAAAGTTCTTGTAAAAAAACAGAATGAAAACCAGTGGATATTAAAGGAGGTAAGGCGTGTTACAGATCTGAAGAAAAATCTGATTTCAATAGGGTAGTTAGGCGGTGAAGGTTGTGTGACAACTTTCGCATATAAAACTTGGAAGGTCACCAAAGGAGCCCTGGTAATAGCAAAAGGCGAAAAGGTTGGTACATTGTATTTATGCAATGTTATTTCTAACTTTGTTAATGCTTTAACTTCCAAAGGAGTAGATGCAACATTATGGCATCATAGGCTCGGACACATGAGTGAGAAGGGGATGAAGATTCTTCACTCAAGAAATTTGTTGCCGGGTTTGAAGAATGTTGATTTGGATTTCTGTGAGAATTGCATTTATGGAAAACAGAAGAGAGTCAAATTTCTCAGAGTTGGGAAAGAAAAGAAGAGCGAAAAATTAGAGCTTGTGCATACAAATGTATGGGGACCTGCTCAGGTATCATCTCTTGGTGGCTCTCGTTATTATGTTACTTTTATTGATGATGCAACTAGAAAAACTTGGATTTATTGTATTCAGAATAAATCTGATGTATTTGATACTTTCAAGAAATGGAAAGTTTTGGTTGAGATTGAGACAGGAAAGAAGTTGAAGTGTCTCAGATCAGACAATGGAGGTGAATATTGCAGCAAAGAGTTTGATAGGTATTGTTCAGAGCATGGAATTCGTAGAGAGAAGACAGTTCCAAGAACACCACAAGAAAATGGTATGTCAGAAAGGATGAACAGAACAATCATGGAGCGTGCAAGGTGCATGAGATTGCATGCAGGATTGCCTTTACAATTTTGGGCAGATGCTGTAGATACTGCTGTTTATCTAATAAACAGAGGGCCTTCAAGTTCCTTGGATGGTGGTATTCCAGAGGAAGCATGGACAAGTAAAAAGGTAAACTACTCTTTTTTAAAGCCTTTTGGTTGTGAGGCCTTTGTCCAAATTAATAAAGAAAATAGAAGAAAGCTTGAGGCAAAATCAAAGAAATGTACCTTTATTGGATATGGTGTTAATGATTTTGGTTATTGCTTATATGATTATGAAAATCACAAAATCATTAGGAGCAGAGATGTAATATTCAATGAAAAGGTCTTGTATAAGAATCAGTTGCAGGAAAATAAACAGAAAAAAGAAAACAAAGAATACACAGTTCTTGATGAGATCACTGAAAAATTAAAGGTGCCTGAAAATAATAATAATCAACACCCACAACAACAAAAAACACTACAACAGCAACAGGCACCTCAAACACCTGAAAGTGGTGTTAGAAGATCTACCAGGATAAGTAGACCCCTTGAACGATACTCTCCTTCATTATATTTTTTATTGTTGACTGATTCTGGTGAACCCAAATGTTATGAAGAACCAATGCAGGTTGAAAGCAGGAAGAAGTGGGAGCTAGCCATGGAAGAAGAGATGGACTCCTTAATGCATAACCAGACTTGGGACTTAGTCAGGTTGCCTGCAGGTAAAACTACATAGCAGAATAAATGGGTTTATAGGCTAAAGGAAGAAGATGGAGGAAAACAGAGGTACAAAGCTAGACTTGTGGTGAATGGGTTTGCACATAAGAAAGGTATTGATTTTGATGAAATATTTTCTCCTGTTGTTAAGATGACTTCAATCAGAACTAGTTTAAGTCTTGTAGTAGCGGAAGATTTACATCTTGAACAGTTAGATGTAAAGACAACATTTCTCCATGGATATTTGGAGGAAGAAATCTATATGCAGCAACCAGAAGGATATGAGGTCAAGGGAAGGAAAAATTAGTGTGCATGTTAAAGAAGAGCTTGTATGGCTTAAAACAGGCTCCAAGACAGTGGTATCTAAAATTCAACAGATTTATGTCTGAACAAGGTTATACTAGATGTCACTCTGATCATTGTGTTTATCTGAAAAAGAAAAATTATGATAGCTATATTATATTGTTATTGTATGTAGATGACATGCTTGTTGCGGGGTCTAACATGCAGGAAATAAATGTGCTCAAAATAAAATTGGCAAATTCATTTGCAATGAAGGATTTGGGGATTTGGGAGCTGCAAAACAAATCCTTGGTATGAAAATAACTAGAGATAGGAAAAATTGCAAATTAACACTGTCTCAGAATGAGTACATACAAAAGGTGTTGAAAAGATTTAATATGCAGAATGAAAAACCAATTAGTACATCTTTTGTTATCCATTTCAAACTTAGTAAGGATATGTGCCCCAAACCCAAGAATAAATGGACTATATGTCTGAAGTTCCATATGCATCAGCAGTTGGAAGCTTAATGTATGCAATGGTCTACACAAGGCCAGATATTTCACATGCAGTGGGAGTTGTAAGCAGGTACATGAACAATCCAGGAAAATAACATTGGATGGCGATGAAATGGATTCTCAGATATTTGAGAGGTACCACAAATCAAGAATTATGCTTTGGTGGTTCCAACATTTCTCTACAGGGATATGTTGATGCAGATATGGCAGGTGACAGAGATAACAGGAGGAGCACTACAGGATATGTATTTACTGTAGGTGGAACAGCTGTCAGTTGGGTTTCAAAAATCCAAAGTGTTGTTGCACTTTCAACAAAATAAGCGGAATATGTTGTTGCTACAGAGGCTAGTAAAGAAATGATTTGGTTACAAAGGTTTATGGATGAATTGGGTAAGAAGCATGATATGTGCACATTATACAGTGATAGCCAAAGTGCCATTCATCTTGCAGAGAAATCATCATTTCATTCCAATACTAAACACATACAGCTCAAGTACCATTTCATACGGTCAGTATTGGAAGATGGATAGTTGAAGCTGGAAAAGATACACACTAGCCAGAATCCTGCAGATATGCTAACAAAAGTTGTAACTAGGGAGAATCTGAGAATATTATTAAGTTTCAATTGGTCTTCAAGAATGACGATGAAGATGAGAAATAGCTAGGTCCAAAGAGGAGTCATTGTAGAGAAAATGAAGCAGCAGTGGAGTTGCTACAAATCAGTCTCCAAGTGGGAGATTGTTGGGTGTAGAGCCTGATTATCTTGTTTATTTTGTATACCCCAGGAAAACTGTACACCCCTATAGCAAGGGGGTGACGGGGGGACTCGTCCCCTCCACGGGGTCCGGGGGGGGTTGCCCCCCTGATTGGGGGGTCCGGGGGCCAACGGTCCCCCAGCGGAGGTTTCGGGGGCAACACCCCTGAAGCTAAAAATGGATGTAAAATTGCCTTGTAAAAGTATAGTAATTTCTAGTCAATCTAGGCCGTTCATTAGGTAGATGATCTGATGGTAGAAGTTATGTTTAGTTTAGGGTTTTTTTCCCTAGAAGGCAACCCCTCGCTTGTATGAGGGTATTGTATTGCGGATACATATTGTATGTGTATTCTCAAAGTGAGAAATAGATAGGGAGACTGTGAGAGAGAATAGAGGATATTACAGTGGATCTACTGTAGGTTGATTCTTTTTATTTTGCTAGATAATAGAAAGGAAAGACTGCCTGTTCGGAGTGGACATAGCCCAAACTGGGTGAACCACGTATATCTGTGTCTCTCTGGTTTTATGTGTTGCTTTTGTTTGTGTTTCCGCATATAGTTTATTTGTTCCATTGCTCTGTAATATATAATTTTCTAACAGGGGCCTTTTTCATCCTTCACCACACCCTCACCAAAGAAAAATCACTTTGGAAAAGTTCAAAATCACCTGCAAAAAAGGCTAAAGAGATATTAGTGAAAATTATAAAGTGACAAAAGGCAAACATAGTAAAGTGGGCTTTTTAAGTTTGATTTATTTCCCAAAGGGTATAAAAGGCCATCTCAACCTTCCTCCATCTCATTTTGGCTATCACAAAAAGAAGAAAAAGATTGCAAGATAAGAACAGAGTTTTTTGGTCGAAGGCTACTAGCATTGCACAAATATAGGCTAGCGCTGCGCTAATCCACTCTTCCCCTATTCAAATTTACAAGGTGCTACGCAAATATGGCTTGGCGCTACGCAAATCCTGGGCGTTGCGCGAATATGGGCCTGACTCGCCCGAAAACTGACAACTCTGCTAAACGCCCGGTGCTGCACTAAACCACGGGTAAGGCTGCTAGTGCTGCGCTAACAGGCCGACCCGACTGCACAAGCAAGGCGTTGCGCTAATGCAAAGGGCCTCCAACAAGAAAAATCTCTTGCCCTAAGTCTCAAATTTATCATCCAAGCCGCCTCAAGGGTCTGTAGAGGAGCTAAGAGTTGGTAGGTGACATTCCCTCCTTGTCCCCAAAAAATTTTCAAATAAATTTTAGTCTTTTTGTGGCTATGAAGTGATTAAACCCTAGGTGGGTAAACCCTAGGTCTTACATGCAAAGTGAGCCTATGTTTTTAAACCTCCTTAAACCAGTTTAATGTCATTTGAGGGTAATTAAGTTAGTGTGGCTGCAATACACTTTTAAGAAAAGCCCCTTTAAGCTCCAAAGCAACTCAATCCTTGAACTAACCTCCACATCACTCATTCACTACAAGTTAACTTCACCACCATCTTCATCTTGCTCCACCAAACCCTAGTTTTTCAACCAGCATCTCCTATCACCATTTTAGGAGCAGAAAACAACAGTAGCAGTGAAAGGGGTCAAAGACCTTTGATACCACATCATAAGGGAGGAAAAGTCAATATAGTTGAGCCCCAAAGCACAATGGCCATCACCTCCTCTCCCAGGATCCTATCATGTTTCCAGAATGCAGGGTGCTTCCAATTTTGTGAGAAGGTCAAACAAGTGAAAAGCCACCCAGAGCTTAGAAGGCTTCTCATTCTCAACTTGCACAACAAACACTCAAGCCTTGCAGGAGTAGATTTTGAGATCTCAGCAGATACCATCTCTAATGCCACAGGTATCCTTACTTTTGGTGAGAAGTGGCTTAAGAAGGGAAAATTGGACAAGGACCTTTTAGACCCATTTGTCAAAACTAGGTATAGAGGAGGCAGCAAGACATTTTTCCCTTTCTCACACCTCAAACATAGATTTGCACCCTTGATGATGGTTATCATGAAGTAATTCACCTATTAGGGGAGATACTCCATGATAAACTCATATCATGCCAAACTCCTCTTGCATTTCACAAGGGTTAAGATGCTCAACTTACCCTACTATCTCTATAGGAGCATTGAGAAGATGTCTTCTGTTTTTCTGGAGGAGGAATCCTTCCCAACAAATGCAAATTTTATTTCACCATTCCTTGATGAAGATGGTGGTATTACATCAGTTGGAGTAGCAGGGTATACCTTGGAAGGTATTCATAGCACATGAAGTCTTCACAAACCCCCAACCCCCTGATCACCCAAATTTTCCCTCCTCATCCACACAAATACCCTCACCACAAAGAAACCTCCCTTGTTCCCCTTCTCTTGATGCATCAAATGAAGATAATGATAGCGGCAATGATGAACAAAGTAATCACAGTGAGGGTAATGGTGCAAGCGAGTTAGCCCAAAGTGAGGAAAAGGATGATGCTGATGAACGGAGTGCTGACCAAGAGGATGTTGATGAAAATAAAAGGGTTGAAAGTCAAAGGGACAGTGTGCATGACAGTGAAAACAGTGAACAAGACAACGAACAAAACAATGCCAATATGGAAGAAGATGTTGGAGGGAATGAGGAGTTTGAAAGTCAAAATGAAATGAGCATTGAAGGAGGGGGCATCAGAAATCAAACAGAGGATACAGAGGCAGAAAGCAAAGAGGAAAGTGAGGAGGCAGAGACAACAAATGATGATGAAGCCTTGACAAATAATGAAGACATAAAAGAATAATATGGCAATAATGAAAGTGAAGAAGGGGTAGAAACAAAGGATCAAGAAGAGGATAATGAAGAAGATGCAGAAATTGAAGGCAGCAGTGACCAAAATTAAGTCAGCCTCAGTGATGAGAAGGACAGCAAGAGAGAGAATATTCATGACAGTCATGACAAAAATTAGCCCTTCAGTGATCATGACCATGATGATATTGTAGAAGATGAAGATGAGGGTAACCCTAGTCATGATGACAGTGAATAAGGGGAAGAGGCTCATGGTCTAAATGATGATCATAGCCATGGCAAAGGGACTAACAAAATCACCATCCCACCTCTTGCATGCACATACCAAAGAGGGTCAAGGAAAATTTTTGCTGCCTCCGAAAGGCAAGGGACCTTGCCACCTACATCAGCTCAAAGGCTTGACAAGGGCAAAGAAAATATGAAAAAGTTAAAGAAAGGTAAGGGGAGCAAACCAACTACTCAAAAGCCCAAATTCATTGACCTAGACAGTGATAATGAAGATGAGGAGGTGGCCACTAGACTACTGCTCCAAAGCAAAGATGCACAAATCAGGGAGTGGGAGAGGGATTTTGAGATGGCACAATTTATCATTCAGTATTACAATAATGAACACAAGTACTTCAAGAAGATAAAGAGGGGCCTTTCTCTCCAGAAAAAGATGACCAATTACTATGCCATGAAAAAAAACTTGTTTGTGCCAAATTGAATAAAGCCCTCCTTGAAGTCCAGACCCTAAAAGAGGAAAAAGGTCATGAAAACCTTGGAGTTATGGCATCCACTTCTCAACATGTCTCCCAAACCCCTTGAAGGAGGCTTCCACCAATTTTGAAGGAATTTGGGCAACTTTTTGTTTTTTGTGATTTTGGAGGCCTATTAGTGCAGTGCCACTGGCGCTACCCTAATCCATAGAGAATCCTTAGGAGGAAAACTCAGCATTTTTTTATTTATCATCACTAGCACAATTTTCTCACCAAGTTTCTGAGAAATTGGAGCAGGTTTGACCCCTCAAAAGGTCAGAAAACCCCTCATTTTTCACCTTTCTGTCCCTATTTCAGGCTTAGTGTTGCGCTAATGGAAGTTTTGGGGTTTTGGAATTTTGAATAGGCTACAGGAGTTGGATTAGGAAACTACAATAATTCTTGAAATTAGAATCATCAGGCTTTCCAACGAGCCATCATGGAGCCAAATCTGACATCGGGAAGGGGTCCAAAACTTGGTTGCAAAAGTACCTATTTTCTGCCTGAGGTGGCACTGCACAAATGGACTGTTTAGTGTGTTTTTGGCCAAAAGTCAACAAAACACACTCATTTATTGTAAAATCATATTTATTGTTTTTTAAGGCAAATCACTCTAGAATTAGGTGCTAGAAGTTATTTTTTCATTTATTTCATGAGATATTTTTTGCCTTGGGCCTTACATGGTCTCTTAGGCATAAATGGCATTTATGAGTGATTTTGACATTTTCCTACCCTATCTAGGGTTTTTTCCCTCCTTTTCTGAGTTAAATATAGCATGAGGGCTTCATTGTAAATGTTGTCATTTTGATGAGCTTTGAGAGCAATACATGGTTTTTATGAGCTTGGAGAAGAAATTAGTGTTGTGGATTTTATGAATTGCTTGCTTTGATTGATGATGGAGAAACTTGTTTGCAGGATCCCTGAGCTTGGTTTAATGGTGATGTGTCTCTAATTTGTTCATTTTTTCTTGTTTATCATTATGTTTCATCCTTCTATATGCAGTAGAACAGAAGTATAGGCTAAGAAATGTTGTTTGAAGCACCTTAGTCCTTCCTGTCTTCTATTGCCTTGATGTTTTCCTCTGCTATGACATTTTAAGGAATTCTTGATTGCTCCTTAGACCCCCTACGCTTGTTTGTTTCATCAATGGATTAATATGCTAGTTTCCAAATATGTTTCATGGCAAGCCCTACTTATTTGATGCTATCTAAACTCTGTTTTGAAATCTCTCTTTGAAGTATTACTTGTTAGGTTAAGCCAAAGAGGTCTTGTTCTGATCTTGCCCTTTTTCCATGCCTATCAGTTTGCCTCAAAGTTCTTGGTAGCTTGATCAATAATGTTTAGGAGTTCCCTCTTTGTTTATTAAAGTTATTTTGTGATCTTAAATTTTTTTCTAAATCTTGAAGGTGAAATCACTAGAAGTTAAATGAGTTTCTCGCCTTCTATATTTCATTGGTATTGTTAGTCTAGAATGCTTATTTACTTAAGTTGGATCAAAGAGTAACTAGTTTTCCCTATCTATTGATTTCTTCTTGATGTTTATGGTGTGTTATGCCTTCTTGTTGATGGGTATTTGACAAAGGATTCTTAGTTTCCCTTTGCCCTACCTTGTTTTCCCCAGCTTAATGTTCATTTCACTTCACACATAACCTTAAAGGATCCATTGACCACACTAGATTTTCCCTGTGATGCACTCTGACTCATTGTTGAGATATCCATGACTTTCATTGACTCCATAGCCCAATGATTTGAAGACCTCTCACTCCACCTATTCTACCTGTTCATCTTACCCAACCAAAACAAACAACAAACCCTACACTTGGAAAATAGCCTAAAATCAAAACCATAAAAGAAAACAAGTTCACATCCTTTGCATATAATAGAGAGAGCCCTCTCTGAGTCCAGGAAGGCTAGGTCCTAGGACTCCAAATATTGGTCTGATGTTACCCTGTGCATTTGGTCTACCAATCTGCTAAATCACGGAACCCTATCACAATCTACAAGTAAGTTGTTTTTTTTTGTTATTGTAGAAAAATATACCATTTATCTTCAAACGACTCAGTTGTAAGCACTATTGAAATTGAGAGTTTCTCACAAAGTTTTAGTGTAGAAAGGAACACCTTGATAGTAATATAAAACCTTTACAATGTTCAATAAGACAATGGATCCAACTCTAGTGAAGAGGAAGAAAGGACAACTTGTGTGTCAGTAAAAGAATCCATAGAGTCATCAAGGGGACAAACTTTTGAACAAGATGTAAGTGAAAATGACACTTGTCATGGATCTAATTACTCCTCTAGTTATTTGGAAGATCTTGATATATATATATATATGAAGAGGCAACTCATATAAGTTGTTGAAGAGATCAAGAAAATAAAATCCATAAATATGGATCTAGAGAAGGAGAACATAGCATTAAAAGAGCAGTTGATGAATATTCAGAAGCATGGAAATAATTATGAAGAATTTGAAGACATTCAAACCAACCATTGTTCCTATGAGGCTGAGATAATGTTCGAAAATGAGAGTGATAGATAAGCATCATTAAAGAGGCCTACTAGCTTTGTCAAAAATAGATCCAGAAACATTGTAGTGGCAGAGAAAAGAGGGAAGCATCAAGGAGATAAAAGGACTTCCAAGAATCAATATAAAGGTATCAAACCCCTTATATGTTTTTGTTATAGAAACACAAGGAAATTTTCCTCCAAGTGTCTAGAAAGGAAAAAAAAGGTGCAACAACATAGGTGGAATGCTCCATTTCAACCAGAACCATGAGTTTTTGAGATAAATTCGAACTAGAAAGCACAAAGAACCTTTTCCCCTCAAAAGAAATATGACTAGTAGACCGATAATAGCAAGAGAACACGTATCAATATAAAAAATTGGACAAGCAAAATCTTTCGTAAGATAAATAATTCCTTTTCCCCCTTCTTGAATAATGTTGAATGCTATAGGTGTAAGAAATATGGGCATAAAGCAGCTACATGCCAATTTGGCAAGAACACCTTTTTTTAGAACACTACAATCACAGGCCTGGATTATGACGAGAGAAAGAAAACAGAAATTCACAGGAGATACTTTGAAACTCGGAAGAAAGGCAGATCAAGTGGTGCATGAAGGCAACACAAAAAAATGTTCGGATTTGAATATAATCAACAGAATTTTGAACTATTAGATGTTGCAATTCCAGTGGTTGATCTCTCTTATATAACCTCCAATAGGAAGAGACTCCAATCAGAAAAAAGAGGCAACATCAACCATGAAGATCCTCCAAATAAATACAGTGATAAAGAAGAGCTAAATGTAAATTTCAAATTGTCTTTAATTAGTGCTAACAAGAAGAATGACCAGTCGTCTGGATGCTTATGAAATCGTAGAAAGTCACCTAGTCAAGATAAACAACACAAAAAATAAACTCATATGCAGGTGTGGAAGAAAAAGGAAGATATTCTACCTAGGGGGAGTATATCCCTTGTTCCTCTTCATTGAAGAGGAGGCTATCTTCAAGGGAAGAAAAACAGGTTTGATGCAAGGAGAAGAAAGGAACATGCCCAAGAATGCATATGAAGGATAAGAAAAGTATTGTATGTTGTTGTTTCATATTGATAGATAGATGGTGATGATGTATTTACTGCTAATGCAAGTATTTTTTGTAGATTCCTAATACAAAGAGGAAGCATGGACACGGAGGGAGTAGTACTCAAGCCAATATTTGAGTATCAAATTATGAATTGACAATGGGTATCAGTTGTGCTTTGCATGATATAGGCTAATGGTTGTGTTGCATGTTATATGGAGTTGATGATATGATAAATGGATTAACTATTATGATGTTGTTACAATTGGTAATTGGTATCATACATAGTGGTAAAAGGAGCGCACTTACTTATCAAGTGCTCAACAAGTGCTAAAAGTAGCATCAATTCAGTAATCTAGGAATCATTTTAATTTGGTATCCTAAGAACTATCAATTTTTATTTATAGTCATTAGATTCTTTGTCAGAGTATGGTTTTCATGTTGTCTATAAGTCCAAGTGTTGGTAGGAAAGTACTAATTTATTTAATTACTTTTAATGATGATTCAAAAGCATCATGGTGAATTTGTTGTCATTATAATTTCACCAGGAGAGATACAAGATAGGTTGTTTTTCTAGGCATGCATTGATGAGAGTCCCTCTATTATTTTGAAGTAAGCACTTCTAAGTGTTATACTTTGTTGTTCATCAATTGACAATTGATGGTTTCATGCATAGGAAAGGTTTTTCTTGTTGCTAGAGGTCAGGTGTATGTGTATATGTAGGCATTGTTAGGAATGTAATCCTAGATGGGACTTAGACCAGTAGGAATTATTTTCTCATGACTCAGCCACACAATCATGTGTTTTTTTAGTAATAGATCCCTCTTTACTACTTGAGGCAGAGTTTGGGAGTAAATATTCCTTCCCCTTCAACTCAATATTCTTCACAAGACAGATCAGAGGTACCTGAGGTTTTCAACATAAGAAGAAGGAGTTGGCAAGTCCATGGGATCAGGATACAGAGAGAGATTTTTGGCAGGGGGAGCATGTTATTATATTTTCCATTGATGTCAAAGGGGAAAAATTATTGTTGATCAAACAAAAGATGGTAAATAATAATTGGTAAAGCACAAGGAGAAATATCAACAAAAATTAATGATCATTGGTAATTATGTGTTGTCTGATCTTGGTGTTACCATCAATGCCAAAGGGGGATATTGTTGGAAATATGTTGTCATTCATGGCAAAGGAAAAGACAAATGCAATGGAAAAGATTGGAAAATGTAAGTAATGACAACTATAAATGCATTGGTAAATATGTTATCACTGGTGACAAAGGAAAAAGTAACAAAGGTGGTAAAGACAAGCATGGAAATTGCAAAACATTATAAATGGTGTTGTCATTATTGGAAAAGGCATTGGAAAAGGTGGAAAAGGAAAATCATGGAAAAGGATGAGTCACAAGAAGATCAACATGGATGAGAATGGTGTAGAGACTTTGGAACTAGTTTTGGAGTAGAATATCATCTCAGAAGTAGGTGGAGCCAACACAAATGGAAATATCTTGGAAAAATATTTCCAGCGATATGTGGAAGATTGAAAATGGCCTCCTGAATGAAAATATGGAGCCAGTCAAAGTTTGGTGACCTTAAGTCCATGATAACAGAGTTAAAAGGTGATTGCGTGAGCCTTTGGAGCCTAGCGAAAGTTGGCACAAGTTCCAAACCTGACAACAATGGTTGGTAGAGCCACTATAGAGAGCTCCAAGAAGACGTAGCCAATAGCATAGCAGTAAGAATCATTTATATTGGCGCAAGAGGAGCCCACTTGACAGCCTAGCCCGACGAATTTATCCTGACGGTATAGTTGTGGTGCACAAGTCTTAATGTCAGGATGAATGGATCATGATGATTCCATGGGATGACGCCAACCCGAAGGACTTACCTCAACAGGTGCACCCCAAAGGATTGTAAAGGGTGCACAAAATGGAAGTGCTAGGTAGTGGACATCGAGACATGGCAGCATAGAGCCGACCAATAAGGAGTTGAGCGAGAGGTCCCCACTACGACAACTCAGCCCGCTAAGGGAGAGCCTAAAAAAATGTTTTGGGAACAGAAGATTAAGTGCTAGGAGATGAGCATTGGTCCATGCGAAAAAATTCAAAAAATAATATGGGTGCCAGTCTTGTCAGGCCTCGAGGCATCAGGAGGTGGTTTCCCATACCGTCGATCGCTTAGATAAACAACATAGAACCACTTTGGGACCACTCCCCTTAATACCATCAACCACAATGGAGTGGCATTGACGTCGGTTTCTTGAACCCATAGGTATAACAAATCTGAAATCAAAGAAAAGTTAGCCCAAAGGTATCACGAAGCTACAAGCGAAGGAGAGTCGACCCGAAGGATTTTGAAGAAAAACAAAAGAAATGGTCAAGAACCCTTAAAAAATTTATAAAGGAAATTAGTGAAAAACCAAGGGTCGCAGGAGCCTTTATCTCTCCTCTCTAATAGGGGACAAGTGGCAGCATATTATTGTCTCTTGGGAGATGACATTATATGATGATGTCAGCATGACATGTTCCAATTGGAGGTGGACATGTGGCAATTATATTTGGCATTTTCAGGCACATTAGTGTGACATTAATGGGACATCATACTAGCAGGTTGTTAATAGTGCATAGAAGGGGTGCACCAGGCAAAATGCATCAAGATGACAAGGAGACTGACTGAACCTGGAGATATTTTCTATTGGCTCTTATTGCAGTAGGTGGACCCCACCAGAATAGCTCATCTCGTAGGATAGAGCCTAGCGAGTTTGTTAACAGAGCACAATAGAAGTGTCAGGCAACCGACGTTGGGACATGGAGGATAGATAGCTAAGGACGTTGGGACACCAATCAAAGCATAGGCGGTCGGTCCCCACTGGACAAGTCAACCCAGACTATAGACCTCAATGGTTTGTAAAGAGCACGTGAGGTAATGTACAATGATAAAAGGGGCTACGGGCTAAGCTTTGACCCATGGTGATTTCGCGTAGAAATGAAACCAAGGGCATGGAGGTTATAATGAGTCACAAAGACTCTTAAGGAAGCTAAGCTCTTTCCCATGGTCATTTTGCGTAGAAATGAGACCAATGGTGTAGAGTCATTAACAAACAATTTTGGCCCGCTAAGGGCTTAAACAGGCTAAGTGCTTGAAGCCTTGAACTAGTGGCCATGGAGAACTAGTTCCATGACATGAAAGCAGGAAGGTGTCAACACGAAAGGAGATTAAGCTCAAAATTTAGTGGAACTATTAGTTTGGCACCAAAATTAACAGTTAAGCCAAAGATAACTATGGATAAAAATAGAAGAAGCCCACCTAGAACCTGTAAAAGGTTGGAATTGATAAAACTAGAGAAATTAAGAAGTTTAACCAAAATAAATGGATGATAAAAGTTAGATAACTTATAGAGGTCATATAGAATACTAGAATTAACAAGACAAAGGAAAAAATTGAAGATTCATGAATTTTTTTCAAGGAAAGTTAACTAAAAGCCCTAATCTAAAAATATCAGTCCATAAATCTTTATAAGCATAATTATTATTAGGAGGGCAGAAAAAAGTGTGTGGATAAGAGGTTGTTGGTGTAGTGTGATGCATAATGGTGGTATGCATTAGAGGTGTATTAGAAAATAATCATGGTATCTGAAAGGTGTTTTTAAATATGCAAATAAGTGCATTGGTGATTGGTGTTGGTGTTGTTGGTGCATGTTTTGTATTATTAATCATAGAATTTTGAAGATGTTTGCATCGGTAATCAAATATTGATGAAGGTGTTTGTATGGTGGCTTTGATGAGCAGTTTCAATGAGCAAGATTTATTTGTTTATGAAATAAGTGGCCTATGGATTTGAAGTGGCCTATGGATTTGAGTTTGAAAATGGATGAAAGATGGATCAACAAGGCCAGCAATTGGTAGCTTGAATATTAGGGGTGGTAGCTCCTTCTAGTGGGTGCCTGTAAATGAGAAGTGGCAAGAGTCCCTTTCAGTGGAGACTAATAAATGATTAGGGGAAAGAGTCCCTTTTAGAATAGACTGATAAAAAATAAGGGGAAAGAGTCCCTTTCAACAGAGACTAATAAACGATCAGGGACAAGAGTCCATTTCAACAAAGGTTGATAAACGAACAAAGGCAAGAGTCTCTTTCAGTAGAGACTGATAAAGGAGCAGGGGCAAGAGTCCCTTAAAGTAGAGGTTGATAAACGAGTAGGGGAAAGAGTCCCTTTCACTGGTAACTGATAAACGAAAAGGGATATAAGTTCCTTTCAGTAGAAGCTAATAAACCTACAAGTATTAGCTTAAATCAAGTTGAAGCTTGTAATAAAAGAAATATTAGTGTCTTGTGTATATTGTGCTCATGTGATTGATGTTTATGATGTTATTCTACATGATTGAGTTGTGTTTTGATCCATGAATAATTTCTAAAGTGATTGAAATGTATAATTTGTGAAAAATGTATATTTTGGCCACACTATCGATTCACCCCCCCTCTCAGTAGTGTCTTGGTTTTTATTGTTTCTAACACAACTAATGGTCTTTGGGCATAAAATTTCTCTTGAATTTGACCACCATTCTATCCCACCTCTTAATCTTTGATTTTCCTTTTCTTCTCCGATCTGCCTGCAATTCATCGTTCCATAGTGCTACATGTTCTCTTAACATCGTTACAACATACTTAACCTTTTGGTCCTCCTTAACATCCTCATATTGAAAATACTTGTCCAGTGTGCTGATCAAATCCAATAGTTCTTCCACATTTAATTTTCCATCATAAAGTGTTACCTCCTGATTTGGTCTAGACCTGACCTTGGTACCTAGCTTTTTGAGTTGTTCATCTACATGGGGACTTCTCTAGGGAAGCCATACCATACCACATGCATTCGTTTTTGGGGATATACATTGAGGAAAAAATTACATAAAATATTTAGCATATAATAAGGGGTAAATGGTTTTTATATTAACAGGTATAAAAAATGGAGCTCAAAGTTAATGAAAAAATATAAAGGGGTATAAAAAAATGCTAATGAAACCATGGATACCTACAATATCTAGTGACATTAGGGTTTTTTAAATTGGAAAGGTGTATTGGGTTCCTATTGGTAATGGGTTAAATAATGTGATTTTTATAAGTATTTTTTAATATGTATTGAAATTCAGGGTATTGTTTAGTATGTCATAAATTCACATGATATGCCAAAGGTTCATTGAGTGAAGCCCCTATGTTCATATATCTGCTCCCTCCCTAGAGCTTCCTCCATCTCTTCCTTAGAAATCATGTCATCACTTCCATTGATGTATCCCACATCAGGTTCTCATCTTTGGGCAGTCTCCATGGCTTCCATTCTTTCCTAGATATGCCTCAATTCCAATCTCGTGTCATCATCCATTCCCCTCATTTCTTGGCCTCCTATTTTGGGAAGCATACATGTAGCACAATGCTTAACATCTCCTAAAACTTTCTTAATAGTTGTAGACTTTGCAGAGCTCTTATTATTTGATACCGCTATGGCGTGACATTTCACTCACTCACCAAAAAAATGGGTTCTTGGTAGTCTCTTTAATATTTAGTGTCATGTTCCTTTGACACCTCTATTATTTTTAAATAACCTTTTCTACAAAAAAAAATATGTGCGAGAGTCCTCAACATCTGCCACATTCATTTTTTTAGTGGTGAAGTCCCTTCCTTGTTTTTTATTTTGGTGAAACCCCCATCCTCCTTTTAAAAAATAATTTTATAATATTAAGGCTCTTAAGCTCATAGGGTCCATACACACCTTGAATAAAAGTAAGTCAAGGTTTGTGCTTGATACACCACCCCAATATTTATTTCTCAGTTGACTATGTCAACCGAGTTAGGTCTAGAAATACCCTAAGGTTACTAGGGGTCAAAGTCTCTTGTCCACGCTTACTTATTTCATCCAAATATTTCCTATGTCCAACTATACACCCCCTGAACAATAGAAATTGTCTTAGGTCAAATTCTCCACCTGAAATTAGGACCACCTTCGATCGAGTCTTGGGTACTCAATATTTTTTTTTACGAATGAAAATTTCATAGGGAAAACCTCTCGACTATGGGTCTCGCCAACTCAGCGTTATATCTAAGGTTAGGCTTTCCTTTGTTTGTGTTAAGTCTTACCAGACCAGATTTCACCATTCAACAAAGTGCCTTTTGATAAATAAATTTTTCACAGGCTTTTCCAAAACTACCAAATTCGTTCATAAATTGGAATTTATCATGGGTTTTTTGATCCACTTGTTGTCAACCCTAGAGACAGCCTTGAGTTGTGAAATACCAGTGCCTAGGACATCTTATATAGCAAGGAGCATATGATATAACAAAGATAGTTATCAGAACAAGGCTCTTTGGTTATTTCAATTTTAACAGGAAAGTTCAATATAAGTGGAACGAGAGTACTCACAGACTCAACATAATGAAAGGAACATTGCAGAGGCAAGGAGTGAATTCTCAATATAAATGTATCAGACAACTCAAAGACAGCTTTCTATAAGGAGGGATGGATTCTAAAAATGCTTTACAGAGATTGAAAATCAAACGGTATTTGTTGTGTAAGAAATATAGAAGGAATAATAACCACTAATGAGATGAAATCCCTTAAACATATCTAAACATGAGATGGGCTTACGATAATAAGAATCCATACATGTCCATAGCTTTCAAAAATAACATCCCATAGCACTCAATATAGAAGAAACGTGGATGAAGTGGAAAATGAAATAGCATATCATGACTGAGCCATATTTAAAGCACTAGACAGGTTTAGCATAAGTATCAATTGTGATAAATTCATACCAGAACCAATAAGCCACTCTCATTCCAGAGCATGATACAAAGAAATGGAAATAGTGAAATGAACAGCTAGACTATATCACATAATGCAGAGTTACAGACTATAAAGCACCAAGACCAGAATCCTCATTAAAGATAAAACTCCTTCTCATTGAGACCCAATGGGCTCTTCACATTTGTATTAAAGCTTCAACAAAAATGCATACGAAAACTCTTTCACAGCAATTTCTTTAGAAAATCTAGAACCTGTTTTTCTCTTTAGTTGCTGCTTATATAGAAGCCTCAGAAACATGAGAGAGAAGGTATTTTTGGAAAAAATATCTTCCTCGCATGCTAGTAATCAGTTGGAGGTCTCCATCAAAAATAACCAAAATTCATGATGAGGAATAGGAGCATCTCCTCCTTTACAGTTAGGCTCACGGTCATTTTAAACAAAAATATTAAACAACAGTTTTTGGTAGGAAATAAAATGCAGGAGTGGAATGTGAATTCCACTCGAAGTTTAAAAGTAAAAAACTAAACTGAAAGTAAAATACCACTAGGGCTGAATCATGAATTGACAATATTCACTGATGAAATGGAGTCGACGCAGTCACTGACACAGGTGGCGAGATGTTGGCTGATGAGCTAGCGACCAGGCTGGCATACCGGGTGCATCTTTGCTGACTATCTGCTGTGGGTTCAGGAATCGATGCGAATCCTTCCACCTTGATATAGGCTTCGGTGAGGTCATCGAAATTTGCATCGGTGGGGATCTTGTGCTTTACCAGATGGAGGAGAGAAAATTCTTGGCGGAGCGACAAAACAATGGTCTCAGCTTTTAACCGGGTGGTTTTATTTGAAAGTATATCGATCCGGTCCATCTCTTCCTGGAGACATGGTTCATACCCTGATAATGGTTGTAGCACGGAAGGAGTGGTAGGATCCCAACATGATGGGATTCCAACCACTGTGATCTCGGCCCAAACCATATCAAACCGATCCATATTGGCTGCCACATGTTCTAAGGCCCTTGAAGCTATAATGCGGGCAAACTCTTTGTCAATAATATTTTCGCATTCAATGGCCTCCTTGAACCAACTTGCTATGCCATGCTTCTTTACATCATCAGATTTCAGCCCTTTCAAGAAAAAGATATAACTTCTAGCATGTTGGGCTCTGCTGGATATATTGATATTTCCCTCACGAATCTTCCTTCGAAGATAAAGCACTGACGATTTTATTTCTTCAATGACTTTCAAGAAACCCCACTGCCCTTTCACCGTCGCGATGATTTCTGACCATATTATTCTTCTGGCATCCCTGAGGGTGATATTACCCTTCAGGCGGCTACTGAGATCATTGATGGTCTTCTGTTGGTTAGCTTTTTCCTTCTTTGCCTGCTCAATTTCCTTCTGCATAGTCTCTATCTTTCTGGAATTTTTAGCCAAGGCAGTTTCCAACTCAGTGATTCCCAGCCATGCGGTGGAAGCCTGCTTCTCTAGTGTAGCATTTGTAGCCCTCGCTGTAGTCAGCTGCTCAGATAGCGAACTAGTCTCCGATTGGGCTGGAAGTGGTGCACAACTGTGCGTGTCCCAGGTCGTCTGTAGTTCCGTCAACCTGCCTAGAAGAACAGCCATTGCTTCTACCATTTTTTCCTTTTCTTCCTTCTACTTTTCCAGAGAGTCAGCTAGGTCTACTTTATCTTTCTCGGCCTGAGCTAATTCAGCTATTTGCACATGATGGGAGGCCAGTACGCTAATTTTGCATTTCAGGGACGCCACCTCCTTCTACAATTGCTCGATGACATAACGCTATGGATTTTATTCTCCGGTTTCTTTTCCTTTAATCGACTCATGGAGAGCACGTACTTGATTCATGAGGGTGCGAGAATTTTCCTGTTCTTTTCTAATAGTCTCCCTCACTTGGGCATGCTTAGTCTCCAATTTCTTCAATGTGATCGTGAGCCGCATTACCTCATCTTTTAACATATCACCAACCACCTGGAACAGGTTACATTTATCAAGGGTTGGCACCTTAGCCATGTCAATCACGTACTCGAGCACTCTGTAGTTGGTGGTACCTGCATCTGGGTCCAAAATGGCCTCAGCCATAGCCAATACTAGGTGTTCTATGTCCAAATTCACGGAGGCTGAAATCCTGGTATGGTACTTCTCCACGTATCCTTCGAGCTCGGCCTTGTACTTATCCCTGATAGCTCTGGCTTTCAGGCTCCTTTCAGTTGCGACCTGTGAAGTATCATCTCTAATAGCCTGTGAAACTTCGGAGTAGTCAGAGGATGTAACACTGTCTCGTAGCACCTTGAGCCCAGTTTTGCTCCCGTCGGGTTTGCCATATGGTATGAACGGCTCGAGCAACTGTTCTTCCCCTATTATCTCTGCCTCGCTTGTCATTGTTTTCTGCTTTTTGCAAAGGGGGTAACCTTTTCCTGATGGGCCCACTTCTTCTTCTTCTTGACCTTTACCAGCTTCTCCTCTTTCCCCTGTGGCAGATGAATCTGTCTCCATCTGCGAAAGCAAAGGCCAAGTTTCAAGATTAACCCTCCACTCTATAAACGGTCTCGTTTCATGCACATAAGGAGTAGATTTGTTCCTCCTTCTTCTATTAGAGATAATGCCCCGTGGATTGTAGGGCCAAGTCTTCCCCTGCCTTAAATCCATGTCTTGCAGCAGCTTCTCAACAATGGGGAGGGCTTGTCTTGAATTGACAATAAAAGGGCCAATAGTAATAGGAAGTTTCAGGATGAAACCTTTCTTTGCAGGGACGAAGTGGAGTTGGTTAGATTTCAAGGTCTGTCGAATGTACTCCAAAGCATAAATTCGTCAAGCAGGGAACACAGGCAACTGATAGGGGGGAACCTCGACTCCATAGACCTGAATTTCGGTGTAATTTTCATATAGGTACCAATCCCCAGTACTTTGGGTTTTACTAGCTTGTAACTAGCTCTTCATCTCAGGAAAAACCCTAGGTGAGGGAGAGTCATGGATGATAGTGTAGGTAATAGGCATGAACTCATTTAGAAATCTGGAATAACCCACCCCATTTGGTACCTGGTGTGTTGCAAAGCTCCAGTCGAAAACTGGTCGGGGTTGAGAATTTACCTTATATACCCTGTCTAAACCCAAACCCTCGAACTTATCAGCATGCTGATATAAGAAGAGTTAGAAGACCCTGGAACAAAAGCGGAAGTGACCAGTTTCTGAAAGCTCTTGGAACTGGGTCTGAATGTTAGAGGCTAGGAAACCAGGGATATCCAAAACTACCCCTGTTTGAGACATTAACCGTAAGAAAGAGACACATGCCCTGGAAATTTCCCCCAAACCGCCTACACCTAACAGACCTGCGATGAGAGCGAGGATGAGCTACACTTCTTCTTTGAACAGACTCAAAGGGAAAGGTTCTACGGAAGGAAGTGACGTGGCCTGATTGTTGGTTATAGAGGAAATGAAGTCTCTTTGTTGTTCCCATGGAAATTTAGTGAACTGAGGGGTTAAAGTCATTTCACTGAAACTGGTATAACTCGTGCTAGTGGGAAAGCGGAGGGCTTGTCTGATAATGTCAGGACAAAGAGAAAAAATCCTATTTCCTTGAGCCGAGGTAAACGTGCCTCGACATTCGTTGTAGGAATCTCTTAGCACGCAAATAAACTCGACCACAGGATAGACTGGAGGGGTAATTTGATGGTATAGGTCTGATAAAACCACCCGATATCGATCCCTATTCTCGACATGTCGTCTAAAAAGCTCAGGTTTGATACTGCTGATGAGAAAAGGGTATTTCGGATCATAGATTTCGGCTTGCAGGTCTAAGAAAGGCTCGAACCTAGGGGGGTTTCTGGTTTCACGGACCTGCGAGGTCTCTGGTTCTGTTTTCTTGGGGGTGCCCTTTCCCATGACTGATAAAAAATGTTTAAAAAACAAAAGGAAACCAGAGGGGGTATGAGGGACGGAATACCTGTGCAGTGGGAAATCTGCTCGGGAAAACGATGCGAGGGTGCTGACAGTGACTGGGTGGACCTGGCACTGGGCTCCCACTTTAGTTTATACCATAGCTAGATACCTGAAAAGTTTACTGCAGTAAAATATGGGGGACCGTTATATAGAACTGAGGATGGTTTGGAAAAAGGCGGAATGGTGATGTAAGTGGGGTGAGTGTCGTAAGGACGCTGACAATGGAGCACGCGGTGCATAGGGATTGGGTGTTTAACTGTAGGTGGATGAATGCCGCGTGCCGAGTTTAATACTGGTACGGGCCTCGGTACCAGTTCACCTAAAGACTTTACCTTACCTTGTTGCCGCGTAAGCGACTTTGTTTTCGAAATGAATTCTTCTTGGAATCATGAAATACACAGCACGGAGACTTTAAGACCCGCACTTCCCTTTGCCATATAACCCTTACCTTGTGTCCACCCCCGTGACACGTCACCACAATTCTGCGGGGTATGGGTCTCTCACCCCCATCCACTCCTTGACCCCCATGGAATTACACATGCGGGGACTCATTTCAACGTGCATAATATAAAGGCGGGATGCATTATAATACTTTTCGTTTTAGACCCTTTTTACCATACTTTCGCTTGTTTGCTTCATGTTTGGAGCCTTTACGTCTTCCTTCCCTTTTTGGACACATGCTTAGTTTAGCATTGTTTTTCTCCAACCTTTATTTCAATTTTTCACCACGAGTCATGACATTCGAGACTTTGCTACTCAAGGCTATGTTTAAAAATGATTTATGTTAACCATATGATCAACACCACTCATTTTGTGAAGGATGATTCTATTCTTCTTTGCCTTTCTCTCATGCCCACAATATATTTAAATTAATATTTTTATACAAAACATAGGGAATTTCTTCTATAACAAAACAATGATGCACTAGCTAACAATAGGATTCCCAAAGATGATATATGGGCACTTCTAGAAGTTTTCTAATAACAAAAAGAACAATTGTCCCAAACAGAGGGATGCATTAAAAAAAAAAAAAAACAATATGTATGCACAACTATCCCTCAAGGGACACATAACCACAATAGAATAATAATTGTCGAAAATATTTACATGGAATATACTATTTTTTGGGAAAACGAAATTTGGAGTGATGCTCCTACATCAATAGGTAATTAATTTTTCCACTTGATATATCAATTTGCAATTTTTCTAAGAGCATAAATTCTAACTTTACTGGAAAATGTTAAGCTTCCCTGTAGAAAATGTTTATAGTTGTATGAGTGCAAACACTTACCACATAAGTACATTGAAAAAAAAATCATAAAAATTAATTAAATTATAAATTTATTGTAAATAATAATAATAAAAGGGTTTACTTGCAATTCACATATCCAAGGCTTTCAATGGGCTAGTCATCTATATTAGAGGATCTCTTAAGATGATAGTATGGGATGAAATAATAAAGAAATGAATGGGAATGGCAAGGAAAACCTTCCAAGGTGACCACTTCAGAGTAAATCTATGGACAGGGCATGCCTTAACCTCTATGATCCAAACTCCTAATGAGGCTAACTCCGAAGACAACAATCCAGTAGTCCTCCTGACTACTTTCAGACAATAGAAAACACTTAAGTTTAGCACAAAGTGAAGTCTAAGATCAGAGAAAGACTTTTAACCTTCTCTGCTTTTGACATTCAACTCAAAGGGATCTTAGAAAGGCTAACTGTTGGAAAACGAACCTAGTGAGACAGGGCTAACTCTAAATCTCCTAGTTTCCTAATTATTTTAGCTGAAACCAAACAAGAACATCCAAGAAACAAACTCTAAATTCATACATCAGTAAGTATGGACAAACCAACTTCTATACTAGTTAAATTATGTTGAATTTGTTCTTAGATACACAAATGGCAGAAAACATTAAAGATAAGAAGTGCAGGAAGCATTAGGGTACTTGCAGAAGTATATCCTAAGCTAAAATTGTTGATTCTTATCAGAGGAAATGGAACATGATGTATAACAGAGGAAAAACAATAACAAAGAGAGAACACATCACCATTGATTTAGATCAGGATCCAATGAACATGCTTGTCATATTAGAAGAGAAAAACCAGTCACATACATTCTTGTCCAATAGCTTTGATATCATCCAGAAATCATCTCCCAGCCTATTTACAACCACTACTCACAGAGATCTAACTCAGTGAAACAGCTTACAATCAGTCAACAACAACCTTTACAATGTATTTATTATGGGTTCTTATAGGAGAAAGAGTGATAGTAGTGGTAGATAGAACTTAAATGATTCATTAAAACAGAGGGAAAAGCGTTTTTGAAACCCATTCTATTTAATGTCTTTACATTAACTTTCAGTACTCTTTGGATGAATCAAGGGTCTTCGTCAGTCTGATAATAACTTTAATGGTATGTTCTTGGATGTACTTTCCTGGCAGTAGGTACTCTGTTTGTACTCTCAGACAAGAAAGGATGAAGATTTCCTTTCAAGTCTCCCATACTTCATAACCAATGCACTGACGGTTCTAGGAACTTTCTGTCAGAGTGATAACTGTTAGGGGCTCGATGGGGAATAGAAAATGTTGTGGGAACTTGTCCTTCTTAGGAAAAAGAACATTCTGCTGATATAACTTGTTTATGTGCTTTAGGCCTCATTACGTCTTCTTGATCATTCTTATGGTCTTCATCTGTGTCTTTATCCTTTAAACACTGGATTATAAGCATTAAGTCTTCAACATTCAGCTTTAATCCCTTTAATCTCTTACTGATACACTTTGCTGCTTCTTCTGACCTGTTTTTGTGAATATGCAGGTTTTAGGGGCACTAGAGGGTTTGAACCAGGGTTTATAACCTGATCTTCAATGAATAACATGCTATTAAACCTCCTCTGGTGTCTTTCGCTACTACCTTTGGCTCTGAAACTGGCATTCTGTGCTCTATATTACCATAACTGTAACTGTGAGATAGAATGAATTCACGACCCTTTAAACCTTGCAAAAACATGATGGACGCGTTAATAAATCCTAAGGGGGTGAGGGAGGACTGCTTCAGAGGGTCCAGGAGGATGGAAGGGTGTTGAGGGAAAAGGTGGGCACAGCAGAAAAATGGGTGAAAAACCATGTCGGAAGGCGAAAACAAGTCTGATGAAGGTTGAGTGCGAGGCGAGTTATGGACCGTCGGATTAGATCACTCAACGGTGATCAACGGTGGAGATTTGTCAACGAAGTTGTTTGGAGGATGAATGAAAAAGTAAGTGAATGGGGTCAACGTTAAATGCAGGTCGTTCGATTAGAATAATCGACGGCGGAGATCTTCGGATGGAGTCATTGGGGGGAACAGATGAATGGTGAGTGAAATGAAATTGGGACGTAATGTGGACCGTTAGATCAGAACCATCAACGGTTGTGATTAAACCCGAAATCACATTGCGGAGGGTGGTAAGGCGGAAAACCAGAATGGTTTTCATAAAATGTTTTGGTGGTATGTGGTTTCGCCCAAAAAAATGCGATACCATACACCTTCTGACGCGTGTCCTCCCTAAAACCGCCCATTTCACAAAAATTTTGGGTATTAACTCTCGAGCATAAAAATTTTGCGAAAAGGAATGTAAGTCATCAGATCGTGATGTGTTGATCGGACGGTGCGGAATAAATGCAATGGCGGGTGAGATGCGCGGGCGGAAGGTGGGCCATCAAGTTTACTCTCGACCGTAGGATTTCAAATTTGGACAGCTACAATCTATTGTTGGGGTGGAGGTATGTTGGGCCATCGCATTCTTTCCCGACCGTCAGATTATGTGGATGGATGGTGGAGATTTTGAAAGATGGAGTGGAAAGACATATGGAAAGGTGGATGGGGAGAAACCCAATGGCCGTTTATCTCTGTTAGATCAACGGTCCATATTCATTTTTGGATTTTCTGCGGCGGAAGTGAAAAATAAAAGGAAAAATGGATTTTTGCACTGGGGGTTATGGGCGAGGTGCGACGAAATCTGGGCCGTTGGTTCTTGTGGATTCAACAGTCTAGATTCGTTTGAAAACTTTAAGTTCAGGGGGGAATGGATGGAATGATGACTTCCCGAAGGCCGTTGATCTGTGGAGATCGACGGTTCTCATCAACTCAAATAACAACGTCAGGGAAAGATAAAAACAAAAGGGAAAAAGAGCTCAAGGAAGGTTTTAAGGCCTTTAGATCCTGACTATCAAGCTTCAGGTCGCATGAGGCCGGGGCTAAAGAATATAAGCCCATGGGGGCTTAACACTTCAATGGAGTTGAAACACTGCTTTTAAGCCTTTTGAGGGGTTTCAGAGGGTTTTAACAGCGGGGTTTGCGCTTCTAAGCACCCGGTTGCAGGGCTGGGGTTATATGGGGAAAGGGGCTACAGCTATAAGCCCTTGGGGGCTAAAAGACTTATATAGTGCAAATAGGGTGTTTTAGGCCAAAAAAAGGGATTTTTAAGCCAAATGAGGGGTTCCGATAGGCAAAAGAAGGGATTTTTAAACCAAATAAAGGGTAATATGAGGTTCAAAAAGGGTCTTAGGGTGAGATGGAGGTTGAAATGAAGGGTTTTGTGGGGTTTTGAAAGGGGAGAAAAGTGGTGAAAATGGAGATTTTGTGGGGGTGAAAGGAGCAACTAGAGGCCTTTTTAAAGCAATCCCTTTCACAAAACAGTAGGGTTTTTCAATGGGAACAGCAGTAAAGATTTCTTCAAAGGACAAAAGACACATGAAGGCTTCAAGAATGAAATATTTTCAAGGGAAATGTTTCTCTTGGAGACTTAGAAATATACTTAGCCACCTGTTTGCTATGCCAAAATTTTATAGGTGGCTAACAGTGGCTCCACATGGGGATGGAATCTTCTTGAAGGTGTCAAGAACCTTAGAAATAATCTTTTTGGAAGTAGGCCAGATGCCTGGAACTTGACCATCCTTTTATTCTTTTTTGATCAGCTGCTACACAAGTGAAAGCATTATATCAGCAACAACACTTCCCCAAACAACTACCTACCCATCCTACTGTCCTAACATTTTTTCTTCGAGGTGCATTTAGACTTGTAGACCTTCTTCATCATTATTTTTTATTGAAAGGAGAAAAACTAATATACTTCTACCCTTATTTCTCCATGAGACCAGATTAAACAGTTGGACTCATAGCTTCTCTACCTAAACTACTATCTGCAAGGATTAAACTGTCTGACAGATTTCATTCTCTACATTCTAAAATAGAAATTGAAATACAGACAAAACAGGATTAGACTATCTAGTTTGTTGTGGGTCCATGGCATAAAGGCAAGCTTCCCATGAACTGAAACTTTGCAGGAAATTGAAACCAAAATTGTGAAGGCTTGCAATTTTGAAACTTTAAAGCATCCTTCTTTCTTTTTGTGACTCAAATTTTGAGCTTGTTAGAGTCACCCTTTTCTTCATTTCAACTTTTGATTTTGATCTTGTTAGAGCTTTTTCTTCTTCCTTTCCTTGTTGGTTCAATTTTTGAGCACGTTAGAACCAGCCTTTCACTTTTTATGGCTCAGGTTTTGATCTGATTTGAGCCATTCTTCTTAGAACTTCATAGGTTGAAGTTTTGAGATTGTCTGAACCTTTCTTCTTATATTTTTTTTTTATTTTTCTTTTTCCAAATAAAACAAAGCAATGGTATTTACAATGGAAGTGAAAACTTGAAACTAAACCTTAGCAGAAATAATGCTTGAGCATCTTGCCATTGACAGGACACCCAAACAGATCTGTACCATCCAATTCTTGCAGAAAGAATGCATTGGGGCCAATTGCAGATTGAATGATGTAAGGGCCTTGCCATAAACTATCAAACTTGCCATGCTTACCCTTATCTTCTCTTCTAGAGCCCCATTTGAGTACCTTGTCCCCAATTTTGAAATCACAAGCCTTTGTCCTCTTATCAAACAACTTTTTGATGTTCTCTTGCATTTTCTGAGCTCTGTTGTAGACTTCTTCCCTTGTCTGCTGGAGATGTATGGTCTGATTGATCCTCCTTACCATGTTGTCTTCTTCTGACTGTATTTCTTGGACTAATTTTATCACTGGTACTCCCAAACTGGTAGGGAATACTGCATCTGCTCCATAGAATAACTGATATGGAGACATTCCAATGGATTTCTTTGTTTTCAATCTGTCTGCCCATAAAGCATGCACTAACATATTATGCCAAGATTTTTTATTATCTTCAAGCAGCTTCTTGATTATGGTCACCAAAATTTTGTTTGATGATTCTGCCAGCCCATTACCTTGAGGGTAATAAGCAGTAGAATGACCAAGTTCAATCTAATACCTGTGACAAAAATCAATCATCTTTTTGGAACTAAATGCAGCAACATTGTCAGTGATAATTTTCCTAGGGCAGCCAAATCTAGATAGGATATGGTCTTCAAGGAATTTTATGATGACAGAGTCTATGGCATTCCTATAAGGGATGGCCTCTATCCATTTGGTGAAATAGTCAGTGGCTGTGAGTATCCATCTATGTTGGGCAAATGAAGCGGGATGGATTTCTCCTATGAAGTCTAGGCCCCACTATTGAAAAGGAGCCTCAACAGTGATTGGTTGTAAAGGTAAAGGAAGGGGTTTTCTTTTGCCCTCAAAGATTTGGCATTTGTGGCAGGCAACTATCATTTTGTGGACATCTTGGAAGAGGGTGGGCCAGTAGTAGCCAGCTCTAAGGATTTTATTGGCAGTGGTTTTCCAGTAGAGATGGCCTCCACACTCTCCTTCATGAAACTCATGCTTGATCCTCTCTGCATCAACTTCAGGCAAACATTTAATCAATAAACCATTGGCATTTTTCCAATATAAACATTCATTTAAAATGCAATAATTTCTAGCTTTCAACTTTAAAAACCTTGCCTTTGTTTTAGATAAATCAGGAGGAGCATTAAGATTTACAAGCACATACAAGATATCAGCATACCAAGGTGAGTTTTGGTACTTTTCTTCAAAAATGGGAGATGGTAATCCTTCATGTTCATCCAAAGCATCTACCATATTTATGTCAAGGGCTTGTAAGTTAGATTCAGCCATTAATTGTGCTAAGCCTTGAACCTTAATGAGCTTAGTGGGTTTGATTTCCAAATCATATTCCAGTATCACAGCAACCCACTTGCCAATCTTTCCATCTGGATCTTGTGACAAAATGTCTTTCACCACTATGTTAGGCACAAAGGCAATAATATGGGAATGTAAAATATACACTCTAAAATCCTTTAAGTCCTTTACCAAGGCATAGGCCTATTTTTCCATGATATTATATTTCAGAGGTGCATCTCCTAATGCCTTGCTGAAAAATGCAATTGGCTGCTCTTGTCCCTCTGGATTTTTCTGCAATGGGACAGCAGCCACAATATGTTCTGATGCAAAAGAGAATATGAGGAAGTCTTTAGTAAAATCAAGGCTGATTAGAACTGGTGCTCGAGTGAGTGCATGTTTTACCAGTTCAAAATAATTTTTGGCTTCCGGAGTCCACTTAACTCCTACTTCTTTTTTAAGCATATTAGTCATGTTTCTAAGGAGTTCTGCTAGGTTGGGTATAAACCTCCTCAGAAAATTAATCTTCCCAATAAAGGACTGCAATTCTTTGATGTTTCTTGGGTGGCTAATCTGAAATATTCCCTCAACTCTTTTTGGGTCTATTTTAATCCCTTTTTTAGATATGATATGACCAAGAATTTTAGCTTCTTGGAGACCAAACACTATATTTTTGGGATTCAAAGATAGCCCAAACCTTCTGCATTTCTCAAAGACTCTCCTCAAATGTTTAAGGTGCTCTTCATTAGTTTTGGAATAGACTGTAATGTCATCAAGGTAAATTACAATGAAGTGACCTATTTCTTCTGAGAATGCAATTTCCATAGCTCTTTGAAAGGTGGCACCGACATTCATTAATCCAAAAGGCATTTTCACATACATGAAAGTGCCCCAAGGAGTGGTGAAGGTTGTTTTAAGTTGATCTTCTGGGAGTACTAAAACCTGGTTATACCCTGAAAAGCCATCTAGCAGTGAAATCCTCTTAGAACCAACTACCCTTTGTAGGATGTGTTCCATTTTGGCTAAGGGATAATTGTCTTTAAGCGAAGCTCTGTTTAAGTTTCCAAAATCAATGCACAGTCTTATTTCTCCTATATTTTTCCTTACAGCCACAAGGTCAAATACCCAATCTGAAAACCTCACAAAGACTATGATTCCAGCCTCATACATTTTCTTGATTTCCTTTTCTACCAGGGGTAACTATACAGGGTTGATTCTGTGCAGCTTTTGCCTAAAAGGTTTCTAGTTTTATTTCAATAGGATCTTATGCTGGATGATCTCTGTGTCATAGGCTTTCAAATATTCATAGCTCCAAGAAAAAACATCAACAAACTCTTTAAATAAATCAATGTATTTCTGTTTGATATGTGCTGGCAAAGTTTTAGATAATTTGATCATTTTAGGCTTGTCTTTGCTGCCTATATTGCATTCTTCAACATCGGATTCAATGGGTTCTATAGTGGGCTTCTTTGCCACATCATTAAAATAAAATAGGTCCTCAAGAGGGGCTAGTCATCTAGGTATGCTTTTGTCTTTGGACTTCAACACCTCTATGTCTTCTTTATCTGCGTTCATGTATTCCTTTGTTTGATTTTCAAATTCTTTGGTCAACATGTTTATTTCTACAGTAGGGAATGGTTTTTCTTCATCAGGGGGCTCTTTATCTGAACTGATTTCATCAGACTTAAAGCTTGAATCTGGAAATTCAAACTCATTCCTGCAAAGCAAGAAATCCTCTATCTGTTTGTCACCCTCAAAGACTCGCCAATATTTTTCATTATCTGGTACTGCTGGTCTGTATTTTGTTTGAACAATGATCTGTTTGTCACTAAGTGGTCTCTGATATGAACTAGCAGCGCAGGCTAATCCATTTGCAAGTATGTTTTGACTTCTTGGGACAAACACAAGCTCATATTCTACAAATGTTTTCATAAGATCCATGGCATCATTCCTATATGCCCTTAATCTAGGATGTTTGGCAGTGTACTCTCCATTTAATTGTTTGATGACTAGTTCTGAGTCTCCATGGACAACTATCCTCTTAGCTCCTAGTTTTTTCAATAGATGCAGTCCTAAGAGGAGAGCTTCATACTCTACTATGTTGTTTGTACACTTGAAATTTAGTTTGAAGGCATGGCTCTCATCATAATTGTTTTCAGTATTGTGCAAAAATACCCCAGCTCCTGCATTTCTTTTAGTGCAAGACCAATCAAAGTTCATGCTCCATAAGGGATTGTTTACAGATTTGTTATCAGTTTCCTCCCCAATGCTATGTTCACCATTATGTTGTTTTCTGAGGTCAGCACCATGTTGTGTCATGTTTTGTCCCTCAGGACTTTCATGGGGTTTAGAGTGATGGGTAATCTGCTGTTTAGATTCTTGGCTTTGTTCACTCTAGTTTTTTAATTCAGCACACTGTTCAAATGTTTCTTCCTTGTTTTCCTCTGTATCCAGAGCTATGATTATGTTTAGATTTGTGGCCTCTACTCTGTTGTTTGAATTTTTATCTTCTAGCTCTTGCTCATCTGTAAACTCATCATTGTAAAGGATAAAAGAGTCTAGGTCTGTATGGACGGAGTAAAGAGGGGAGTTTTCTGGTTTCTCTAGGCTGCTAACCATAAATTTCATGTGTGCTTCCCTATACAGTCTTCTAAGCTGCCTAAAAACAGGGTTAGTGGCATATGTCATATCCATTTGCATTGTGCCTTGTAGCTTGGCACCCCATGATCTTGACAACAACATGCCATACTTAGGGGGTACATCAGCCACTACAACATCCATTACCATGCACTTGGCTAGGATTTGGGTCAAATTTACACAGAGGTCTTTGATTAGGCCCAAACATTTCACCCTGCTAGAGTCAAAAAAAATATAAATCCTTATATGGTATGATTATCTCTAGGCCTAAATTTTCCATGATCACTTTGGGAATGAGATTGTGTGAAGCCCCTGAATCATGCATGGCATTATGTAAGATTTTTTCATGGATATTGAGACTGACATAGAAAGGAGGCACCACTCCTTCATGAAATTTCCCTTCAATTTTTGGGCCAAACAAGAGAGCTGGTTGATCATCATTTAAGATGATAGTGTCATTGTTTTCTCCTAAGTTTAAAGCTTTCAAGATTTGACATTTATATGCATCTTGGGTGACCAACTCAGTGAGAGGGACAGAAATTTTGATTTTGGAAATCTCACTTTCCAGATTGAAAGGAGACTGACCCTTTGAAAGGCTCAATTCTGTTTTGTTGGTCACTATTTTATTGGTAAAATCAGCTTGCTGATTTTCACTATGTACATTGGTTGAAACTATTTTTTCAGGAGCATTAGCTGCAATGCTAGTGCTGCTAGTTTATTGACTTGGTTTATCAATGGTTTGGATGTCTTTGTCCTTGTTTTTTCCAAGAATTATCAGCTGTTGTTTTGTTGCTTTCAACAGTTTCTTTAGGAGTCTTTTCAGGTTTTTTCTTAATAGTGATTTCAGAGGTTTTTGGTTTGGGAGCTTCTAGGTTCTTTTTACTTCTGAGATCATATTTTTCTCAGACCTACATGATGGCATCCTCGAATCGTAACCTATAGTCTTCAGATTCTAACCCTTCCTCATGCCAATGTGTGTATGAGGTCTGGTTATCTTCTGTGGGAAAGGTGTGATCTTGGTTATCCACTTCCACCATGTTTATGGTAGTTCCCTCTGACTCTTCTATTATTATCTTATCCTCATCAAGGAAATTTTCTTGGAATGGAGGTATGACTTGTTGATCAGAATCACTTTGTCTATTAGGGGTAGTGTTTCTCCTAAAGCTTTGGTTCTGGTTTTGAGTCTGGTTTATGTTCTGATTATTGACTTGGACAACCATTTTCTCCATAATTCTTTCTAGCCTCTCCATGTTTTTAGCTAGATTATCAAATTTGGGATCAAATGTAGAAGCTGTGGTGTCCTCCCTATAGGTTACCTTCTTTTCAGCCCTCATCCCAGCTCTTTTTTCAATTAAGTTTGCCTCTACACTCATAGCTCCTTTCTGCATATCTTCTAGAGTTGTATAGTCCCTCTCCCTTAGTTGATAGGCCATATCAGCATCGAAACCCTCAGGATATTTCACTAAGGTCATTCCTTGGGGAGGTTTCATGTGGGGTGGAAGAGCATTGTAGACACTGTTAAAACTAGTGGAGTAATCATGAACACTCTCTCCCTAATTTCTCTTAAGATTTTTATACTCTACTAATATTTGTAGAGGGTTGCTTTTGATTTCCATTTGTTTATGAAAGTTTGATGTAAAGAGGGAAGGTCATTGATGCTATTAGGAGTCAAACCTTTAAACCAATTTTTTACTTATCCTCCTAAAATTTGGGCAAATATTCTCATCTTAATGGTCTCATATTCTATTTCCATATAATCAAAAGCATCCTCCATCCTATCTACATGGTGTTGAGTTGTGGTAGATTATTTTCCAGTGAAATGGAGAATTTTAGACTGATAGTAATTGGGTAAAGGAGCTAGAGGCTATGGCAACACTAGGGGAGCACACCATGTTGCCATGATATTATTTCGTGGGGGAAAAGGAGTAGCTTGGACAACAGGTATATGAATGACAGAAATGCTTGGACCAGAAACAAACTGTTGAGCAAATTTATGGTGAGAGAGATCCAAGTTATGAATGAAGTGGATGTCAGGTGTTGATGGAGGGGTTCCTCTGTCACTAATATGTTGACCACTATGTTGTGGTGAACTTGGAGGCTCAAATTATGTCTGATCTATACCACTGAATGACTTATTTCTTGGTAAATCACTTGGTAAATCTAAGTCAAATTGAGGATCTGATAGAGATGCAAGGTTTTTAAGTGTTGAGCTATCTCTATGAATGGGTCTGACAATATTTGGATCCCTAGATGTGAGAGACTTCCTAAGAATGCTTTCTGGATTGTCAACTATTTCAGGAGGATTTGGATTAGGATAAGATCTGGTATGGATTGTTCTTGAAGCCAATATGTTAAGTATCACAATCTTTAAGCGGCAGATTATCCTTAAACAAGAAGCTTAATCATATGTGTTTCCTTTGGTATAGATGATGTTGTGATGAAACTGGTATCCCAGTGGATTCTTGTGAAAAAAAAGATAATTAGCAGGCCTACTGATCACCAGTGGAGTCTTTTGATCATTTAGGAACTGTGGATTCGCCAGGTGGAAGGTTTCAAATGTTCAAGAAGATTTAATATCCACCACAGTGATTAACTACCAGTATGATGCTTGTGGGTCCTCTGAGTTCTTAAGATTTCTAAAATAGCAGTCTACTCAGAGTTTTTCCCCAATGGAGTCGCCATTATTTTGTGGTTCTTGTGATTTGGCAGATTTTGCAATACCAAATGACAAGACAACATCAAACCACTTTGGGATCTCAGGATCTAGCCCTCCTGGATCCAGAGAGGGATCTCTCTATGAAGGTAAAGAAATATATATCTTTGAAGTTCAATTTTAAGGTATTAGGCTAGTTATAGGGCACAGGGGTTTATGATTTGTTTGTTTGGTTGGGAAACATGAAAGAAGCGTTCAATGCAAGGTAAAGGAGTGAGTAGTGAAGGATTTTTGGCAATGGGGAGACAATTCAAAGAAAACACAAGTCCATTGGGCAATGGGTTCATAAAAGGGTTTACTTGCAATTCACATATCCAAGGCTTTCAATGGGCTTGTCATCTATATCAGAGGATCTCTTAAGATGATAGTATGAGATGAAACAATAAGGAAATGAATGGGAATGACAAGGAAGACCTTCCAAGGTGACCACTTCGGAGTAAATCTAGGGATAGGGCATGCCTTAACCTCTATGATCCAAACTCCTAATGAGGCTAACTTCAAAGACAACAATCTAGTAGTCCTCCTGACTACTTTTAGACAATAGAAAACACTCAAGTTTAGCACAAAGTGAAGTCTAAGATTAGAGAAAGACTTTTAACCTTCTCTTCTTTTGACATTCAACTCAAAGGGATCTTAGAAAGGCTAACTGTTGGAAAACGAACCTAGTGAGACAGGGCTAACTCTAAATCTCCTAGTTTCCTAATTCTTTCAGCCGAAACCAAACAAGAACATCCAAGAAACAAACTCTAAATTCATACATCAGTAAGTATGGACAAACCAAATTCTATACTAGTTAAATTATGTTGAATTTTTTCTTAGATACACAAATGGCAGAAAACATTAAAGATAAGAAGTGCAGGAAGCATTAGGGTACTTGCAGCAGTATATCCTAAACTAAAATTACTAATTCTTATCAAAGAAATTGGAACATGATGTATAACAGAGGAAAAACAATAACAA
Organism: Pinus albicaulis; assembly: GCA_034641835.2. NCBI lineage: Eukaryota > Viridiplantae > Streptophyta > Pinopsida > Pinales > Pinaceae > Pinus > Pinus albicaulis. The sequence goes on along the minus strand of CM076569.1, from coordinate 805,672,468 downwards.
AGAGAGAACACATCACCACTGATTTAAATCAGGATCCAATGAACATGCTTGTCATATTAGAAGAGCAAAACCAGTCACATACATTCTTGTCCAATAGCTTTGATATCATCCAGAAATCATCTCCCAGCGTATTTACAACCACTACTCACAGAACTCTAACTCAGTGAAACAACTTACAATCAGTCAACAACAACCTTTACAATGTATTTCTTATGGGTTCTTATAAGAGAAAGAGTGATAGTAATGGTAGATAGAACTTAAATGATTCATTGTGAGAGGGAAAAGCGTTTTTGAAATCCATTCTGTTTTAATGTCTTTACATTAACTTTCAGTACTCTTTGGATGAATCAGGGGTCTTCCTCAGTCTGATAATAACTCCAACGGTATGTTCTTGGATGTACTTTCCTCGCAGTAGGTACTCTGTTTGTACTCTGAGATAAGAAAGGATGAATATTTTCCTTTTAGGTCTCCCATACTTCATAACCAATGCACTGACAGTTCTAGGAACTTTATGTCAGAGTGATAACTGTTAGGGGCTCGATGGGGAATAGAAAATGTTGTGGGAACTTGTCCTTCTTAGGAAAAAGAACATTCTGCTGATATGAAAGCACTGATATAACTCGTTTATGTGCTTTAGGCCTCATTACGTCTTCTTTATCATTCTTATGGTCTTCATCTGTGTCTTTATCCTTTAAACACTGGATTATAAGCATTAAGTCTTCAACATTCGACTTTAATCCCTTTAATCTCTTACTAATACACTTTGCCGCTTCTTCTGACCTGTTTTTGTGAATATGCAGGTTTTAGGGGCATTGGAGGGCTTGAACCAGGGTTTATAACCCGATATTCAATGAAAAACATGCTATTAAACCTCCTCTGGTGTCTTCCACTGCTACCTTTGGCTTTGGAACTGGCATTTTGTGCTCTATATTACCATAACTATAACTGTGAGATAGAATGAATTCACGACCCTTTAAACCCTTCAAAAACACGATAGACGCGTTAATAAATCCTGAGGGGGTGAGGGATGACTACTTTAGAGGGTCCAGGAGGATGGAAGGGTATTGAGGGAAAAGGTGGGCGCAGCAGAAAAATGGGTGAAAAACCATGTTGGAAGGCGAAAACAAGTCTGATGAAGGTTTAGTACGAGGTTAGTTATGGATCATCGGATTAGATCACTCAACGGTGATCTACGGTGGAGATTTGTCAATGAAGTTGTTTGGAGGATGAATGAAGAAGTAAGTGAACGGGGTCGAGGTTAAATGCGGGTCATTCGATTAGAATAATCGACGGTGGAGATCTGCGAATGGAGTCATTGGGTGGAACAGATGAATGGTGAGTGAAATTAAATTGCGACGTAATGTGGATTGTTAGATCATAACCATCAACGGCTGTGATTAAACCCGAAATCACATTACGGAGGGCGGTAAGGCGGAAAACCGGAATGGTTTTCAAAAAATGTTTTGGTGGTATGTGGTTTCGCCCAAAAAAGTGTGATACCATACACCTTCTGACGCGTGTCCTCCCTAATACTGCCCATTTCGCAAAAATTTTGGGTATTAACTCTCGGGCATAAATTTTTTTCGAAAAATAATGTCATCCGTTGGATCGTGATGTGTTAATCGGACGGTGCGGAATAAATGTGATGGCGGGTAAGATGCATGGGCGGAAGGTGGGCCATCGGGTTTGCTCTCGACTGTAGGATTTCGGATTTGGACGGCTATGATCTATTCTCAGGGCGGAGGTATGTTGGGCCATCGCATTCTTTCCCGACCGTCGGATTATATGGATGGACGGTGGATATTTCGAAAGATGGAGTGGAAAGACATATGGAAAGGCGGATGGGGAGAAACCTAATGGCCGTTGATCTCTATTAGACCAACGGTCCATATTTTTTTTTGGATTTTCTACGTCGTATTATATAAGTTGAAGGTACCTTTCCTCCGGTGATCAACATCACTCTTGCAAAGTGATTTTAAAGTGTCAAGGTCAAATTTTGTCATTTCAAAGAGTTTTCAAGCAAAATTTGGTCACTAGGCATTAGGTCTAGGGTTTGCTTTCACTCCTTCCAAAGTTGTCCAAATGTTGGTCCATGTCACCATTCAGCTGAGTGTACCATCATTCATAGGGTTTTCATCATCATTTCAGGTTCCATTGAGTCATTTTACATCTTGTTCATGCTTCAGTTGTGCCTAGGTAAGGTCCATTTCCCTCTCCTAGGGTTTTGGAGGTAATTTCTCTTGGATGGTCAAATCATCGACAAAACTTGTATCCTGATGTTCACACACCTTCCCCTATCCTTAATATACCTTATTAAACACTTCCCATCACTGAGATCCCCCAAATTCCTCATTTTTACACAAACCCCTAGTTTCTTGCCACAACATGGCAATTTTCTAGGCTAGGCCTGTGTTTTTCCCTTTTGGACCCCTTCCCCTCACTCAATCTCTGAGATTCCACTTTCCCCTACTTCCTAACATCCCTCTCTACTTCCAAAATTTTCCCCAAGAATTTAGAAGCCCCTTATCCCCTTCATTTCGCTTTATTTCGACAAAATCCCTTGTTTCACACATCGGGATAAGTTTCACTCAAATGATGTTTCAGAGAAATAAAAGATGAGTTTTGGAAAACTGAGAGAGGTTTTTGTAAAAAACATGCCAAGGAAGAAAAACCTCCTTCACTTTTTACACAGGTATAATGGTTTTGTAGAAATGTTAAGAATACCGTTGCCTCAGGAGAATTGATGAACCTACAGGAAGTAGTGTTGGGAGATTTGATTTTTGATAGGGTACATGAACTCAAAATTAAAAAATTCCAATTGGGTTGGAAAGTAGACTCCAAGAGCTTTCCAAAGAGCTATCACACGCCCAATTTGGACACCGGGAAGGCCTCCAAAAGCCTCCTGCAAAATGCACTATGTAGCGCGCTACGCATAGAAAAGAGCACGCGACGCATTGGGCCAGAACTCAAAATTTTTGTCATTTCTTCACCAAAGATCAAATTGACTCAGTCCCCTTTGTTCCAAATAAGTTTATGTGTGTTTTAATTGCTATTTTTCAAGGTTTGGTGTAGTTTGAAAATCGGATATGAGAGTTGAATGTCAAAAACCAACTCTATCTTGTTGAAGAAATGCCTCTCCATGGTTTTTGAATTGGTGTTTTAAAATAGTTTTGGTGTCACTTCCCACCTTGTTTTTCCATCTCCCATGATCTCATTATTATATTCTATTTTCCTTATCCCCTTACATCCCCTTACATCCTAAGTGACTTATTCCTAAACCCCTTTTTCCTATCCCCAAGTCACTTCATTCCCTATCATTCCCATTTCCCCATCTCATTTGTAAAGTCCTCAAACCCCAAGTTCCCAAACAATAAAGTGAGTGTCCTTGCACTTTAAATCTCACTTGAGTACAGTCCATTTTTCCCATTTCCTTATTTCCCACACTCCCCTCCTACTTAGCATATTTTGGCATTGAGACCAAGACACTAAACTCTTCATATTCACCTCGGGCAACATAGACGAAGAAGGCATTGAGGAGGCGTGAAAAGGCATAATCTTGGCCGAAAATTCTTTCAATGAGCATGATACTTGATGATGTACCCTCAGTCCAAATTTCAGCAAATTTGGAGAAAATTTTGTCAATTGTGATTTTTTATGCCTTAACACAGATTTTTCCGCCCAACGCGTAGCGCGTCGACGCGCGCGCTTATGATTGGGACACTTGCTGGAGGAAAAATTTATATTTTTGGATTTTTCATGGTAAGTTATGCATGCTCCAGTATGGCCAAAGCATTTCACCAAGTTCTGGATGATCAAAAGGGCCAAAAACACCATGAAAATCACCTTTCTGCCACCTTTTGCACCAGCAGGAAGTACTTGTGGGAGAATGAAGTTTTGGAGGGGCAAATGAGCTCCAAATTGGGAAATTCCACTTGGGTTGGATAGCAGACATCCAGGGCTTTCCAAAAACCTATCATGAGCTTGATTGTGATGTCGAAAAGTGCCCCAAAATCAGGCTGAAAGGCGCGCAATGCATAGATCTCAGGCGCGCGACGCATAGAGATTTTTGGCTAATTTTTCATCTTCCAGCTCAGAATTTTGGCCAGTTGGACCATTTTTTATTATGGATGTAATTTTTGAGTTATCTTGATGTAATTTTGTGGTTTTAATGTAATTTTGACTTGATTTTACCTATTCTAGATGATTCACTCCTAAAAAAGTAAAAATCAAGTGTAAGAATCAGTTTCCTTCCTTTTAGAGGCAAGTTGTTTGGCTGCCTAGATTCTAGTTCCTTGTTTAGAATTAGTTGAAACTGCTCCTAGAAGGAGGAATTCGACCCCTAGAGGCATGGGAAGGGGTTAGGATGGTCTATATGATGTAATTTCTCAATAATTTTTAGAGGTTGGATAGGTTGGACTCTTGGGAAAACTTTGGCACACTATTGTACATATTTTTCATATTTTGGCTAAGGAAAGATCAGAGGTTTTGCAGCACCTGTTGGGATTCTTGTGGCTTTTAGTTCTTGATGGTATTTTCTCTCAGTTTATTGTAAGTTCTTTCATGTTTAATGTATTCCATTCCCTTCTTATGCTTCTGAAACTAAATGAATGAGTAAATGAGGTTGAATCCATTGTTTCCAGTGCTCTGCCTTTAAATTTGTTTAGTTTTACATGTTTTTGCCAGTTTGGAGAGGATCCATGTTCTCCCTTGCCCTCTTCAGCTCCTTGTCGTTCTGATCCATCCATACACCTGATCAAAAGCATCAAGACTACTGCCTACCTCGCCCCAACTCGAATTCTGCAAAGATCTGGCCTTATCCCCGGACCCAAAATTGTTTTTCCCATTTTTTCAACAAAAAACCCAAAAATCAAAATCAAACTTTCCTATCTCTTTACTAGCCTAAAATCAGTATTCGTTATAAGTCATCTCAGCCCCTTTGAAGATCTTTTGCCGAGATAGACCCGGAGAGAGCCCTCTCCTATCCTCGTAGGGCTAGCTACGAGGCTGAGAGTGGTTTGATGTAGCCTTGAGTTTTACCTTATTTCGGCCTAAGGTAGATTTGAGCACTAACAGACTCATACATCAACAGGGATCTGTACAGCACTATGCATCTCAGGGACAAAGAAGTACATGAAATCAACACATCATATACCTCACGCTGAAGATGACTGAAGAATGGGTTACTCTGTCGCTGGATCTGAAATCACCATCAAAATCGTGGTGTTGAAAGGCATGAAATTGACTACTCACTCGCTAAAAACTGACAACTACAACTTCACTTCAAAAAGTGGCCGAAAAATATAAAGCTCAGATGGAAAATCTAAATGCACCATTAGATTCATGGCATTGAGTAGTGCAAAAACGAGATAAAATTCGTCCCATTTGGACACTGTCAAAATTTCTCCCTCCTGAAAGTTGGGCTCAATCAAGGTTCCGCCTGCCTCTTTCGAGGCTCATGGTTCCACATCACCTGCAATAAAAAAATATATAAATATCGATATGCGTGTGCGCACTCTGCTGCCTCTGGCCTTGTTCCACTACACGAAACTCTGTTCGCTCTCTGTTCTGTTCCGCTACCCTCTACCCTCGTGAAAATGAGCATTCAGGTTTAAAGGGTTAATGGATTAAACAATGTGGGGGCCAGTGGTGCATTGGCCTCACCCACCGGCAGAAGGTGTAGGAGAGGGTAGAGGGTCTGGATTCAAAACCCAACCCAACCCCCATTTTGGTGAACGGTTGTGCATTTGTTTTTTTAACATCATTACTGTTAGCACTCTGATTGAACCTCAAATTTGAGAAGAGGAAATCCGAGGTAACCACATACCAAGCTTTCGATCTGACATCTAGCCCTACCATACTAGAGAGGGCTCTCTCTATGCCAATGAAGGATGGCTACAATAAGTGAATATTAGGCTAGCTATGAAGTACGGGGATTTGATTTGAAAGTTTTGGTCGAGACAACAAGAGATAAACAATCATTGGGCTATGGAGTCGAGGTTGGTTTCTACCTGCAAATTTGGGGAAAAATAGGTGTTATGCTCAGCCAGATAAATGATGTAGATGGGAGAAGAAAAGAGGAGAAATCCCACTGCCCTGTAGGCATCAATCAATGGATGAATCTCCAGTGGTAGATTTAGCAAAAAGGAAATCACATGGTTACTAAATAGAGCAGCTAACAAAGGATGGATTCTATAAAGATAACCACTACATTTAACAACATAATCATTGTGAAAGGAGCATCATGTGTGGATGGATTTCTAACACTTCTCTTAGAGAATGTTGTAACAAAAATTAGTAGAAAGAACACAATATGAAAATGATCTTACAAGGAAAACATGGTGAACATGAAACACTATGATGGATCCCAAATTTTAAAGGGCAGAAACTACTTCATTAACATAATATTCAGGAAAAATTATACAGTCCAAAGCAACAGTCTCTCTGCTAAAAATCGAACCCTTACATTCTCAAAAATCTTCCTATATATACCCTATTACAAATTTATTTTGATTCCTCTACATAGGAATCAAAATAAAATTAAAAAATAAAATATATTTGTGTTGGCAAATTAAAATAAAATAAATTACAACTAAAGAATTTAATTGAATCATTTGAAATAGAATAGGTTTGCTAAAATATGTCGAATTGTTGAAGTTTGTTGGAGTTTGTTCATGAAATCTATGATTACTTTCTTGAATCTGAGCCTAGAATCTTGTAGATGCTGATTTTGGGCCCTAAAACTCTACCTCTAGAATGCCACTTTGCACTTTTCTGCACTAAAATTGGATTTTGGTTGGCCAACATGCTGTAACATCAGCTCTCAAATTAAATACAACTATATCTGTTGACATGCATACCCTCCATCCATCGAAAATTGTGTTTTTGCCCTCCATTGATATCAGAACCTTAGTGAGATCTTCTTCCATTTGTTCATAGTTTCCAGCAATGACTGTTGGAATTGAAGGTTTTGTTACTCTCACATTAATGATTTCAATACCACGAGCATAAATGGTACAATCATTTTGAAGAGCCTCTTTCATGTTCTCATCAATCTGATCAAACTTGTCAATTTACACATCCTGCAAAGTGTGCGCACTACAAAACTGATTGATTTCATGATGAATTTTATCATAGATCCAATTCGTGACACCATAATTCAATATGGTGTCATAGACATAATCCTTTTGAAGGTGATTAACAACCTCAATATTATCAAAATAAATCATCACTCCACCCTTGGTGCCACGGGGTATTTTTTTTACCTCATCTGTTTGGACGATCACTTGAATTGGCTCATATTGATTTAAAGCAGGCATCTTCAAATGGAAACCAGGTTCAGTAATTCTTTTCGATAGAGAACTTCTTCTCCAGTAAGCACCAGCATGTCCTTCTGGAACTTGGTGCACAATACCAAAAAAAGAACTGACTGCAAGAATATATATCTTTAAATAATAAATCATGAGTAATATTTTCCCTGTGGATAGCAATAGCGCCAAATTGTCAACCAATATTTCGAGCAAGATTTTCACACATCCTTTTTGTTGAGCAAAACATTATAATTTTTGACCCTAGCTCTTGTCCCCTGAGTATTTGTTCTAGTCTTCTTTGCTTGTCTATTAGTGCAATTAATTCAACACACTGGGTGATGTAAATATTCGCAGCTAACTCATCAATAATCCCTATTATCACCTGAACAGGATTAACCAGCAAACCACCAGCTATCTTTTAAACCTCCTTGGGCCAAGTTGCAGCACACATCAAGGTTTGCCTTTGACGCGAGATTTCATTCACAATTTTCCGAATCTGTGGCTCAAATCCCATATCAAGCAGATCAACTTCATCTAGTGCCAAGAACGAAGCCTGCCGAAGGTTTACATTTTAGTTTCTAAAATTTCATTTAGTGTTTCAGGAGTGGCAACAACAATATCAAATCCATGTTCCAGATCTCCTTTTGGTGCTTTGGAATTGTTACACAAATTAATCCTTTCAGACTTGCCTTATTTTTGGGAGTTGGCGGTCCAAGGCGCTCATCCTATAGCTTTCCTTTATTCCTGAAGGCCTTAAGCTCATGTACAACCCTTATAAATTGGATTTTCTCCATCATAAGTGTGACTGAAGCAGTAACATAGCTATGAATCTTGGGTTTTAGCCCACAGATTTTGAGCTCGAATAACAATTCAACAGCTTCCTTATATTCTCCATCCATTGCCATCTTCCACATTATGTTTGACTTGTAATTGCAGAAGTGATGCACACTCATCTTCTAAAATTTGTATAGCATCATTGACTATACTTGATGCTTCATAAATGTAACTGTTACTATTTCCAGGATGGAATTTTATCCCTTCTAAGACAAGGCTTCCACAAACTACAGCAAGCTAAGCTAGCTTCAAACCAAGCAAACTCTTGTTTCTGATAACCATTCCCAACATAATTTCCAATACTTTGTTCAATAAAAATCCTTGCTTCTTCTAATATACGACCCCCATGAGCCATTTGATACCTTCATGTTGATGTGGGTACAAATTGGTTGCTATTTTCCAGGAAGTCTATACATTTGTTTTCCTTGTGTGAATGTAATAGCTTTTGATTCTTCTAAAGAAACCTCTTCCACTGATCTGCTACTCACATCTTCATATTCATACACATTTTTTGCATGATTTTCCCTAGTAGTAAGAGCATGTTTTTTCAATTTCACTTTCACTAATTCTGCAAAATCTAATGATTTGTTCTCATCTTCAGAAAACCCAGAATTATCTTCACCCACAGAAGAAGAAATCGCTACCACAAAAAAAAAACTTTAGAGGGTTTTTCCATTTGTTTAATACCCTTGGAAGGTCTTAATTTTGCATCAGTTTCACTATTTATTCCATGTACATGCTTTGCACTATAACTCACAAAATTAATAATTTTATTGTGATCCCTCTTATCATTTCCAGTATGCAATTCAGTACACCTTGATGATTCAGCAGAATCCTCTTCGCCATCACGAACCTTAACAGACACTAAAGATAGAGTAGACAAAGCACTCTCAAATTCTGGAGCATCTGAGCTGTGGACAAGGGTATCGAATCCATCCTCGTGATCCTTGACATGCCCTATATATTCCTCATCACCTACTGATTGTAATATTCTCAAAATGGGGAAAGCAACAATATATCAAGTTATGTAGGAAAAATAATGCATCTCATCTAGATTATAATAGGAGGCCAATATGGAGACCCTTATTTAACATTTACAACACAAATCAGATGTACAATGAGGCCCATAAGTTGTACAATAGGAAATAGAAGTCTCCAATGGAAGAAAATTCTCAAAGGAGGTGCTGCAATCACATATATGGACTGAAAATGCTTGGACAACATTATTTTATTGAGCATAGAGCAGTTGTTGATTACATCTTAGATCTAGAGAAAAATAATGCATGAATAATCAGATCTATTACAAATCCATACACTATAAAGACTCTTCTTCAAAATCCCCTTGGGGTTTTCAGCAATACATGAAGTACATGGAGTAGATCTAAGATCAAAAGCTGCAGATCTACAGAAATATTCAGATATTTAGGAATGTTTAGATCTGATCTGATATATACAATATAATGATCATCTCCAATGGATCTCAAAGGTGAAGGGAAGATCCCCAACACATGAAAATCACTCCTCCAAAAAGATGTGCCAAAAGGCCCTGCAACAACACCTACAGAAAAATGCAGATCTGGAAGTAAAAATGCTCTGTAGGGTTTAAGATATGTTTGGCCACATGTGAAGATCTAGAAACGATGTTGAAGATGTTCAATACCCTCTTGCCAATGGAGTAGAATACTTCTCCACTGAAAAGGAGCACTGAAATGGTCTAAATCTGAGTAGATCTAGCCTCCACTTGTTGTAGCTTTTAAAGACAACCAAACCATCAATAGGATCTACATTGTAGTTGGAAGAAGAAGCTTGGCCTTCAGTCAGATAGTGGGCTATGCAATACAAGACTCTCCCAAGAGCTACTCAATGGGAAGAGGTAGAATTCCCGATCAGGAACACCCAATGCTGAACAACATTTGCAATCTAGGCTAAACAGCCAAAGAAAGCTTGTATGTATAAACAGACAATACTTCATAAATATGATATCATTCAACAAACTTTTCATGTTGCCATCCCCTTCCTTATATAGATTAAGATCTTGTAAACCCTAAACCACCTTCAATGAAATAGCTTCTTTCACACAAGCCATCTCCATCTAGAACTGCACTGTGCCTCATTGATGGCCACTCCTCCAAGACAGCGATGTAGATTTGGTCAAGGTTGACCCAGTCAAAGTGTCCAGCCCCTTTCACACCTAAGGGTGCTAGATTTTGTAGCCAAGTTTTAGCCTTTTTCACATTTGGCTCTGATTTATTCTTTATTAGGAGTTTTATGAACCTCCTTTACACTTTTATTCTTTAAACAAAGAAAGAAAACAAAATTGAATATTCCAATTAGCTCAGGACTAATTAGGAATATTACAGTCCTCCCCTCCCAAAGATTTCTTGTCCCCAAGCAACTATAAGGACAGAACTAAATATGTGGGGAACCTTCATTCCCATATGGAGCTCCAATATCCAAGCTATCATCCATACAAAATGAATCACCCTCCAGATTGGTAATTCATAGAAAAAATCATCCCATGTGAGAAGCACCCCCCAAGTGCTCAAGTTACCCAAATGGCTCATCCCATAAGGAAACAAGAGGCCCAATGTAGTAATCATGGATGGTCCAATGCTTTCCCAAAAATATGAAACATAATAACCATGGAGAATCTCTTTCCCAAAGGACACATCCAATCCTTTCATCCTCCCTCCAATCATCCCCATAAAAAGTACAAGCACATCATCAATGTAGGGGACCAAAACAACATGGATACCAACAGATTTTTGTGCATATGGAGGTGGGTCATAGTCACACAAGTGGAACCAGTGTGGTGCATCTCTTGACTACATTAGATCAAGATGTGGTAAGTGGTTTCCCCACCAATTACTTGCTGCCCATATCATCTCACCATGGCTGAAAGTGTGAGATATATTTGGTGCCTTAGGAATGCACCCATCATGATACAAAATCTCCCTTTGTCCACCAAGGGAGTGGCCATGTTCAGAAACAGTTTTGGCCCAAATTTGGCCATGAAGTTTAAAAGGTAAAACACTCCTCCTTGGAGTCATGGCCTACATATACATGGTACAAGAACACATACAATCAGAAAGTAAAACATGATTTACATAAGTATGCTCTTCACCAATAATCCTCCTCAAACAAATGGAGTGGTGCATATATCTATCTACTCTTTCAAAAGTAGAAAGAGAAGGTTGAATTAAATCTATCATAGAGTTATGTTGCTGCTCCATCTCCACATGGTGCATGCATCTTTGACAATGCTGAAATAGTTCTCCTTCAAATCCCTCCCAATAGTAGCTCCTCATGATGATGTTGTTGAGCTTCATGGAATATGTGTGGCTGAAACAGAACTCTTCATAAGCCCTTTGTAGCAACTTCTCCTTGAGCTTGGAGGCTCTAGAAAATAAGATCCTACAATGATCATATATGACTCCATCTTGGACTAAATAGCCCTCATCATGTAGCTGGTCATCAAGAATCATGCATGTGTGAATATCCTTGGAATAATCCACCAACAGTTGGTATTTCCAATATGGATCTAGACTCCTCAATAGTGGTAGCACTGATGATCTATTAGCTGAAATGTCTGTCATGTGGCTTCTCCTTTCTTTGACATCTCCTATGCCAAAGGTATGTGCTGGAAGGTCATCCCTTCTCCTCTTCTCCTCCTTGACATACCCCATGCCAAGTGTATATGATGGAAGGTTTCTATCCCCTCCTTGCTGCCCTTCTTGTATATGCACATGCTCAAATGAAAATGTAAGTTTTTGGAAATTAGTCTCCCATTGAAGACTATCATCTATCCAAAACCCCCTTAGTATTGCCAAAGTATGCATGTGAGGCCACCATCTCCTGCCATGTATGGAAGACTTCTCTCCAAGTGAGATTATCTTCTGAGTCTTCATAGTCAAGGACTTCCCTCCTTGCTCCATGATGGTGTCTTTCTCCATTCTTGTAGCATCTTCTCTCAGCGCAGTATGAGATGAGAGAGTGGACAACGATGATAAGGGGAAAATATTTCCCTCCTCCTTAAGCTCCCCCAACACTCTGAGCATTGTAGTATGGTCTTCTAATGCTCCCTTCCTTCTTGGATCTATGAATGGAGCATCAAGGTGTGAGACTTCTTTCACAGATTTGAATCAGGTGGTCTTCCAGGTGGTTTCCCACAAGATAATGATGTCTCATGGATCATCCCCATATGCATAACATATTGGATCATAATATCCCTACTCCCACTGCACAAATTCACCTCTTTTTTTTGTGTGGAATTTTCATGATGATGGGGTTTCACTCTTAAGGATGCAAGAGTGCTTTTGATTGGAGAAATTGCTCCATCCTTCCCTCCATGTAATAGTGGCTCATCTCCCGCCATATCAGCACTGTGATCCCTCCTTTTTTATTCTCCTCCTACATTCTGCAAGATCTCACAGTCTAAGGTGCTTTCTTCAAATGTAATTAAACCATGCACACCCAACATCTCCTTGGTGTCAAGAGTCTTGATCACAAATGAATGATCTATCATAGTGTGTGTTCCCAAGAATGTATCCAATGTTGGAACACACTTCCTCCATTGTTTTGTCTCATTGTCTATCAACATAGACACATGTTGCTGATGATCTTCATGTGTAATATCCCTTGGAGCTTCTTGCAAAGACACAAGAGCCCTTCTAGTGGAAGCAATTTCTTCACCTCTATCTCCAAATAGAAGTAGATCTCCTCCTGTTGTCACGGCACTAGAGGATCTTTCCAACTGTTCCTCTTCATTCTCCTCATCAATGGAGAATACCTCATAATTAAGAGACCCTTTTTCTTGATCCCCTCTTGAAAAAGGAATCCTCATGTCTTCTTCTTGAGAAGAAAGTTCTTGCTGAAGTGGGGCCTTTTCCCTTGGCAAAGAGTGTTGCAGATATTTAACCCCTTCAACAATGTTCTGAAATGGAGTTGGCTTCATGGATCCTTCCAACTCATGCAAAGGTTCTGAAATCTTGGGCTTGGTTTTCTTACCCAAGGAAGTTTCAAATTGTTTTAAATCAAATCTTTTCACAAACCTCATAGTGAACTTTGCATAAGTAGATATATTTTCATTTTTCAATGAAGAGGATTCAAATAACCTCCAGGCATAAGCCTTACCTTGAAGATGCAGCGCTACTACTCTTATGGCTTCTTCTTCTAAAACTTGATGTAGCTGGAAATATGTGTCTAGCTTCCTTACATAAGACTTGGCTGAGCTTTCAGGTGATCCATCAAAAGTAGGTAGAAAGAATCTACCCAAAGTGTGCTGCATGCACCATATTCTTCTATTGTATTTGCTGGATCTTCTCTCTTCTTTGAGCTGAAAAAACTCTTGGAAGGTTAGATGCTCCCTAAAAATTCTAGACTGAGATTCCTATTCTTGGAGATAGTCACCAAGGGTCTCCTCCTTTGGTGTTTCTCCTTCTGCTTCTTCTCTTGCCAGGAATGTAGGCATGCTATAGCGTTGTAGATTTGACTATGTGGTTGAATGCTCACATACATAGTATGAAGAACTGGGGCTTTCTTCATGTGCCAGTCTTCTTGAGGGATCTGCATGTCTTTCCCTCGTCATTCCCCTGATTTCACTTTTGAGCTCATGCATAGTTTGGAACAGAGTTTTTGAGAACTCTTTCCCTTTCATTCTTCCAGATAAAGGGGTTTTACCCTTGTCTTCTTTGTCTTTAATGTAATAAATCTTCTTCTTATGTCTTTTCTTTTCTTGAAAATACATATTTGCTTCTTAGAAAGCATAGGTTGTGCCAAGATGATGCTCTAATACCACTGTAATATTCCCAAAATGGGGAAAGCAGCAATATATCAAGTTATGAGGGAAAAATAGCATAGATCATCTAGATTATAACAGGAGGCCAATATGGAGACCCTTCTTTAACATTTACAATAGCAAATCAGATGTACAATGAGGCCCATAAAATGTACAATAGGAAATAGAAGTCTCCAATGGAAGAAAATCCTCAAAGGAGGTGCTGCAATCACATATATGGACTTAAAATACTTGGAAAATGTTATTTTATTGAGCATACAGCAGTTTTTGATTACATCTTAGAGAAAAATAATGCATGAATAATCATATCTATGACATATCCATACACTATAAATACTCTTCTTCAAAATCCCCTTGGGGTTTTCAACAATACATGAAGTACATGGAGTAGATCTAAGATCAAAAGCTACAAATATGAAAAAATCTTCAGATATTCAGAAATGTTCAGATCTAATCTGATATATACAATATAATTATCCTCTCCAATGGATCTCAAAGGTGAAGGGCAGATCCCCAACACATGAAAATCACTCCTCCAAAAATATGTGCTAGAAGTCCCTGCAACATCACCTACAGAAAAACGCAGATCTGGAAGTAAAACTACGTTGTAGGGTTTAAGATATGTTTGGCCACATGCCAAGATCTGGAAATGATGCTCAAGATGTTCAATACCCTCTTGCCAATGGAGTAGAAGACTTCTCCACTGAAAAGGAGCAC